>CM077221.1:9068215-9668215 GCA_039654775.1 Spinibarbus caldwelli
GGAATCTGAGGGTGCAAAAATAAAATCTAAATATCGAGAAAATTGCTTTTAAAGCTGTCCAAATGAAGTTCTTAGCAATGCATATTACTAATCAAAAATTAAGTTTTATTATATTTACGGTAGGAAATTTACAAAATATCTTCATGAAACATGATCTTTACTTAATATCCTAATGATTTTGGGCATAAAAGAAGAATGGATAATTTTGACCCATACAATGTATTTTGGCTATTGCTACAAATATACCCCAGCGACTTAAGACTGGTTTTGTGGTCCAGGGTCCAGGTGTTTGGATGTTTAGTCCAAATGACAGGTCCTCTGACTAAAAATAAAACACGATTTCAAATCATATATAAAAGGTTGAAAATATTTAGACAAATATTGCAATACCAAACTGCTAAAACACTCAAATTCTACAAATCTAACAATATGCACCATGCAAAGCCCTAGCGATGCTATATTCATGCAATAAATAATTATAAGACACTAACTGACGTGTAGGTTTTGTTAAAGGGAATGAAACAAACCTTGACAGTGCAGTCCTCTGAGGCACTGGCAATAACATTGTCATCATGTGGGCACCACTGCACATCCAGCACCGGAGCGGCGTGACCGCACACGGTCGGGGTGTTCTGGTCCACTCGACCGCTCTAGTGGTAAGTGACACAGAAACTATGTGAGCAGAACCAATTTGATTATGCAAACTAATGTAAAACACCAACTGTAAATCCTCAGGGCATATTTAAGGCATTGTTATTGCGAGAGAATTCATGCCAACCTTGGCGAGCGGTAACACAAGAAAGGCTCCACCTCCTCCGGCCTCAATGACAACAGCAATGAATTTGGGATTGGCAGCGCACAGCGGACCGTCCCATGTCACGCGTGACACTCTGACATCATCGAGGCAATGCTCAGCCTTCCAAGCCTGAGCAAACACATGCCTGAACTTACTCTGCCTGACAACACCCCTCCTGAAGGACATGACTGTGGGAAGAATTGTGGAATATACAGTTAGTAGATGTCATTAATGTATAAATCACGGAATATTACTATATGAGTACAACATAAAGCAAATAAATTGTGTCAAAAAATCATAAAATAACATAGACTTCACATTTAAACTGACATGATTATTTGTATAGTAACAATAAGAAAGCAAAAACCCAATTGCAATCTAGTATGCAAATACACACAAGAAAAAAGACCAATCACAATTCAGCATGGAAATATTGCAATGACGTCAATAAGTCAATGGGAAATTTTCAAACTTCAATCATAAATTTCTTAAATGGCTAATGAATACCTATAATAGAAAGAATACCTAAAGCTGAAACTATGTAAAAACAATTCAAATGAGTCTTTATGTTATACTCACATTTATTTTAAAATATTCTGTGCAGCTATTGAAAAATACCATAATTATTGTCTGACAAAAAAGTTAATTGAACACAGTTGTCATTTTGTGACCCAGTAGTAGCTTTAACAGTTGTTATAGGCTTTTTAACAAGATTTAAATAGTAAAATATTAGTAACAGTAAAAAATGTAAAAGATACTGTACAGCAATATCAACCACTGTTTTAAGTTAAATATATATATATATATATATGTGTGTGTGTGTGTGTGAACATTTATAATGTTACAAACATATCAATTTTAAATAAATGCTGTTTTTGTTTTTTGTTTTTTACATTTGGTGAGCATAAGAGACTTTTTCATAAAACATGTAAAAATTATTATTCCAATTACTTATATAAACCCTGGTTAATTTTTGGCCATAATCTCAAAATTGCTGCCAATAATACGGTCTATCACAAAATGTGATATGATCTACATTCAGTTCTATTACTACTAGGCTATTAGGTCAGATAGGCTTAAGTATTGAGGTAAAAGTGAGAGCCCCTCTTGTCCACTGAAACTCTAGAAGACTGCAGCTCTCGAGTCTGTGACTGTGCAGGGATGAACATGACACAACTCAAGTCAGAAACCACAAACCGTCAACATTTAAGGTCTGATGTTCGGTTACCTTACATTACACATTTACATTCTAATGAGATCTATTGACTATATATTTGGACAAATCAACCCTCCCTAAAAACCTTTTTTCTTAATGCGATAAAACTAGAAACAATAAAGCCATGCCAAAACAGTAAAAGGAACCTTAAACATCCCACTATAAATAGCTTACAACTTTGTTAATCCTAAAGCTGTGACATGTGGTCTAAAGGTGCTTTCCAGGAGCGAGTTTTCATGGGATGTTTCCATCCACTGCAAATTCTGCAGTTTTCTTTATTGTGTTATATGGGTCAGTGAGTTATTCATAAGTTATTCAAAAATACATTGAAAAAAGCTAATCATGCTAGAATGAAAAGACATTTCTTTGACGATTTTGATTTCTGAATAGAATACTCATGGTGTAATTTTTAAAAAAGAAAATAAATAAAGTCTCATTAAAGACTCATTTGTTCAAATAAATTAGCAATTGCTTTAAAATATCATTATTGTTATTGTTTGGTAACCAGTATGCAGGAATCCAATTTGATGTCAAATTGGTCACACTTTCATTAAAGTCACTTAATATAAATAACTGTATAAAATTGTGATTTTTTTTAAATTTATTTATTTATTTTTAATGTATGTAACCAATATGAATACCAAGATTACATGTACGTATTTTAATCTAGACTTTAAAAAAATACTTTTTTTTTTGTCTTGGAGATATGTTTTTGTGTGTGTGTGTGTGTGTGTGTATACACGCATACACACACAATTTTGTACAATTATTTAAAAACGCTATATATTACTTATTACTATATTATATAATATTACATAATATGAAAATATAATATAATATATCGTTGTTAAATAATTAATACAATTAAATTAAATTAAGGTAAATTAAATTAAATCAAGGGCCGTCAGCGCATAAATGCGGAAACACATTCTAAATGTAACGCAAAAATGCGCTGATGACATGATTGACACATGAGCTGGTTACATTCATTCAGCCACTGTACCTCTGCTTGAGGGTTTCCTTCTTCTTTCCTTTCTTCCCTGTTCCTTTTCTTAGAAAAACCTACTAAAATTAATACAGCGATTCCGGTATGAAAATATGATGCATATAAAAACTGCAGTTCTCTTTTTTAAACTACACTAATCCTTGCAGTGTGTTGTTATCCCCGCGATATTCTGCATGGTCAGGTGGAACAATTACGTCCAGGCAATTTCAGCAGGCATCGACAAATTAATCCATATTATCAGGGAAAACAAATGCACAATTACATATTTTCAAAAGACATACAAAGCTTTTAAACAAAACTGTACAGTTAAGGAGGTTCAAGTAAATCAGGAAGAGCGTCGACAGCGCTGAAAGAGAAAAGAGGATGGATGGTAAATTCCTTCGCGAATGTGCCTAGAATTAAAAGCAGCGATGTGTGAAGCTCGCCATGGTGAGCAGTCATCAGAATGGACGGCGATACGCCTTGTTGACGAAATAAGAGTCTCGTTCTGAGCGCTTTGTGACTATTTAAAATTTTATTATTAAAAACAATGAACTATGTACTAGACTAGAGTTAATAAAAGCCTATGGCTACTGCATGTTCTCCACTTGCAAAAGATACTAATTTAAAACACTGCTTGAAACATTTAATAAAATATTTTTTCCTTTATGTGAGGGAACCTGCCAACAAAAAAAATTATTTGAATGTATAAATCATTGCCGAGGTATCAAATGTTTCTTTCATCTTCTTCCATTTGTAGTAAACTGTAGTAAAAGAATTTTAATATCAGGTGACTGAAAGGCAGGTAGAATTCAAAATAAAAGTCGAACCAAAGGTTCCTAAAATTATATAATAATAAAAACAGCCAAGCAATTTACAAAAATGTACCAAGGTAATTTCTTAAACCAAAACACCACTGTTAATACATCTGTTATTGAACTTATTAATATTGTGAAACATAAATTATTATAATTTTCCATTAATTCATTCTCTTTTCTTTTTTTTTGACAATTACCCACAGTTTTATTGTAGCATTTTGGTGTTAATTATGGCTGATACATTTTTTACTTATCACACCTTTAAATTTAGGTCGAAAAGCACCAAACAATAATGTCCTGATTCAACATTGTGTTTTCTGAAATTCATCCAACATAGATACACGCAGTAGTTAGGGGTGATTTAATAACCCCCATACACTGCAGTGAATGGAATACACCAAAGTTACCATCAGGACCCATTGCTTTATATTTTGTTTGATAGAAAGGTCACAAGAGTATCTCGGAAGCTAGCGGTAACACTGCCCGCTTATTAAAACTAAATGCATTTAAAGCACTAGTACATAATAAAGTATAAATGTTGTAAACAATGACAGTGTCACTCCTACAATGACAATGACATTCTGTGAACACGCAGGAGCCATTTTCAAAACAAGGTAATGCAATACTTCATAATACTATTCATGCAGTGGGTAGTTTCCAGTCAAAATACATAACACACAAAAAAATATATGTCAGAACACCATTTGTACATCTCTGGATTACAGACATCAAGGTCAAAAAGTCACAGTGAAGGATTAACTGACCAGAAAACAGTTTATGTAGAAATTTCTCCCTCAACAGCAAATCAAGTGAAGCCTTAGGTTGCAATAATAATAATAATAAAAAAGATCTTAATTCCATTCATGGTCACACAGAGGAGCTCAGCTCTGGCGGATTCCAGTTAATCTGTACCTGAAACACATGTTGTGAGCCATGATACTCAAGCGTCCCAGTTCCAGAATACACAGTGGATTACACAATAATTTGAGGGACTGTTTGAGTAATTATGGTATTGTTTTTCAGGTTTGAGTTTAGATGATGGCCTGATAGTCATTCGGTCCATGTTTTTGCCAACTTGAGAATATAGTCATAGAAAATTTCATACATTTTTGGGTCAGCTGTCCATGCACAGCCTTTTGTCGAGTGAAATTACAGAGGAACACATCCTTCTGTTGTAATATCAACTGTGTTTATATGGATGTTTCCATTCAAATACTCTAAACGATCTGAGCTTTGTGGATAGTTGGGCTATGCGGCGTGAAGAAAATTGTTGTGTTGGCCGGGAGCAGGATGTTATTGGGTTTCGACTTGGGCCGTAGTGTGCCATTAGCGCGCTCGAAATGACTGGATAGCGCTTCAGATATCTGAGAACTCGTCGTCTCGCTGCAGCCGTTTTCAAAACCATCAGGCTCCATTAAACCTCTGTGGACTCCTGAATCCGCAGGGCTAACAGAATCTTCTTCCTCCTCATCTGTGAGAGTCGGGTACATGGATACTAAGGGTGAATTATGCCCTCTGCTGCCCCCTCTGCTACTTCCTCCTGACTGCGGCCTCCCCTCTGCTGGGAGAATGGCGCTGCCGTTCCGAGACGGGACAATTTCAACAGCCTGTTCCATTGAATAAGAAGAGGGGTGGAGAGGAGGGAGAAGGTGGGTTTCCTGTATAAAATAAGTGTAAACATGCGATTATGAGCATTTTTACGTGCACAATTATTTGATACAGCATACTGCATTAGCATTACTAAACGGAGAGTTACTAAAGCTTTAAGAACTAGATTTATCAGTTCATAAACAATAAAAATAGTGTTATTTGAATATTTGCATGGAATTTGGGGTAAAACTGTAGAAAAGGTGTCATAAAATTAGGGTACATTTTGATGTCCTGTTACTAATTTGAAAGAAATAAAGGTACATTAGATAAATGGATATTTAACATAAATAATAAACTATATACAGTCAAACCAAAATTTATTCAGACACCTTCAAAATTTCTCACATTATCACAGTTTATTTGCTATAGTTTAGAAAATGGTAATAAAATATGACAAGAACTCGAGTTAAACTGTGTCAGAACAAATTCATCTTGATAATGTCAGATAACTGATAGAAAGGTATGTAACAAAACATGGTCAGGTCAGTTTTACTGGTAGTCCACTGTATGAAGAATTTTTGGGTATGTCACAGTTTACTTTATTTTGCTATCCTCACTTACATAAATGAATTATAGTGTCCTGCATCCACTAGTAAAAAAAAAAAAATATCAAAAATTATATCTGGTGTCTTAATAATTTTTGGTTTGACTGTATAACTAAACTACATTTTAAAAAAACTATATTTTAATAGATTTTAATATATAATTTATTTCTGTGATGGCAAAGCTGAATTTTCAGCATCATTACTCCAGTCACATGATCCATCAGAAATCATTCTAATATGCTGATTTGCTGTTTAGACATTTCTCATTATTATCAATGTTGTAACAGCTGCGCTGCATAATATTTTTCTGGAAACCGCAACACTTCCTTAATGAGTAGAAATAGCAAAAGAACAAAATAAAATGTGTGCTTACTGAATATAACTATTAATTTCTTAAAAAAAAAAAAAAAACCTTACTGACCTTGAGCTTTCAAACAGTAGTGTATGGGACATATACATTTCCCAGTAACTACAAACCAACATTTAGTCCCAAACTAGCTAGTCCATAATTATTAAATATCAATATTTAGCAAGTAGCATGGTTACAAAATAATCTTTCCTGTAGCTCAAATAGTAGAGCATGGCACTAGCAACACCAAGGTCATGGGTTCGATTCCCAGGGAAAGCAAGCGCTGATAAAAAAAAACTGTAACTTGAATGCAATGTAAGTCGCTTTGGATAAAAGCGTCTGCTAAGTGCATAAATGTAAATGTAAATGTACAAAAATGCAATCCTTATATAAAATGAAGAGAAAATAAATGTGATCATTTAATTTAAGATGATTTCTTCTGATCTGAATGAACACCCTTTTCTTTAGGAAAGCTAAGCACCTTCATTCACTGACCATTTGTTGAAAAAGAACAGAAACCCCATTTTCTTTGTCAACAAACTTAAGGTCTATTTGTGAAAATGGCAATATACATCAAGACTCATGAATCTTATCTCATACCTGTGACAAGTTACTGTCCTGCTCATAAGACTCCATCAACCGAGCTTCTTTATCAGTTCTGTCCATAAATTTGTCTCGACTTCTTTTGGACGTGTTATAAATTGCAGGGCGACCGAGTGAGTCCACCCCTCCCAGTGTGGACCGACTATCCCTGGAGCGAGGACGATCCTGTGAAAGTAAAGGTTTTGGGTTTTTATGTGTGTGCCAGAGAGGAAAACAAAATTCAATTGCTAATTGTTCTGCTCAAATATTTATTTATATATATCATATTGAAGAATTGCAGAATGCTACTGGTATAGTGTTTTTTTAAATGATGCATGAAAAGAGTGACAAACCAGTGAGGAGAGACTTGTGCGTATCGTCCCTTCAACTCTTAAAGGATTATTGTCGTCCTTTTAAAAGAAGACAGAGATAGTGAAATGAGAGGGAGGAAGGGAGATATAATATACTGTAATATACTGTACATACAGTAATTGTGTCCCTATATGCTGTTGCCCGAAAAGGTAATTAGATACTTAAGCCATATGTATGAATGTATGAATGTCATTATATTTGATTGTCAATTCATTTTTTTTTTTTTAAATCAAGATAGTACAAGCAGCAAACAAATAAAGCTCTAAAACTGTCATTTCTTAAAAGCAAGATTATAAAGTTTGAAATGATAAAACAGTATATAAAGTTGAAAAAAAATACACACATATTGTTCACTAATACCGTTTGTGGTCAGTAAGATTTTTTTTTTTTTTAATTAATACTTTTATTCAGCAAGGATGCATTAAACTGATTAAAAGTGACAGGAAATACATTCATATTAACATTCAAATATTAAGCAGCAAAATCTGTTTTCAACAGTGATAATTATAATAATAACTGTTTTTTGAGCACCAAATCAGCATATTATAATGATTTCTGAAGGATCGTGTGATACTGAAGACTGGAATAATGATACTGAAAATTCAGCTTTGCCATCAAGGAATAAATGACATTTTAAAAATATTAAAAACAAACAAACAAACAAAACAAAAAAAAACACTTCTATTAAATTTCAAAAATATTTCACAATATTACTGTTTTTACTGCATTTTTTATCAAATAAATACAGCCTTGGTGAGCATAAGAGACATGTTCAAAACACATTTTTAAAATTCTGCTGACCCCAAACCTTGCATTATCAATAAACATTTTTTTTTTAATGTGTATATATGTATTTTTACCAAGTATCTGTTCTCTGTGCTTCCTGAGTTGACTTTCCTAAATGAGGCTTGTCTTGATAGAGTGCTGATTTCCTCCCTTACAAAGAGAGTGAGACAGAGACAGACTGAAGTACAGTGTGCAGTACAGGAATTCTCATATTCAAACAAGTCATGTAAATTATTCTATGTTCAGAAAGAAAGACAAATCTTCTTACTTTTTTGCATCCAGCTCTATAGCCAGTTGTTGATTTTTGCGCTTATAGTAGCGGTTTACTGAAATTATCACTATGATAAGAGTGAGAACAATCACTGCAGCAACACCAGCAATAATAATCATCAACAAGTAGTTCACTGATGCGGTAGTCGGAGGCAACTCTGAAAGAAACATGCAACAAAAACTTATGAACTTGTTGTACATTCAATTACAACTGTATTCAATTACAACAGTCCTGTCATCATTTGTGTGCATGAGTTGTACAGACTTCTTTATGGTGCTTTTTTGACTTTATGAAAAAGAACATGTACAGCATGTACATTCTGCCTAACATCTCCTTTTACACTCCACAGATAGAAAATAAAAATCATGCAGGTTTGGAACAACATGAGGGTGAGTAAATAATGTCATAATCTTCTTTTTTGGATGAAACTGTTCTTTCATTTGATAGATTATGAGACATGCAGTTGCATATTATTTTCACTAGATGACAGCACTGTGCACTGCACTTTAACATGGGTGAAGGGTGTTCAGTGGGATACACACCTGATATATTTATTAGAACCTCAGCTTTTCCAGATCCCACTTTATTGGTGGTGGTGCAGACATAAACTCCTTGATCTGACAAGCTCAGGGGCCTGGAAAATCGCAGCGTGCCTCCTTCCACAGTCACACCCTCTGGTAGAGCTTCATCTTTCCTGTGCGAACAGAGAAATATGATTCAGTCCCTCAATCAAAAAACAGCACTGAAAACAAAGAATCTATACTCTAGGATTCAGCACATAACAAATGATTTATGCTTAATTATTTACTGAATATTGGCAAAAAATGACCCTTCAGAAATAATTTCAATTTGCTGATTTGCAGCTCAAAAATATTTCTAATTATCAATGTTGAAAACAGTTGTGCTGCTTAATATTTTTGTGAAAAAAATGATGCTTTTTTTCCAGAGTTCTTTGATGAATAGAAATTTCAAAAGAACAGCATTTATTTGAAACAGAAATATTTCGTAACATTATAAATGTCTTTACAGTCACTTTTGATCAATAAAACGTGTCCTTGCTGAATAAAAGTATTCACTTTTAAGTGGTTACTGTCCTCAAACTTTTTTAACTGTACTGTGAAAACAACAGAATTTATACTGTATGATTCTGCACATAACAATTGATTTTTTATTAATTACTTCATATCAAGTTAAAATGTCCCTGGTCTGTATCACTTTCAGTTCATCAGTGATTTTAACACAAAGCATTTTTTGTCTATAATATTGTCAGAATGGCATTGGCTAAAATCAAAACTAATTCCGTACACTGCTTTAAAGCAGTAGCTCTCAGTTGGTTTTGCATAAAGATCAAGTTTTTTTTAACATCAAGTGACAGCACGACAAAATCCGAAACTCAGAATTTTGTTTACCTTGCATAGTGCTTAAGAATGAGGGCTGTCAAGCAAACTCCCTATATTGGCACCTGCAAGATTTTTAGTTTTTTAGTTCTGCCAAGTGCATTTCTCCCCCTTTTTGAAAGCTGATAAGCCTATTTATTTAGGTAAAACCACAAATAGGCCCACTCAGTGTTTCCGTAGACAATAAGAACCTTGTCCACAGCTTATACCAGGAACTATAAGTTACATGTTTTCATACAGCACAGTGCAATTTGCATGAGGACAGTGGTAAGACTCATCCAATGACACACATAAGCACGCAGGCAAATTCTCCTGACTCCATCGTCATAAACCTACTCATCTCCCCCTCACCAGCCTTTTCTCATCCCCCGCTCTCTCCCTCCGTGTGAAAATGCACTCTGTCTGATTGCTGCGCAAGTTGCAACACGACACCAGGCCACAGTTACTTCATTTACTTTGCATTCACACCGAGCAGCCAGAGAACAGGTTTCCCCACTCGAGGCAGAGAGGAGGAGAAAACCAGAGAATGTTTGTCTCAGGAATTGCGTGATCATCTAAATGTCCATGTCTATACACCCCCTTAGTCACTAGTAATGAAAAATGCTGAAAAATAGGTGTGTGACTGTGACTAATTATTGTTCACAAATGCAAAAACAACTGTCGTGCATTTCAATGACCACTCAGTGTCAGCATTACTTCTTAAGATTCTACCTATCTGATAGAGCAGATTAAAAATTCACTCATGAATTTAGGCCACAACCTCCTCGTCCACACCTAGAGATTACTCTGGCATGCTGATAGAGAAGCCAACCAAAACAGAATTAAACTGACAAGACAGGCTTACAGGAAGATGAACAAAAACAGATCAAGAGATGCTGGTAGACAGGCAGTTTTACCTCGTCCAATTGAATTGCTGAGGTTCTGGATTTCCTTGGCCGCTGCATTGTAGTGCGGCTCCTTGCAATTCAGCATACCAGTTGTCCTCATAGCCAGATATCAATGCATTCGGAGGGTCTGTATGTACACAAGAACACACAAATAACAAGATTTTACAACTGGGCGTGTCTAATTCACTTTTCAGCCTCTTGTTTGAACTTGTGATGAACTTCCCGTTTGACCAATAAGTTCACCTGATCCTTTTGTTGACACAGTATAAACTCTAATATTGGCATTATGAGACATGTATGTTTGAACTATTAAAATTTTGTTCAATTTAATTAAACCCATTTGACTTTCTTTACTCTGTGAAACACAAAAGCAGATACATTTAAATTATGTACTGGTTGTTTTTTCAATGTAGTCATATAGAATGAAGACTGGAACTTTCAAGCTTTAAAAATGATGTAAAAGTGCCATGAAATGGTGCATATTATATGCAAGTCAAAAATTTTAAGTGAGGAACAGACAACTGATAATCTTCCATTCTAGTAAGATGTTAACTGCTGCACTAGATCATTGAGACAGTGAGTTACAAAGAGAACCAGATCTGTCTGATTTGTGAATGAATCATTCAGATTAATTCTGTGAACCGAATGAATGGATTCATAGAAAGGTTCAGACTCAAAAGCACATTCAGACATCATTCAGACAAAAAGCACAATTAGACATTAACTCTTTCATTATATTGAGTTATGGCCGATGTCCATGCAGATTTTACATTTCAGGTTGTTCTTTACACAAAACTATGGTTTCAGACTTTTCAAACTGGTTTATGGTGCTTTTGCATCCTGTTTGATGTTTGAAAGCTCCAGTTCGTATTCATTGTAACTGAACTGCGGAAAAAAACAACAAGAAAAACAACCAGGATATTCTAGAGAATTTTTCCATTTGAGTTCCACAGAAGTAGAAACATCAAATGGGTTTCTAAACACATGAAGGCGACTAAATGATTACTGAATTTTCATTCTGAGAGAACTATTGCTTTAAATTTAAAAACAAACAACAAAGCAAAGACATTATTATGACTGTAGCAGTAGTTCAAGTAGTGATGAATCAGAGAGAAACAATGTAGTCATAGTATCGATTAAGACAATAATCAGATGTCCACATGTCATAACACATCTGAGGGAAGTTACATACAGTATGTAGGAGAAACATCAGTTTCATCATATTTAAATTTCACAAGCTGAGTAAACAGGAAAGGTGTTTTACATTTACATTAGAAAATGCACAACTGTTTTCACGATTTCTAGATTTGAAATTCACAAGCATTCGGAGTCAAATCCAGACAGTGATGTATAAAACTTGATGTGACTAATAAAACTTGTGGCGCAATAGAACATCAATCATACTGCAGTAAGGACAACGTTAAAAATTCTTTTGAAGAGAATATACTTCGGCAGCTTGTGCTTATAACCTGGCAAGTGGTTTGACATCAAGAGACATCAAAATAATTTTTAAGGAGTGCCAAAATGAATTATAGAAAAACTATAACACTGATGATTCATTGTCCTATAAAATGTACTTATGGAAACTTGCAAAAAAATTGATAATTTAAGAAATGTCTTCAACACTTCACTCTAAAAAAAATGCTTGGTTATTTTCTCTACCCAACCACAATGTAGAGCCTGTTGGGTCGTTTTTTCCAGTGTTGGGTAGTTTTTGTGTTACCCAGACTTTGGGTTAGTGGCTGGGTCAATCTCACTGACAGCTGAAACTATACACACCTCCCCCTCCTTCCGATGAAACAACCAGAGTGCACTTTTTGCAACCACTTTAGGAGAAAGTGGTTCTCAGTGCCACCTAATTGGTGCACTTCTTCAGTGAAATAAAAGTCTGTATACGTTATATTTCATCTATAAAGTTTTTACTGTGCTGTAAATGATTTTATTTTACGCAATGCAACATACAGGGATGAGATGTAACAAACTGATTTTATTCATTATAGTACTGAATTTAATTTATTTTGATGTTAAAATATGTTCTCTGATCTAAGTACTGTTTGTTTATGGGCAGGTTATGGAATCAGTCACAACATCTTCCAGCTACCAGTGTCTAATTTATGAAATTTTCTAAAGTGTGACATCCCTGTTTGCTTTCCTGTTTCTAACAGTCTGGTTGAACACAACCATAAACAATACTTCTGAAGGAGAAAGCAGCAGCTATTATATGATCTTGTAATCGCAGCAACAGTCACAACATCTTCCAGCTATGAGTGAAAGGCGAGGCAGCGGTCCGAGGTTACTTTTAAATGTCACATTTTTGACAATTTGTCTTATATTTTTGTCCATGGGTGTTCTTGCTTATTAATAAATGTTCACATTTTGATTATTACTGTTGCAAAAATACAGTAGCAACGTTTTAGGGTTTACGGATTTAACTTAAATTTACAATTAAAAAACGTATTTCTTTAACTGATGTAATGTTAATATACCAACCTATTGAAGTTCTGAAATCTGTTTTGTACCTACACTGATAACCATTAAAATCAGGTGGTGATGAGGAAGTCACATGGTGAAACAAAGCTCACCACAAGCAGCTTTTCCACAAGCTGAGAAGGCCGAAACTAATATATATACAGTATATTGTGTGTCATTCACACAAACAGTAAACACCATCATGGTGACACTCATTAAACTGAAATATGCAATAAACATTAATTTATCAACATTACAGGTAGATGTAACATACAACCCTAATAAACATAACTGATAAGAAAAAACTAAGAAGAAACAGTTATTTAAAAGAAAAAAAACATCAAATTTGAAATGCAATGCAGGGAATTCTGGGAACGTCAATTTAAAGTTTTTCCCTGTAAATTATTTTTCACTTCCAAAAATGGTATTTTGCCATAAAATTGTCTAAAATGTCTATTACAGTTTTTCACCATATATAGTAGGGGAACTTACCGTTAACCATTTAACAGGTTTTTACTGTAGCATTTTCACAGTTTTTTACCGTTAATATCACGGCCATTTTTTATAGTGCGCCTTTAGTAATTCTGTGTGTGATTTCTAATTTCCAACCTATTTCCAACCCATTAATTTTTAACAATAGTTGAGTTAAATAAAACAACCCAGCATTTTGGGTCAATTTAACCCAGCCCGCTATAATAACCCAGCACGTGTTCTGTCCAGTATTTAACCAGTGCTGGATTGCCAAATAACCCAGAAATTGTTGTTTTTAAACCAGCCTTTTTTTTCTTTTTTTTTTTAAGAGTGTACAAATTAAGAAATTATATTATGAATAAGTGATAAATGATAATTAAGGACATAATTAAGGATATAATTCCTCCTCCCGCCAGTTTTTAGTAGTGAAAAGGTAATTATAAAACACTATAATGGATATTTTTTAATTTATTTTTTATTAAAACGATTTATTATTAAAGACATATTAAAATATTGCATTTTTAAAGTACTATAAATGACAGGATTAGTTGCATAGAATTAATTCAATTAATGCTGATTTGAACAGATGTTTTATTTATAGTAATAAGAATTCAAGGGGAAAAGAATGTCACATAAATTATGACCCAGACATTTCTGATATACATTTATAAGATCAGGACTTACAGTGTACTACAAGGTTATTGGAGATCCTCACTGGGCCTTTTTGCGATGGATGCCAGACCAGACAGTCCAGCTTCTGCCCGTTATTGTTACGAAGAGGGTGGAGAGAAAACTGGATGGAGGCCACCTCACCATCTAAGCTACGGTTCTGACTCTGACCAGCGAGCTCTGTGTCCCAGGAGAGGCCTGCCATTGGCTTAGCCACCGAACGGCATATAGCGGCCGGACGGAATGACTGGCCCTCAACCAGGATGAACGACTGCAGAGACGTAATGGGTTTAGCTGTGAAATGAAATGACATATACATAATGACAATGACATATGACAATGACAATACATAATAAAGGGCAAATAAAAACAAGATAAATAGGATTTAAACTTTACAATGAAGTACTGACAGTATTTTTAAACAAACTTTTAGATATTTTACCAGTGTCTAATCTATGAAATTTTCTAAAATGTGACGTCCCTATTTGCTTTCCTGTTTCTAACAGTCTGGTTGAACACAACCGTAAACAATACTTCTTGAAGGAGAAAGCAGCAGCTATTATATGATCTTGTAATCGCAGCAACAATGAACACCGTCCGGTTAACACGTCCATCATCACTCCCATTGACGCAGACAATGCTTGTGTGTTATTCTGAGAACAATACTTGAATACATCATAGCAGTGCTAGCTTTGTGGTTAACAGGTTTTCTCTGTATATTAATGGGATGTTGAATGAAATGGTAATGTTAAAAAAAATCAAAGGCTTACGTTATCTATGTCCTGTATCACTGAGGGCTAAATCCTTTATTGCTAACTGCTGTAGAGTCACTGCATATACATAAGACTAAAATAAACTCTGTTGATTTTAAATCTAATCACTACGAAGCTCCTAAGGGGACATGGTGATGGAAAAAAAAAACATTTTGCATTCACACACAAAATTCTTGAGGGAAAAAAAGCAGAGAGAGAAAATATTTTTTAAGATTTTTTTTTTTTTTTTAATGTTGCAGCATTCCCACAAGAAACTTCACATTCGCTCGCAAAACTTTTGTGTTCACATTCATTCACAAAAGCACTGAAATACAGTTTTTCCTCCCACCTCATAATACAAAGGTTTTGCAAGCGAACGCAACATTTCTCGTGGGAATGCAAGAGTTAATAGACCGATGGTTTCGCAGCAGTCTGCGGGCAGGTTTTAGCCAGACAACCTTTTCCTGTTTAAGTTGGCAGTTCTTGACCAAAATCAGATACAATCTCGACCAGAGTGTATGCTGAAAATCAATAGTTGTTTATAGTGATCTTCCACTGTGCAAATATATAAAATATGAACAGTCACACAGTGTTTTGTATGACAAAATCTGTTTGCCCATGTAGCCATGATTAATGTACTCACTCCACACTGTAACCAAAATCTCTGTCTCAAAGTTTCCAGCGGGGAAAGTAGTGATTTTGCAGATGTATTTGCCCTCATCTGCAGAACGTGTGCCCATGAGAATCAGAGCAGAGTCTGTTATTGGGTCACTGGTTGCGAATCGAACACGCCCTGAGTATGCAGGGTTTTCTGTGAGAGAGAAAGAGAATGAAATGTGACATGTGACAGTAAGATTTTATTTCTGACCATTTTTGTGAAGCATACAAAAAATGATGAAAAAACAAAACTTGTAAATAAACATGAAGCTTGTTTCTCAAAGAAATGAAAATGATGAAGAAATATGAAAGATTCTGCACTAATGGCTCCTGTATGAAAAATTCTTTGCATGTTTCTCTACAAACGTGAACTGAAAAAAAAAAAAAACATTGTTTAATGATTCAGTGTAAATGAATGCAAAATGAGTACAGAACCGAAAGCACAAGTACAAGTAAAGTTACAGTACCAGATTCAAGGAACAACCAAAAAGCAGATTAAACCCTGCAGAGCTGATAAAATTTTTGAAATTACTCTGAGTTCCCTATAGAGTGTATTGTAATAGCTAGAGAAGTCCACAATGAAAAAAAAATGATATAGGATTTAGTTTGAAGCAAGTCTCATTTAGCAATTGTCATTAAACTTCAAAATAAATGCAAAGAAACGGAAAGTAACACTTCAAATTAAACATGAAATTTTGAGGTTAAAAAAAAAAAAAATTCTTTGGTGATGACAATATTAGTAAAATGAAAGATTATATTAATTACATTCTGAAAAATGTGTAACAGTTTTGATATCTGTGAAGTAAAAGACAAAGAAAAAAGTTAGTTTTACCTTGTTGGCCTTCACTGAAATGAGCAATGATAATCTGTTCTTCACCTCCATTTGAGTTCTCTCGAACCCACATCACCTGCACCACCTTAATCTCACTGTTCGATACATTGAATCGACAGGGTAAACGCGTTTCCTCCTCTGCCAAAGACTGCAGAGCCCAGGGGGACTCAGAGGGCTCTAGAAAATGTTCTTGTTCTCCACTTACACAGGCTGCTGAAAGACACAAAGAGAGAGAGAGAGAACGGTTTTAATCAGATAAAACACTAAGCCACTCAAGATGCTTTTTTAAAATGGTGGCAACAGCAATGTGATAAAATAAATAAATTCTTTTGGATGAGCTGTGTTGGAAGTTGTTTGTAAAATCAGAAATCACATCATTTGAATTCTATATTAATGTTGCAACCATAAACTATGAAAAGAACTGGTGAATGAGTAGCTATACTATGTAATATTTTATATTATGTATAATACTACATATGTGTAATTATTTATTAAATATTAGCTCAGTTTCCTTTGCAGTTTTATTATAGGCAGTATTACTAAAGGACTAAGCTAAAACAAAAATGAAGATTTACTGAGAATTTAATCAACCACAGGCAATCCAAAATGTAGATGAATTTGTTTCTTCATCAGAACAGATTTGGAGAAATTTAGCATTACATCACTTGCTCACCAATAGATCCTCTGCAGTGAATGGGTGCCGTCTGAATGAGAGTCTAAACAGCTGATATATTATCCACAAGTAATCCACACGACTCCAGTCCATCAGTTAATGTCTTGTGAAGTGAAAAGCTGCGTGTTTCATCTAAATGAATCATTATGACGTTTTAAATTCAACCCGTTGCTTCTGGTCCTCTATCCATAATATTACTTTCTTCAATGAAGTCGTCTCATCTGAATCAGGAGTGAAATATGCACAGATCGAGATCTGTTTACAAGCAAAAAGATTCAGAAACAGTTCTGTTGGTGTTCTAAAACAAAAATGTTGGTGGATTTTGATATGGGAGAATAGGGGATGGAAGTTTTCCACGGAGGAAGCATTATTATGGATTATGGACTTAATTTTGAACGGAAGTGACTGTTGAATGATGGATTTGTTTCTTTGAAACATGCTGCTTTTCACTTCACGAGACATTATTTTGTGGACTAGAGTTGTGTGGATTATATATCAGCTGTTTGGACTCTCATTCTGACGGCACCCATTCACTGCAGAGGATCCATTGGTGAGCAAGTGATGTAAAGCTAAATTTCTGCAAGTCTGTTCCAATGAAGAAACAAACTCATCAACATCTTGGGTGGCCTGAGGGTCAGCAAATTTAACCTTTAACATCTAAAATAACATTAGCCAATTAGTCGTGCAACTGTAAACTATGTAGAACTATTAAAACTACTTACTATCCTATTGCATATTATTATTATTAATATTTATTTATTTATTTATTTATTTATTTTTACAATGTATAGCTCTGTTTTGCATTTAGTGTTGGGAAAAATTAATCACAGCAAGTTTCTTGTAGCATTCACAGCTGTGGCATCATAATCTGAATAGCAAGATTTGGCCACAAGTTAAAGGGCTGGGCCAGACCAAAATAAATAAATAAATAAATAAATAAATAAATTCTAGGCCATCCCATGAATGCATATCATACAACCTAATGCGGTTCAAGCAGTGCTTTAAAAAAAAAAAAAAAAAATTAGAAATAGCACCTTTAAGAGAAATATACCTGTATGAACTATATCTGCAGTAAAAGAAAAGTTGGGCCACATTGGCTGAGGTCATCTGTTACCTTCAGTATGGTGGTAACATGAACCTTTCATTTTTCATCACTCTATTGAACTGGCACAGAGAACAGAGAGGCAAAGCAGACATGGGAATAGACATGAATAACAAAATAAAAGAAAGGAAGAGGGGTGAGAGACAAACAGGTGTCTGGAAGAGCGAATGTGGACGAGAGTTAGATATGTTGCTCAACTCGTTATGTGTCTCAGGACTAATTACTTTTGGGAGGCAGATGAGCATAAGCAAATATTCAAATACAAAGTGCATGCATGCAAAGTTGAGTGAATATAAGCTGAACTATTACATTTACACTTAAAAACAAAAATCAAATAATCTATATTTTATTAAAATAATATAATAAAATAAAAACAAATTATATAAATAAAATGCAAACTGTAATTTGTAATTTCGCCCACAATTATAATATATTATATAAAAAAAATAAATATATAAACAAAAAAGTACAGTTAACTATTGCATGCTTTAAGTTGATTAGGCTCACTTATGAATAAGTTGCAGAAATAAGTCATAAATTAACTGTACACATAATGGGACTCTCTGCCCTGGGGAAATTGAGTGTTAAGCACTTTTCAAATGCTTTGGAATCACAGTTCAGGGCAGTGATTTGGCTGTAATCCCCATAATTTTCTTGAGTTTCTGAGTCACTCTATCTCTAGATTGAACTTTATGTCAGTAACCCAGATCCTTGACCATTAGGCCGTAGCAGTCAATTGTCCAGTTTGCAAAGACTACAGGATTACATCAATAAACCGTAATGACAAGCCTCTCAGACATAAACTTGTTGACAAGATTTCTGGCATAGATCATCTGTCACTGTGTCACAACATGATTTATCCCAGCATGACAAGTTCCTTAGTCAACATCCTTAAGGACTGCCATTTGTTGCCTAATCCTACCCTATATCGGGGGCAATTGCGGAAATAGACGTAATTGGTTTTACTAATATTTTTACTAATATTCACACTTTTCTATTTAATATGTAATCGGTGCTTTAATTTCTGAAACATTTTTTACTCAGAAATTACTATAATTTATTTATGTGCTATTTATTTCTCATTTGATGGATTTCTAAACAATAACAACAATATTTGCTGGTAATAAATTTATTTAATGTATTTTTTTGAATAATTAGTTTTATTTTTTATCTTAACAGCTTAAAAACAACAACAATACAGTTTGTTTGTATTGTTGTAGGCTATAATGACAATTTAGTCATTCTGGTGTCAAAAGGCAGAAATAAACCAATTAAGAACAGATTGTCCCTGGTTGGAGTGTGAGAAAATAATGACGAAAATTGTCATTAAAAAAAAAAAAAACTATAACAGTCTCAAATCTCACATATGAATAAGAAATACATTTTGTCCATTGTTATTTGCAGTTCAATATATATCCAGGGTTGGAAAATTGGTCATAATCTATTAACAGTAATAGGACTGCCTGTCTGGAGAAACTGAACTTTAAGCACCTTACAGTTATTAAAAACTTTGATAATTACAGAAATGGTCATTAGAAACAGCATCGGCCTCAAATCTCAAAATAACTGCTTGCTGGATTGTTGTTCAAGGCCATAACCTTAAACCTGACCCTAAACCCTAATATCAGATCTTCAGGAATGTTGTCTAGGACCAGCAGAGGATGTTGATACAGCAAAATGTCATAATGTATATAAACCACGTTACATCATGTACTCAGACCCACTGACCCTGCATTAACACACAACTCTATGAATAGCTCATACACTGGCAAAAACACTCAAAAATGTAAGTAACGTTGACAACACCCTCAAATCCATCACACCCTTATTCTCACAACTTTATCAACCCATAAAACACTCCTTAAGACGCATAAGACCGTGTGTGTGTGTGTGTGCGTGAGCAGGGAGCGCCTGTCTGTCACACTGAATCACACTCGCAGTTTGTCATCAGAACCAGTTCTTCCTGTAATATCAGACAACCGTAAACGTGTTGTGAAGCTCTTTTCCTAAACGTTTAACCCCAAATCCTGCAACACGTTTAAAAATGTTTCCAACTGCACTCGCAATGTATTTATTATATATAAAATGGCTCACCTGAGTTCCAGATGATCAACGCAGCAAGAATATATGAAACTGTCTTCATCGTCCACCAGTTCAGACTTTCAGCTGAGCCCAAGTTATCAGTTTGGCGATCTCGATGCGATGGTCATTATTAATATGCGAAAAGAGTGTCCATGTCAAGAGCTAGTTGTGTTCCCAATCAACCCAATCGATCATAGATGTCAGTCGGGAGATGTTGGAGATCAGGAGACTCCCATATATGAAGTGCAGGTGGTGGAGATCCAGCGCAGAAAAAACGAAATCACTCTGGTTCAGAATCAACATCTGGGATATATCGATTAATTCATTTGAAGTACAAAAAATGAAACAGAATGTCTATGGATTTTATTTATAAAAGTGAACGTTTCTCCATGCGTAAATCCTTACGGGAGCGCACAAAAGTTTTACTCCAGTTTATGGTGTTTTCGTCGTATTTTAAGATCTACGACATGTTGAGAAAACCCGAAGTATTTCCATTATTCTTCCGACGCTCGGGTTGAAATTGCGTGAAAATGCTCTGAGAGAAGAACATTTAGGCACCTGTTGGAAAAGGCAGCTCTCCATTGCGCAGTCGCGCACATGTTGTTACGCGCTCTGCTGAACTAAACTTTCCAGTTTTTAATCCGGGTGTTTCTTCCCAATCTGATGATTCAATCTAGCTACTGGTTTAATATTCTGTAATTGCTTAATCGTTTGAGATCTTTAATGGTCGAGTTCACTTGAACAGTTTTTTGTTTTTTTCTGCCATAATGTTTTTGTGAAAAACACAAGGCTTAGGGTAATTTACACCAGTGATTACCATTACCTCTGGATAAAAATCAATCAAACAAACGCTGAACGCTAAAAGAATTTTGTGAATTAATCTTTTCATTTCTTCTCGAATTTAGAAAGAATAATTATATCAATGAAAATTGTCTTATAGGTTCATTCAAGATCTTTCAGAACATAGTTGATCATTTGAGTCTGATTAATCCTTAGTTATTAAGTATCTTTTAAAATGTAAAGAAGTCCTACAGACTATAGTGATTTGCTTGAACTTTCCAGTAACCAGACATTATTCCAATAAAAGTAGTGTTCTGCTGAAGATTTCCCAATATCCAATAAGATCCAGTTGGATAAACTACAAAACAGCGTATCTGATTCATTTTCGCAAGTGTGGTGATGGCATAATTAGCATGTGTATGAACGCTACATGAATCTACCAGACGTACTGTATCTGGTTGCATTCTTTGCCTAAAGGAAAGGGAGCACCAAAAACTGTAAACCTGTTCTCCCTCCTGAAAACAGTTAAAGCCTCAGGCACTTCTACCGAGTTCAACGGAATAGTGTTCCAAACTAGGGTTTTGAGCTGAAAAAGACAGTTATTCATGATGAGGAAAGCGCTCTCTGTGATGTTGTTGTTTAGAAACGATGCTTTCAATGTCCACACATTTTATTAATGTCGGGTCTTTAATTTTATCTAATAGAAATAAAATTAACACTAAATAAAAACAGTCTGTAGATACTGATAATAAAAACAATATTGCGAAACAGTCATGCCAATTAAGAACTTTGAAAAACTAAAATATCAAAAGGGAAGAAATAAAATCTTTTGAAAAGAGAATCAAGATATATTATGAAAATATTTACAGAGATAAAATTGAACTGAATCAAGAATAGTAAGAGATATTTCTAATAAACCTGATCATGCCTTTCAAGTTTTCTTTTAATTTAATCAAGCTATTTTACTTTTTTTTATGAAATTGGGTGTAGGTGTATAGTGACATCTAGGGGACAATTTAAGTAGTTTTCAAATACAAAGCAAAACTTCAAAAACAGAAACACGTTTATACACATGCACTAGTGCGATTTACACTAACCAATATTTTAACATTTAACTCTCCATTAACATCTTCTACATTTAGGTCTTTTAGCTGATATAATCTTTTTTTATGCAGATTATTAGAATACTATCAATAGATGAAATACAATATGTATGTAGACCATCACTACATTCATATGTAGTAAGATCTAAATGTCTGAGACTGAGAAGGAATGCTCCTCACAAAATTTGCTTAAAAACATCAGCATCTCAGATGCATGTAATATTAATCTAAAAATAAAACTGAACAAACAAGTAACAAATCATAAAACTACTTAAGATAAAGATTTGCCGTTTTCTCTCTTACTGGAATCTGAGTTTTATGTACCACCCTTTTGCTCTCTGATTGGTCCTTGTGTCTTTTTCTTTTCTGAGATAGGATGGCTTATATCTGAGTCTTGCCGTGTCCGAGCTTGTTCTCTTGGCTCACAGGTACAAATCCCACTGTGGCAGAACAGCAAAAACAGTTAATATGCAGAGTCGGTTTCTTAGTCCAAAAAATATATATATTTTAAAACCCTGTGCAGTACAGGACTCTGATTTAAGAAAGACAATGTACCAGCTCTACACTTTAGTCAACAGTATAAATTTACAGGATATAAATGTTTTCTTAATGAGCATTTGAATTATTAATGTTTACAATGTACAAAAAGCTAATTGTTATAAATTCGATTGTTATAAAATAAGAAATTTTTTAATTGTTTATGCTTTTTCATAAGATCTATATATTATTGTTTGTTTTTAAATGGAAAAGGCTAAAAAAAGGGGGGCAATTTCTCTTTTTTTATTTATTTATTAATTTCTTTTCATGAAATTTGTTTCAACAAAAACACCTTCAAGTCCAAACCTTTGCACGAAGTATCTCAAATCTCAAACTGAGATATTTTTAAATTAAAAAGAAAAACATTAGAAAACAACCAATTAAAAAATGCCAAAAAGATGAAACATCTTAAATGTTACATATCTCTAAGCTGTTTCGCTCGCTGGAATCTAACTGGTTTAGCACAGGTTTGTGTTCTTCCTGTTTGCTTTCTGATTGGTCCTTTGAGTCTGCTCTCTTTTCTGAGACTGGCTGTTCTGTGTCCGAGTCTTCATCAGAGTCTTCCTCATCACTGCCCTCTCCGAGCTTGTTCTCTTGGCCCACTGGCACAGCTCCCTTCCTCTGTGGCAGAACGGTAAAGAAAGCTTCCTGCCAGTCTCGTTTCTCCAGGAATGCTTGGATGATCTCAAAAACTGCAGCAAGGGGGGAAATGACTGGTTAATTTCTACCAGAAAACTTAAAAGTAGTATATTATAGAGGAATTTTCATTTGAATGAATATCTAGAGAGAGGGAATCTCACCGTGATTGACGGCCAGCACCTTGCGGCTATTCATCTTGACGAAACTGCCCAGCGGAAGCTGAGCATGAGCAATGCCAAGCTCTTGGGCTCGACCAAATGTGATTCCCTGTAATAAAGCATTTGAATTCCCCAAAACCAAGAGCTTTGGTGAAGCTTTTAATGACCTCAGGGTAAAAAAAAAAAAAAAACCTTCCGACAAGTGCCATACTCTGTATTAAGCTCAGAATAAAATCTTTATCTCATTGCAAGCAGGGCATGCAAGTTTGGTAGTTTCGGTAGATATGACAATGTCATGATCTGAATGTAAATATTATGCGAACCTTTCAGAAAAAAAAAAAAGGTACAAAGCTGTCACTGAAAAGGTACATCTTTGCACCTATTGCATTATATATACATATTAATACCTTTTGAAAGAGTTTCTCCCTAATGACAGTTTTTTTAGTGAGAGTGTAGGGTAAATTTCCTCTTTTAGTTCTAATAAATCACTGACCTTATGGTGGTTGTGGTCCACCAGACCTCCAATCACATAGGCTTTAGCCTCATCCAGTTCTTGCAGCACATCGGGTGAATCAGAGGTGAGGTAGACTAGGTCCTCCTTCTTCATGATTTCATAAAACGCATCAGGTTTGAAATAGACATCCTATACCACATTGAAATTTAGACGAGATGCTATAAAGGCATTGCTTTCCATTATCCAACATCCATACCTCATATATACTCACTATAGTGCTGCAAACTATCTCATTATGACTCATAATTTGTACAGAACTAATTTATTTAATAAATAATTTATTTAAACTAATAGTTTTCTTGTGTGGATGATGGATGTACAAAACATTGTCAACACAAAAGCATATGAAGTGTTTTAAGCATTGAATTATATATTTATTATAAATCCATGTAAATGTTAGTCTTGAAAACACCAGTTGTAGATATGCATTTTGTATACACAAACAAAAAAATATACAGTATCATTTCTTTATTTTAAAAAATACTGATTGATTGTTTTGTCATGCTAACAAACAGCCGTTTCACACTGGCAAATCACATTTACTGTCAGATGACATTAAAAACATGTGAACAAAATGATAAATATTTGTAATATTTCTTATTAGTAGTGTCATTTCACATCTTACCTTCCAGTTGACCCAGCCTTTGTTAATTTCATCCATGACTTGCTTTAACTGACCGCCATGACTTGTAAGGTAAAACTGAGAATGTGAAACGACTGTTAACTGAACGCTCACCTTTAAGTTTGATCTTAAAGATCACATTTTTATTATATCTATTTGAAGGAAACACTTGCCTGTACAGGATGTAATGTGCGTCTGTTCTCAGCATAGCACCTCTGAATCTGCTTGTGAAGTTTCTTTACATCCTACACAACAGGAAATAAAAAAGTAAGCTTGATTAAATTCAGTGACTGAACTTTAAAGATGTAAAGATAATAATGAGTCAAACATTTGATTCTGCAAACAATGCATTGCATCATACAATAAAGCACTGGGCTTTGTCTTACCTTGAGTACCATGAGGTTATCAAAGCTGCAGTCTATGACCAGTCTGAGAGAGCTGGGCTCTGCCGACCTGCGCAAACGCTTCTTTCCTGTCCACTCCACTCCGTCTTCAGCCTGTGCTTGTCTCTCGAGTTTCCTCTGCTGTTTTCTCTCTTTCCGCTTCTGTCTTTACATAAACAAGTGATAATTAAAGCTCATATTAAATAAAAGACTATCAGCAGGAACTACTTAGCCATGTAATAACAGAGCAAACCGTTTTACCATGTATTTCATCATTTTGAATGCTTACTTGCAGTGTAATTGTTGGTGACTAAAACTAAAACTTCATATATATTTATCATCAAATATTATTGAAACAAAGCTAAAATAAAACAGCATAAAAATATTACATAAATGACAAAATATTACAACATTAGAAATGTTGCCTTGATAACTGACATAAAAGGTAAAGTACTAAAATGACTAAAACTGAAATCAAAATAAATTAAAACTATATAGAAATTTTACAAAAAATAATAAAAATGACAAAAGCACATAACCAAAACTAAAATGAAAATGTAAAATATACAAATAAAAGCTCATTCAAAATATTCATAAATACTATAATAGTACATAAATAATATTAAAATTACACAGCTTACTTGCGAAGTTCTCTCTGTTCTTCCCATTGTTGACTCTTAAGAAGTTTCTTCCTCTGTCTTTTAGACAGAGTCTCAGTTTCTCCAGTGTGTACGGTCTCATTTTCATCCTTTGCAGATTCGTTTTCATTGTTGGCACATTCATGGCTGCTCTCCTGCACAGCAGGTGTATTGGCCATATCGGTGGCCATTTATTGAGAAGATCCTAGATCAGCAACAACAAAACAAATGTTGAGAATCTTTTTTTTTTTAATTCAATATATTTGGATATCTCTATTACGACTGCGGAAAAAATGACTAACCATTCAATTAAAATAACACAAGACTGTTGTTGAAATTCATAATTAATTTGGGCTTGAAAAGGTTATACTTAGTTGATAAACAGAAAGAAAAATAAATTTGTTTTGTTGCCTTTTGAGGGCGGGGAAGATGCTTAAACGCTTTTTCAGGAGCCTTATAATAGCAGGTACGCAAATTTTAATAAAGGATAATAAGATGTTATTGAAGAACTTTTAAGTGAATGGTTCAATTACCCATTACTCACGCAGATGGGGACACTGGTCAAGTGAGTGAATCTTTAAAGTGAACTGATTCAAAAGATTCGATTCACTGAAATGAATCGGCATTCCAACGACTACTCAAACAAACAAGTTAATAGCTACAAACAGATTTAAACACACACACACACACACACACACACACACACACACAGGCTCAATTTTCGACACAATCGCGACTATGATGCCTAGAAAAGTTGTCTACCAAAGGAGGCAGCTCACAACCTTAATGTCACTTTTCCCTGCAGAACTCCTGACAGTCATTTTGTTGTGTCAAGGTACTAACGTTACTTCCATATTACTTAACATGCAACCCAGGTTAACGTAACATAGCTATATAACTCAATAAGCTGACAAACATCAGCTGTTTTCAGAGTATGTCTATTAAAATAACGCAAACCATCAGGGGAGCTTTAAACAAGCATGCCGACATACGTTGTAAAATGGCCCATATAATAGTGATACCTGTGAATAGCAGAATTATAACTATGAAAGCGTAAACTACCTCTAAACTGCTGTCTTTGCAGTGGTGCTTTCACCTCACGTGCTCTCTCATCTGCTGCGTCGTTTAAAAGCGTCTCTCTCAGCGTGGGAACGTCCAAAGTTCGCCATGTTGGTGAGTGCAAGTAAGGATATATTTAGGCATTAGAAATCTGCGTAATCCTTTTCACGTTTTTCTGAACGTAAAGGGACGACATTGAATCTGATGTGAGTAATCATATATCGTATATTCTATATAAATACAGCTACACTTACTTCACACTGATCAATAATTTTATTGTAGTCTATATAAAAAATATCATCCAACAAAATACATAGACTGTGTATTCCAAAGAGAAATAAAGCATCCAGGATGAACTATATTTTAACTTAGAGATATTGTAAAATGCTATAGATTTTCTGAGGGAAATGCTTTATAATGCTAAAAATATCCCCTTGAAGATTCTAAAGAAAAGTAGGCTACTTATAACAAAACAGGGTTGGTGTTAACCATAATTCATAAAGTAACAATAGTTAGCCTATGCAAACTAATGCAAATATTGTTTTCTGTGCTGTTGTTTATCTTAAAGATAAATATGGTATGAAATGTCTGACTGTTCACACAGCATGGCTTGCAAAATACCCTTCCTACATATAATGTCACACCAGATTATGTTTCACGCACAGGTGGCCTAACTGAAATATTCTGCCATCCTTATAGCATAGGCTACTCATTGCCACATGGTAACAGTGCTTTTAATGGCAGAAAAAAGACACAAAAATTATCATGAAATTTGTCTACACATATGTCGTTCAAAAACTTCAGAATTAGAATTTTTTATTTGATAATAATTTAATTTAATTTTGATTTATTTTTTTTTTAAATTTATAAGTATTTTTTAAATTTAATTATTAAATTAAATTAAAATTTTAAATATAATTTAATTTAATAAGGAGTCAACAAGAATAACATGTCTATGCTGTCATTTAGTTTGTTTTACCTGCTACCTACTGCTGTGGTCTACAAGAAAAACAAAAAGAATATGAATGAGAACATCTAAAAATGTTAATGTTAAATAGAAAATAACATTACAATTTAGTGAATTAAAATTCATAACACTGCTGTTAGAGCATGTCTCCTGAGTAGAGTTACCACTAATATGGAAGTTTACATTCCCATTGCTGCCTAAGAATGTGTGACAGACCTTTTAACTAGACTATCACCTTTCACATTAGCACTTTGCAACACATATTAGCATATGGATTTGTTGCTTCCCATATATTACTTCTCCTGATCATAGGCACTTTATATATAGACTTTCAAATATATTGCTGTCAGGGAGCTTAAATGGAGCTTTAATATGCTTCTGAGCTCCACTATGGATGGTAAAAATACTTTGTACAGCTGACAGACAGTGTTGGCAAACAGTCTTAGGAGAGGTTTGCCGGAGTCATTCGTTTACTGCCATTATGCTTAGTAACAACAACTGATAGGGGCTAGTAAACGACGCCCACCTGCAGCACTCAGTGGAAAATGAGCAAATTATATTTTAAAAATTCTGTGTATTAGTTGCATATTTCTTATTGGACAAGTAGCATTCTCAAAAATAAATAAATAAATAAAAGGAAGAAACAACAACAAAATGATATCAAGAACATTTTATTTTTTTTTATTTTTCCTGTAATGTCAAATCAGATACCATTTCTCCCTTTTTGCATTCCTTTGTTAAGAATCTCAGTCTTTACTCTTTCTAAGACGCTGTAATGCGTATTCTCATCCAATATGTCGCTGATCCATCTTCACACATACTTCTAACCATTGCAACATAACTTTGTCATCATTTCAGTCTTATTCAAACATCATCAATTGTAGTTTTTAAAACAGCGATTGCTTATGATTAAGCGATGGCCATTACAGGAACATTCAACTTACAAATATCGTCTTATGACATCAAGTGACTCCTGATTACATCACTAGGAGCTCTTTTAACATCATTTGCACAGACCAAACAAAACCAACACAGAACATATACCAAACAGATACATTTTCACATATTTATGCTGTTGTTTCACAGATTTATTTTTTAAAAAATACCTTTGAGTAAACTTAGCCTTGTCAGTGAATTTAAATGCGCTGAATGAAATTCTTATTAATCTGAAGACAATGCCACACCAAACTTTCTTAATGACAGCTTAACGGACTGGCCAGCAGCTCCAACAGCTGAAATAATGAATTCACAAGTATACTATAACATGAGTTATTAAAAACAAGCTATGTGCATCAAAAAAGATAAAACAGAGGATCCAAATGTATTGAGTCTGTTATTAAAAGTTTCAGAATAATTTGTTATAAAAATTGTCCACTTGTCTTGAGAAGATTTGAAAGCATAATGCAGCTGTGTCCAATATGCAGCATCAATTTCATTTCAGTTCAATCAATTCTAAATACCAGTACTCCTTTTATTAATATATTTCATAAATATGTGTACATTTAAATATATTGGCAACAGTTAAATTAATAGTTCACCAAAAATTTAAATTTGCTGAATATTTACTTTCCCCCAGGCCAGTCGGTTTCTTCATCAGAACAGATTTGGAGAAATTTAGCATTACATAACTTCTCACCAGTGAATGGCACCCATTCAAAACTCAGGATCTATTGTTGAGCAAGTGACACAATGCTAAATTTCTCCAAATCTGTTACAATGAAGGAAGAAACTCATCTACATCTTGGATGGCCTGAGGATGAGTAAATTTTCATTTTTGGGTGAACTATTACTTTAATGAAAACTGAATATATCACAGGGATATCACAGGGAAAAGACAGAATATTAGATTTCAGATCACACTTTGACTGAAAGAACAATCACACCTTGAAAATAAACAAGTAGTTCAAATAGTTTATAATACCTTTCTGCATGTACAGATTACTCTTTTGAAATTGAGGTATATTTTTCCTTTAAAAAAAAAACCCTGATTTGATATGACGCTAAACAGGTTGTCTATAGCTACATTTTGTAAACTGTGTTTTGTATAACAGTTTCTGTATTCAAAATACAATAAATTTCTGCTAACATCTGTCATTTCTTCACCTGAAGTCAATTCACCTGACCTTGATCTGCTATCACTGCAGCCAAAAGGGATGAAACTGCAATACCACATCAAAATGAAATGGTAAACACATTCTCTCACACACTCACACTATACTGGTACTGTGAGATAATAGAGGAATACAGTCCCCTAAAACATCCCATCCACCACATCATCCACACATTTTTGTGTGTATTAATGTGATGGTCCATTCAATACCAGCAGAAAAACAACAATAAAAAATGACAAAAATATACAATATAAAATTGTAATGCAATCCATTCATTTCACATAACACCTCTCAAGGATGAGTGTTGAGAATCAAGGTCAGGAGAAGAAATTTGGGCAAGGAATGATGGATAGCAGGAGAAATTTTGTGTGTTTTATTTAGAGAACCTGTAAACAGCCTTAACAACAGTATCAATTTAAGTGCCTATTTATAATGGGGCCAGTTTTTATTTATATATATCCCGATATTGGATATATATCGGCCAATATTGGTTATATAACAGTGTACACACATTAGCAATTTTTATATTTAGATGATCATCATCTAATGCTCACTCAAAGTTAGTCTTGAAAAAAAGCACAAATAATTGAATAATACTGTTCAATTAAATATTTAGCAAATTTCAAAATAAATATAAATTTATACTGTACATTATATTGGTGTGATGCCTAAATTCACTTATTGCATTTAAAATGATAGATTTTAGTTTTTAGTGTTTTGTTTTATTTTTTAATTTATTTAGATGAAATGGTATAATAGAGTTGTAATATTGGCTATTCATCAGTCAACATCCATAACATGAGAATAATTCTCACCAGAATTTTATTATCTGTGCATCCCTAGTTGTTGTACTCTCATTTGACTGACATTATTCTGAAGGTGCTTAAAGTGATTTTTTTTTTTTACAATAACCCATACAGTAAATGCACATTCAACTACCTTTTGAAAAAAAAAAAATCCAATGCAGAAAAATCCATCCACTTCCATAAAGATTTGAGAAGCAGACAGAACAGTTTTATAACACAAAATGAAGCAAGTGGGATAATGAGCAGAAGCAAGCGAGCCACAAATAATAATGGGAGAAGAATGGGAGATTTCTTGATGAAGATGATGAAGGAGATTCCAAAATATAGTAAATGAGTTCAGCAAAAAAAAAATTAAATCAGTTTAAAGATGACATCATGTGGCTCCTGTGTAAAACAAAACAAGAATGACATTAAAAACTAAATTTAACATCAGTATTCTTCTGTGAGCAATGCGAACACAGTTATCAGTTAACAGGTTAGTTATTCAGGCCGTACTCAAAATCAAGCATGATCTTCAAGTGTCTCTAAAACCATCCACTCGCTAATAGCTGGATTATAGGTCATTAAAATTTTGCAGTTCTGGCATCTCATATTACTCCCCTGCGCCGTCCGATCGCACGCCGGCTGATTTGTTTGTATAATATCCCTCAGGCAAAGCTTCTGGCCCGCCTCTGGGTCTTTCCCTTTAACATAAGGCTGTCCTATAAAAAGGTGACCTGCCCGCGCCCCAAGCATCTCAGGACGAGGAGTCTTGATATCCAGCAGCAGCTGGCACAACACTGTATCAGCACAAACACATGCCACAAACTGGCTGACCTTTCTCTCCTCCCACTGCTATGCCAACTATGCCACGCCTCTTCCCTTCTACCCGCGGGCAGACGCCATGCCACCCCCTGCTCTTTGGAGGTCTCATCTTAACACCATCCATACCATAGACATACAGTAGCTCTTGAGGAAATAGAACAGTAGTCATGTATTTTGAGGGTGCTATTTTATGATCAGAGCAGGAAACATTAACATAAAATCCTTTTTATTTATACTCGTATAAACAAAATAGTGTACACGTGGTACACTCAGAAAAAAGCAAAAAAGAACATCTTTGTACCTTATTTACCCCTAATCGGTACATACTAGTACCATAAATTTACATATTAGTATTTTAAAAGTACATATTAGCACTTTAAAAGTACATATTCAGACCTTTAGTGACAGGTTTTTGTACCTTTTTTTTCTTGGAGTGTAAGGTACAAAATCTAAAAGGCACATCTTTCTACCTTATTTACCCCTAAATAGCCCATACTAGTGCCTTAAACTTACATATTAGTACTTTAAAAGTACATATTAGTGCCTGAACTGTACATATTAGTACTTTTTGAAAGGATACTGCACCAGTGACAGTTTTGTGCCTTTTTTTCTGAGAGTGTATTCGTGTAAAGCATGTATCTCCTTAGTTGAACTTATTTATGAGACACAAATAGCATTAAACCTATAAACAAAATATGAACAATTGTCAAATTTTTCACTCAAAAACAGAAAATTCTGATAAAACACTCTCAGAAAAAAAGGTACAAAAGTTGTCACTGGGGTGGTACATTTTTAAAAGGTACACCTTTGTTCCTTATTTACCCCTAAAGGATGCATAAATGTACCTTAAAGGTACATATTAGTAGCTAAATGGTTCATACTTGTACCTTTTTGAAAAAATACGACCCCAGTGACAGCTTTTGTACCTTTTTTTCTGAGAGTGAACAGAGACAAAACATTGTGGCAATGTGGGTCCACTAAATTCTGTACACTACAGTCTTCCCAAGGTTGTGGGTCCGATTTTAACGCACAAACTGATAAGCCATGTATACCTTGAATGCATTGCAAGTCTGTAAGCTTTCACTGTTAGTTTGTACAGAATCATCTGCAAAAAGCATAAATGCACATTTAAAACCAACACTAAAAGAGCGGGTGACTTCTAGCTTTCAACAAGGCAAGAGACATTTTTTTCATTACTTGTGGGTTAGTAGATAAATATTAGTTTAATCTGAAGTTGCTAAATGTAAACGGGGCCAAAAAAGATACATTTTCTTTATAATCAAAGCATTGATTTCTTGCAAGATGGTCATTCTTTGGCAGTTCTTACACATTAATTATTTTAGTTATGACAGCTAAAGATAAGTAATTCAAATTAAACAGCAAAATGGCAATGACATGTCTACAGGGGTTTATACAAGTCTTATACAAGACTTATTTTATTAAGGAAATATTACAAAAATATATATATTTTTTCACTTATAAGAATCTAAGAGGGATAGTTCACCCATAAATTACAATTCTGTGATCATTTACTCACCATCATGTCATTCCAAACTTGCATGACTCTTTTTTTTCTTCTGCAGAACACAAAAATAAATATTTAAAAAAAAAAAAAGTCCTTTTTTTCCAAAGGGGGTCTAATGTTGTTTTGACAAAAACAGTTCTTCAAAAGAGGGCCATTACTAGCTGCAAGTAATATAAGCAGACACTTAAGCAGGTACCCCACAAATCAATGTCATTTTATATTTAAAAAAGCAGTTAAGATTAAATTAAACAGGACCCCTTGTGGCCAGAGAGAAAAAAAGAGCACTATAAGGAAACAGTTGTAGCTAGATGTGACAGGCACATGCACACTCGAAGTGTTTTTCGTCATTATGAAGTGCACTTGCAAAGAAGAGGAACATTTACTGTTAATTCGTAGTTATTTATTGTACATTTATTGTTTTTTTTCATTTATTATTACATTTTTTGTGTTTTGTATTTGGTTTTGAATGAAATTCATACAGGTTTCAAATAACAAGAGAAAATGAAAGAATTTTCATTTTTGGGTGAACTATACCTTTAATTTACCCATATAATTACCATCAGATATTCATAGCCTAACATTGTGTTAAACAATACAAATACTTTCTGAACTGGAACAATCAAATAAAAGCAAAATAATTTCCCAAACCTGGAATAGTACTTGTGAGCGCAATAGAATAGAAACATTTCTATTGTTAACTTATAAAAATGTATTCAAGTGAATTATTCCTGTAAAAATTTTTTAAAAATTTAAAAGATTTAAAACAAGCCATAACAAAAGGTTAGAAAAAAAAAGAAAATTAAATAAATAAAATATGTCTTATGGATCTTAAGAAAGCCATGTTATCTAGCTAGGAAGTAAGACATTGCCATTCTTGTATTTTTGTATGATTATTTTCAAACAAAAGATTTTCACTTTAAATGTATAGAGGTGTTTTTTTTTTTTTTTTTTGGCTTACATTGATTTCTTTTAAAGCCCTTACCATTATTTAAAAAAAATGTTCAATGCATGCAAATACGATGAAAAAATAATACATTTGCACTTACGCTACAGGTGAGTGGGGTTTTACCTATGCTCCACCACAAAGCTCATGGTGGTGCCATCGAAGGAGGGGGGAGCAATGATCCTTGGCCCTTGCTGAGAGGTGATGCTGATGATAGGCTGCTTGCTGTTGGCCAGCCTGCTGGTTTTAACATGTTGAGCCATGGAGGTTGTTTGCGACAACTTCCCAGATGGCATATAATAAGGGCTCTCCATGAAAGCTCCATCCTCCTGCTGTCCCATGTGCGAATGGGATTTATCCCCATCATCTGCTTCAGACTGCATAGAGAGCTGGGACTGAATAGTGTGTGCAGGGATCATCGTGGTTGGCATGTATCCTGGGTAAAACATGTAAGTATGGCCGTAAGCTCCTGGGCCGAGAGCGAGAGGGGATATTGGCAGTGGGACAGGGGTCATGGGAGGCTGCTGTGGCATGGGGACATCCACATACTGCCCGGTTTCCGGGTCAAAGAGACGCCTGGTTGATGGCTGCACCGGAGTGTCCACCATGTAGTAGTTTCCCGTGGTGGGATCCAGCAGCATCTTTCTTTGGGTTGCCTGGAAGTGATCTGTCAGGATGGGGGAGGGTTGAACTGTAGGGGAAAAGCAAATAACTTGAGGCTGAGCAGCTTGCATTGGGACGGGCAGGGGTGTGTGGTAGATAGTGGCGGTAGGGGTATCTGAGGACCGTGTCTCCATGACAAAAGATGAACGTTTTGGTGACGGATGGCCTCTGGTGTCACTGTGAACCAGGAAAGAAGGAGGACTGGCTGTTTGGGTTTTACTACCTCCTGTTGGGATTGTATAAACAGCCGTTTTGCCCAATCCAGCCGTGGTTGGCTTTATGGCGGGCGTTGCTTGAGGCTTCACTGGTATGGTTAGGTAGTTCTCCGAATCTGCTGTGGAAGTGAACTGCAGTGGGGCAAACTCGGTCTCACTGCCATTCGGCCTCTCCCTTTCTTCTAGTACACGCTTCGGCTGTAATATCTTCAGGGAAACGGGTAGTTTTGGAGATTTTGGTGCAACGCCCTTGGAGCTCAGAGACGCTGGTGATGCAATGTGCATTTGCAGTGCCTTTGTTGTTAATGGATTCTGGCTTATGTTCTTACACGGCGTTCCTGTGAGCTGCATGAGCGGTTTATGGCTGTTTCGCTCTTCCTGGGCGATCGGAGTGGTTGATGACTTGTCGTCTCTTTTAGGTGGCATCTCGTTCAGGTTTGAGTTTGAATCTCGTTTTAGCAATCTGTCAGTGGGAGTGGAGCTAGAATTGCTTTCCTGTTCCTCCACACTGTGTTCCTCGCTGGTGATGAGCGAGAGCACATGGCTGTCCTTTATCGGACGTGGTTCTGTTTTTCTCTTCCACTCGTTCTTGTCAAAAACATACAGCTGCTCCATCGTTTTAACAGCAGCTTGCAATTTTTCCAAAGCGGCCTGGTTGGCCATTTTGGGTTCGCTTTTCTTCTCGGCCAGGTCGCTCGTTTTATCTTGTTTTCGTGTGCTTGTTTCAATTCTCAATCCGGCTGGCACTTCTTGCTTTGGCAGCCTGTTAGCTACAGCAACGTGAGGAGAGGACCTGTCAGTCTCAACTATATCCTCTGGAAATCCTCTCTTGGGGGGGTCTATTAAATTTCCGGATTGCTTCACATTGCTATTTGTATTCACAGACTGGCATTTAATCACTATGGGTGAAAGAGAGGCTGAGTTCAGATAAGGACTCTGCTTTAATGTCTTGTGCTCTCCATCACAAGACGAATGGCTAGATTTGTTGTCGTTATCTAAAGACACAAAGTGATATGAGCTCTTAACCAGTTTACGCACGTCTCTAACCTGGTGAATGGGGGTCTGTAGCTTGCCCTTGTTATCTCTAATGTCTCTGACTATAAAGTGAGGCACTTTGTCAGACGACTCACCCTTGATAGCCGCGGCGAGCGCTTGGCATCTGTTGTCCTCAGCTGTCTTGCAGCCTAAATTGGGAGTCAGTAGCTTCGCGATATTGAACGGGTCGCTTTTGTTGTCCCGAACGCTCCGCAAACTTATTTTGATTTCGGGCGACTTCGATGTCGCAGCGCTGCGCGTGGCGTCAGACACATAGAGTGTGTTCGAACGCCACTTCAAAGCTCCGCTCACTGCTTGATCTGAATTGACATTCGTCGGCGGTTTTCTGAGGTCTCTGTCCGCGGACGGAAGCTGTATGCTTGGCACAAACAAATGTGACATTTTAGTGTGCTTGCTGCTCGCCGACTGGACGCTGAAGCTGGTTTCCCCCGGACACTCGCGTAGCGGTTTCTCCTCAGGAGTTTTGTCGTTTTTATGTTCCTTTTGAAACTCTAGCTCGCCGTCCCTCCACGATCTGAACGCGCTATTTTGGCTTCGAAGCAGCGTGCTTTTGGATGCTTCGAATGCTCCTTTTTTAGTATCATTCGCCGACTCTAAATTCGTTTCTGATGCACTCGTCAAAGTCTCTTCTTTGCGCCCGTCGTCTTTGGCATCGCTTGAATTACCGTCTACTATGTCGCCCAGATCGTCCACGCAGACGATCGTGAAGTCGGAGTCGGCTTCTGAGAATTTCGAGCTTTGCCTTTGCAGCCCTTTGGAATTTTTCTTGGCCGCTTTCTCTCTGTGCGCTTCGTGCGTCCCGAAGCACGGGGAGGGCGCGTGGTGCGCCTCGCATATCTCACCCCTCTCCATTTTGCGCTCCTGCTCGAACTGCATTTTCTTAGAAATGACATTTTTGAGGAGACTCGATGCGAATATGGCTTTCTTGTGTGTGTCTTCCATGGTTTCCCCTGCATTGCAGGGTTGCTTGCTGGCCTCACTCCCTTGAGCGATTGGCAAGGTGTTTGTAACTTCATCTGTGGAACGTGATCCTCCAGTGCTTTCGTTTACAGGCTGCCCGGATTTGACATTGCATCGAAAATTGAGCGTTTCGGTCAGTCTTATGAGGCCACTTTGCCCCTGTGAAAACTTGCCCATGAGCTCAGTCTTATTTGTGGTAGACGATGCGTTTTTGCGGCTCACCAAATTGCCGTTCAGTGCGAATATCTCGACGGGGGGCGCTCGCATGCTGGTCAAAGTCAAGCCCGTTATTCCCTTACCGTCCCTCTTTTTGGCGAAATGGAAATTGGATGTGGAGCCTTTATGTGCTACTAAGTTTTGATCTATCCCCTTGCCATACTTCAGGTCAACAAACGTCGACCACCTGTTGATTCCCAGCCCGTGCTCTGAAGCGGAGGATTCACTAGAAGTACTAAAGTTTATGGCATCGAAATATGGGTATGCCAAACTTTTGAACGCCCTGGCAGTGAGACTACGCACTTCCTTATCGGCGTCGTCCAGCTCGCTCACCGCGCTGGACGCACCGCTGGAGTACTCGTTCACATCTTTGCTTTTCAGTTTGCTGCCAAAGTGCAAGCGCCCCGGCACAGCAATGAAACACTTTGCGTTATCACACACTTTGTCGCCCTTCGCATCCACTCCTCTCAAAACATAGCGACTTATGCCTTTTGCTTGTTCTTGGATGGTGCTTGGCTCATTCACAGCGCGGGAAGTGGCTTTGATTGACAGGTGAATCTGCTCTGCTGTATTTTGCTTTTTTGACAGGCCCTCATCTGAGCTGGCACATTTGTCCGCGTCACAGAGATTGCTTTCAGGCTTACTGCTGACCACTGCTTCGCTTGTATTAGCCTGGTTGCTTTCCATACTCGCATCTTTTGCACCTATCGTTTCATCACTGTCAAAAGACGCATAATCGACAAACGAGTAGACCTGGAGATCGTCCTCGATATCCCAGCTGGATCCCGTCTCAAAGTCGTAATCCGCATCATGGTCCAACTCCAAAAGCTGTATTTCGTGGGTTGTGATATAGTGCGATTCATCTTCGCGGACTTCAGGCGTGCCGCGATCCGAAAGCACCACAGTGACCTCATCGTCCGATTCACTTTTGCTGCTCATATAAACATCATTGTATTGCTCATGGTTATTGTTTCCCGGGCTCTGCGTCTCCAAATTAGGGGATTTGGGCTTTTGCTCTGTTTTCTCGGTACAGTCCGTGTAGTTTTTATCGGCTTGAGGTATTTCCGAAGCTGCTGTTTCAAAAGAGCTCGACTTTTTCACGCATTCCTCCGGTGCGCATCTATGTTTAGTAGATTCATTTACTTTTTCAGCGCAAGGTTGATGCTCTCCTTGTGAATCGCTCATGCCACTAATACTTCTGATTATTGCCAATTGACCCGAGTCGCCAGTAAATGTCACTTTCACTGTTTTTGTATCATCCAATTTTAGTTGCAGCAGCTCGTTCAGATTCACATAATTTGACTCTTCTTGTGCGGCTATCAGGCGCATGTCCCGTTTGGAAAGCAAGTTTTTAAACGAGGCGGTGTCTTCTCGGTAAATGAGTGTTTTCTCCGATGCTGCCATTGGATTTGTTGGTGATAAAGCCGTGGTTGTACAATCTTAAGTCTTTTAGGAGAGACACCGGTCCCCAGGAATCCCCACAGCGCTGCCTGTTGTCCAATCCTAGTGAAGTTGTGGCTCTGCTCTGCCTTCCTCACCCACAGTCTTTAGTGCGGCACCCAAGACCGTCATTTTACACGCGCGCCAGACGTTCACTTCCAGTGAGGAAAACGACACTACTCTCACCCTACTGTAAGTTCTCGTAGAATATGTCGTGAATATTCCCGTAATGATGCGATGCGAGGCGTATATCTGAAGACAAACGGAGCCCGAGGTCCATGACACAGCCTGTTGTGTTGCGCGCTGTCACTTAAAATGCATATGACTGCAAATTTAGAGCAGATGACGAAATGCGAAAACGGCTATTTTGGAACCAGGATGTTATGTTCAGCGTGTTTTGTTACGTACAGCAGACAAGGCTGACTCCCCCGACACAACATTTGTGCTAAAAATGAATCCTCCTTAAGCTTCTCGTTCAACAATGTGCGCTTTTGACGCGTCACCGCCTTAACCCAACAAAAGAAATATGTCACAGCCATATAATCACTCTCAGTCATGCGATGGAAATGTTGAAGCTCTAAATGGAGTTACAGCATGGCGAATATGAGAGGGATTCACAGTCAGTGATGAGGCCTTGATAAATACAGTGGGATATAGGCCTAGTGCTTTGCCAGTGAACATAGTGGAAGAATCTGCGTAATGAAGTGTTGCGTAGTTTAGTTGTAGTCACCTAAAACTTCTTATAAAACAATTTCTGTTTTTCACCATTATTCTTTGGATGGTTTCATTTTCATGCATAAAAACCACATGCATAAGCACCACCACAGCGCTGGACAGCTCCTGTGCAGTAAACAATAGTTCATTTGTTCACGTCTCCGAACTGGATACACTCAAAAATGAATTTGTTCGAAAAATGTAGCCTATTTATCAGATTTTATTTAGATTTTTCCAAATTAAACTAAACAACAGTGTGCTTTAATATATATTCTCTCCGTTTAAAAAAGTGAACCAGTGAAAAGTGAAAAAAAAAGAAAGAAAAAGTGTTGCTTATTTTGCCTGTCGTGTTTGGGGGGAGTGGTCTAACATGAATATTTAATTAAGTAGACCTGCGCAAGGAACGCAGACTTAAATGTACTGTAAATAGTTGTTGTCGTTATAGGGGTTAGAGGCTAAAAGTGTTTACAGACACATGCTGTTTTGTGTAAAATTATGGTAGGCTATTTTATTTTAAGTAGGTGTTTCTAAGAACCTTGTTCACATTCATCTTTTCCTTTCCCATACAGATTAAATGTGGAAAAAAGCCTGTATATCAACATATTTACAATAAAAACATGTTGAATGTTTTTCTGTGTTAATCAGTGCTTAGGTGTGGGCTTTGAGTTTTTCTTACATTTACACATTTGGCAGACGATTTCATCCAAAGCAACTTACATTGCATTCATGGTACACATTTCATCAGTTCTAAATGAAATATTAAAATATTATATATAATATTTATAATAATAATCTAAAATATAATATTAATATAGAAGATGATTATGTCTGTAACAATGTCATGTGCTTCAAAATAAGTTTAATAACATTTGTTTTACAATTACACAATACTGGTTTTACAATTCACCATTATTTATGGCAGATTGAAATGTAAATATTTAAATTTATTTTAAATATATAAATATATATATTAAAAACAGATTAGATACTATAACCTTTGCGTTGCACATCAAAACAAATTATTTTTAATATCTCATACAAATTTATGTTTACCTGCTTATCCATTCTAACTGTTTGGCTAATTAATGTAAAGATTTTTGTCTTTGTTTATGCAGTACATACAGTAGAACAAGGCCTGCTGCAGACCTGAAAAGACTGGCAAATGTTTCAGACGGGTATATCATGTTACATTCCTTCAGCAACTGTAGGCTGAATGAGAAGACCACCATACGACTGACAGAGCCTGAGATCTGATCTAGTACTAAAGACCCTTCTTTACCAACTCAACACCATCTGCCAAGATGGAATAGTCTCCAGTATGGTGCTATGAAGGACTATTTGAGTTATTGTTATTTTATATGTCATACATTCTATCTACTGATTTGCATGTTGTGTTTTTCAGAATAAACTCACACACAAACGCACACATGCGTATACAAGGCTGCCACAAACAGGGTAATTTTAGTGTGCTATTTAAATGGCTCCTGTCTGCTCAGGCATGTTCAGATAAAGTTACATTCAGTGGCCGTATTAATCCAACAGGTGTTAAATCATGTCATCTATTAATCATCAAATGGCAGTTCACACAGTTTAGAGCTGATTAGTTAGGCACACCCGAATACAGTTTACATTCTCAGCCAATTTTTCTTGATTTATTTAAGTGCGCTGTAAGTTCTCATCATTGGATTGCAATGTGTTAATCTAATGTAGTAAGAGAGCTTCTTCGTGGACTAGTCAGGACTCCCCTTTCGTGTGAGTCTATTAACATACAATATAAGGACTTCTTTTAAAACTGTCACCCCTTAACGGTGGTAAGACATCTTGCTTGTACCATACAGTCAGTTCACCGCAGCCGTGTTAAGGGTTTATCAGGTGGTGTGAGTTCATTACTCTGTGATCTTAGATAGAGTATCTCACTGATAACTCTGACACTCAACCTGAGTGTTTGACCATCTGTATGCAGTCATTTATCATTCACCGCAGCGCTGATCAGAGCCAGGGCAGGGGCTTTCCAGCTTGTTCTGCAAATTGATGTCAATGATAGTGAGAATGAGTGTTTAAGGTAAGTTAAGGCCTCTCTGCGGGTCAAATGAACTCAGGTCAGTGCAACTTACATTAATTTTCATTGGCCCATCTTGCAGCCCTTGTAAGACAGTTCAATGCAAAATTATTTCATAAAAATGCATGGTCAGATCACTTAAAAATGTATTTCAGATGGTAACAAACAAATTAAATCGAATATTTATTTATTCATTTATTTGTTTGTAACAACTAATTCAGCCTGACTACAGTTATATTGATGATATTCATATTATTTATTCATTCATTTGATGAAATAAATATTATAAATATGTAACATTTTTAGCAAAAATAAAATCAAATAAATATATATGGCCCACTGAATGGCTGAATGGCTGGATTTTAAGTGAGAAGTTATTATTTTGCACAAACAAACTGGTCCTTAGGAACCAGTTATACTACATGAAGTTATATTAATGATATTTATTATATTTCATAGTTTAGATAGTATCATAACTGGATTAAGTCAAATATGTATTCATTCATTAATCCATCCATCCATCCATCCATCCATCCATTAATTAATTAATTAATTCAAATTCAACCTGCCTAGACTGAGTTATATTAATGGTAAAAATATTATATATATTATAAAATATATATATATTAGAAATATTTAACATTTTTAGCAAACATAAAATAAAAAAATAAATAAAACAAAATAATGAATGGCCCACTGAATAAAGATTAAATTTTTTTGCACAAACAAACAAACAAACAAACAAACAAACAGTACTTTGCTTTTCCTTAGAAACCAAGGTATCTATGTTTAGCTGACTACCAGATTATTAGATTTAGGAGTGGTCGTTCATTCTAACAAATTTAAATTTAATGTTTTAAGGTTTAAATTTGGCCTACCCTATTGTCCTGTCTGTCAGTGGTCCCTTTCATATCTATGCAATGGTTTGAAGCAGTCAACTCATGGCACATTAGCCTTCCTGCCAGAATGCAGCGGTTGTCTGGAGAACTATATTAAGTCTGTCTTGCAACCGAGACTTTGTTTGCACAGAAACTCTATTCTATGGGTATCCATAAAGAGCAAATGCTTTCTGCCACAGAATGTGTCTGCGATGTGATAGTAAAGTCGACGGACTGGTCTAGTTTTCAGTGTCACATTTCACAACTTTTTAGTAGACGGGTGTCCATATGTATATCTGGAGTCTGTAAAACAAATTTGCAGCATTAAAAGGTCAAGTTAATGATCAAACAGTCTAACCTTTCAGCTTTTAGATCTAATGCAAAAATCAGGTGTCATATGAATGTTTGTAAGACACTTTTAGTTGCTATATTAACAGCTAGTACTTAATAATTAAAGTGTCAAATTGTTGTTGCCTTAAGCATTAGTCTTTTACATCAGTATCATTAAAAAGCACATTGGTGATAATCTTCTTGAAAATTAAAATAGATATTATGTTGCTGAGTGTCTGGTCTGCTGCATGCAAGACCTGTGGGTGTTCTTACAGACAGACGGAAAGAGACAGTGAGCTGTCATCAAAACACAAAGTGATGGCAGGAATGCTTCATCTCTGATTCCCAGACATTATTCACACACACACACACACACACACACACACACACACACACACACACACACACACACACACACACACACACACACACACACACACACACACACACAGACAGACACACACACACACACACACACACACACAGACACAGACACACACTGACCTTCACACAAGAAGTTAGTATATTTATGAAGCTGTTTTCCTTGCAGGCTTGTCCCACAATGTAGGTGAGTTCAAGTTTTATTTTTGTGGTCCCCAAAATGTTGGCAAAATCTGACCTACACAAATATACACTTGACTGATTTTGTACTTGTCATGTCACAGTTCAGTGCTGATATTAAGGAATGACTTATGTCATCTACTATTTAGGAGTTCTGTAAGACTGAAATGGTAGAATCATGGGTCATTTTAAAGGAATAGTTCATCCAAAATGAAAATTTACTTAATATTTACTCACCCTCAGGCCAGCAAAGATGTAGATGAGTTTGTTTCTTTATCAGAACAGATTTGGATAAATGTAGCATTGCATCACTTTCTCACCAAAGGATACCTTGTAGTGAATGGGTGCCATCAGAATGAGAGTCCAAACAGCTGAGAAAAAAACATTACAATAATCCACAAGCAACCCACACAACTCCAGTCTATCAATTAACATCTTTTGAAGTGAAAAGCTGCATGTGTGTAAGAAACAAATCCATCACTGAGGCGTTTTAACTTTAAATGTTGCTTCAAAATACAAGTCCATAATCCATAATAACACTTCCTCTAGAGAAAAATTCCTGTTGTCTTACATCGAAATCCACCAACATATTTGTTTAGAACTGATTTAGACCATTTTCACTTATAAACAGTGCTTGATTTGTGCATATTTCACTCCTGATTCAGACTAAATCACTTTTTAACTAGAGTATTTAGCAATATTATGGATAGAGGACTCATATTTTAGCAGGAAGCAACGGTTTGATGTTAAAAATGTCATGCTGGATTTGTTTATTACAAATATAACGATAGACTGGAGTCATGTGGATTGCTTGTGAATTATTGTGGTTTTTATCAGCTGTTTGGACTCTCATTCTGACGGCACCCATTCACTGCAGAGGACCCATTGGTGAGCAAGTGATGTAATGCTAAATCTTTCCAAATCTCTTCTGCTGAAGAAAAAAACTCATCTACATCTTGGAAGGCCTGAAGGTGAGGAAATATTCAGCAACTTTTCATTTTTGGGGGGACTATTCCTTTTACTAGTCTAAATCAGTTAATCATTCAGCAGAATTCTGTAATAATAAAATAGAATTTTAATAATGAAGTCTTTCAGCTGGCTATTTAGATATGTACATTTAGACACTTATATCAGATTTTTAATTAATGTATTAAAGCTGCATGCACTCAGAGTACAGCATATTTTTGACTGACTGTTAATATATCAAACACATATGCATTTACTGTTTTAGTTTGTTAGCAGTCTGTTAGTTTTGAATAGGCAACATTTGTGGACATCATCTGTAGTGGACAGGTGTTACAGGATGTGTTCCCACTACACCACTAGAGGGCAGTCGAGTGTTATGGATTTCACATTCCCACCTGACCTTTTGTAAAGTACAGGTGCATCTCAACAAATTAGAATGTCGTGGAAAAGTTCATTTATTTATGTAATTCAACTCAAATTGTGAAACTCGTGTATTAAATAAATTCAATGCACACAGACTGAAGTAGTTTAAGTCTATGGTTCTTTTAATTGTGATGATTTTGGCTCACATTTAACAAAAACCCACCAATTCACTATCTCAACAAATTAGAATACTTCATAAGACCAAAAAAAAAAAAAAACCATTTTTAGTGAATTGTTGGCCTTCTGGAAAGTATGTTCATTTACTGTATATGTACTCAATACTTGGTAGGGGCTCCTTTTGCTTTAATTACTGCCTCAATTCGGCGTGACATGGAGGTGATCAGTTTGTGGCACTGCTGAGGTGGTATGGAAGCCCAGGTTTCTTTGACAGTGGCAGGGTTTCTACAGATGTGAATAAATTTAATTTAAGACTTTTTAATACCTTTTTAATACCACCTTATATGAAATTTAAGACCTAAACCGGTAATAGAAATACACATTATATTACATACATATATGTAATATTTAATGTGTTTAGTGTAAAATGAAAACAAAATATAATCACCGTCAAAAATGCTATTTATTATTAAGAGATACAGTGAACTTTTCATATCAGCAGACAATATTCCATACAAAATATCTCCACAAAAGTACTGCATCGCCAAGATTTTTGGTGGTGTAAACAATTTATTCTGAAGCAATATTTTCATCAGTTTTTACATACTTAAACCTGCATATTTTTATTTACATTTACTTGTATTAATTTTTAACCTTTTAAAATGTATATGTATCATCTTTCATGCCAAATTATTACAATTTATCAATAAATTCAATATACACTATAGGGCTGTTACCAGTCATATTAAATAATTTACACTGCAAAATTACAACTGCAATAAATAATGTTATGAAATTAATGTTTTAATCTTCGGTCTGTTGTCAGAATAAATATGTTTTATCGGTAACGTGACCAAAAATTTAAGACCCATCGAATTTGAATTTAAGACATTTTAAGACTTTTTAAAGCCTTTTATTAGGAAAACGTTATTTAAGACATTTTAAGACTTTTTAAGGACCCGCGGACACCCTGAGTGGCCTTCAGCTCATCTGCATTTTTTTGGTCTCTTGTTTCTCATTTTCCTCTTGACAATAACCCATAGAGTCTCTATGAGGTTCGGGTCTGGTGAGTTTGCTGGCCAGTCAAGCACACCAACACCATGGTCAACTTTTGGTGCTTTTGGCAGTGTGGGCAGGTGCCAAATCCTGCTGGAAAATGAAATCAGCATCTTTAAAAAGCTGGTCAGCAGAAGGAAGCATAAAGTGCTCCAAAATTTCTTGGTAAACGGATGCAGTGACTTTGGTTTTCAAAAAACACAATGGACCAACACCAGCAGATGACATTGCACCCCAAATCATTACAGATTGTGGAAACTTAACACTGGACTTCAAGCAACTTGGGCTATGAGCTTCTCCACCCTTCCTCCAGACTCTAGGACCTTGGTTTCCAAATGAAATACAAAACTTGCTCTCATCTGAAAAGAGGACTTTGGACCACTGGGCAACAGTCCAGTTCTTCTTCTCCTTAGCCCAGGTAAGACGCCTCTGACGTTGTCTGTGGTTCAGGAGTGGCTTAACAAGAGGAATACGACAACTGTAGCCAAGTTCCTTGACACGTCTGTGTGTGGTGGCTCTTGATGCCTTGACCCCAGCCTCAGTCCATTCCTTGTGAAGTTCACCCAAATTCTTGAATCGATTTTGCTTGACAATCCTCATAAGGCTGCGGTTCTCTCGGTTGGTTGTGCATCTTTTTCTTCCAAACTTTTTCCTTCCACTCAACTTTCTGTTAACATGCTTGGATACAGCACTCTGTGAACAGCAATGAATGTTTGGCAATGAATGTTTGTGGCTTACCCTCCTTGTGAAGGGTGTCAATGATTGTCTTCTGGACAACTGTCAGATCAGCAGTCTTCCCCATGATTGTGTAGCCTAGTGAACCAAACTGAGAGACCATTTTGAAGGCTCAGGAAACCTTTGCAGGTGTTTTGAGTTGATTAACTGATTGGCATGTCACCATATTCTAATGTGTTGAGATAGTGAATTGGTGGGTTTTTGTTAAATGTGAGCCAAAATCATCACAATTAAAAGAACCAAAGACTTAAACTACTTCAGTCTGTGTGCACTGAATTTATTTAATACACGAGTTTCACAATTTGAGCTGAATTACTGAAATAAATGAACTTTTCCACGACATTCTGATTTATTGAGATGCACCTGTATAGTATCTTGACTGTTTCCCTGGATTATACCCCTGTTAAATGATGGTACTGAATGACTGTATTTGTATACCACAGTCACCAATTTTCCCTCAAAACTGTGCATTACTGCAAATATTCTATTGAAAATATTTAGAATATTAAACACTAGATTATCAATCCCTTTCAATTGTGAATCATGTGCAGTAAAACTCTGGAATTGGACAGTAAAAAAATAAATAAAAAAATTAGTTATTAAAAATTTAATTAAATTAAATTGTTTTATTACTGTATTTGATTTGATTTTTGATTTTATTGTTTGGTGATCTTGAACATGACATTTATTACAGCATATTATAATGATTTCTGAAAGATCATGTGACACTGAAGACTGGAGTAACGACTGCTACAAATTCAGCCATAAATTACATTTTAAAGTTTATTCAGATAGAAAGCTGTTATTTTAAATTGTAATAATATTTCACAATATTATTGCTTTTACTGAATTTTGATCAAATAAATGCAGCCTTGGTGAACATAAGAGACTTCTTTCAAAAATAATGAATATTCCAGTATATATACAATATATATTGAGGGTAGCTATGCAAATATTTGCATCTCCAACTAACAGGCCACTTCACTACCACAGTCTATGCGTGTCTTCTTTATTCAGAGGTACTTATAATGAATTTGCCCCAGTCAGCAATAGGACCTGATGTAACTCACTCATCAGCAGGCCAGAAAGTTATGCAGTCGTTGGGCACATCAGCTCTTTTCCTGAGTGACAGGGACATATTGGCTTAGTGCAGGTTGGGGCTGCATTAGGAATGAGAGAATGAGATTGTAGCGCAGGTGTGGAGGATAGAGGCTACAGACCCCAGCATGATGACTTCTGACTTTCCTTATTCTATCTCCTTTGTCTGGAACATTTGTTTTGTGGGAGACTGTCATTATAAAGGAATTAATTTGGTTAAGGTCAGAAGTATTTGCAGATCTTATTTGGGGGCTTGCAGTCGCCCCCACAAATCCCTTGTCACACACTTTAGCCACTGAGAGAATAAACAACTGACTGTTTGCTTTACATTACCTCAGCAAACAGAAATAGCCACAAAAACACTTTAGAGATGACATAAGTCATTCATGTCAAAATATTTGGGGGAGAAATTTAATGTGGCATGATGCAAGATAAAGCGGGGTTTTTTTCTGTACTACAACAGCCTGCATGCATAGATTAGATCAGACACCTTTCATAAAAACAAGTCTTAATGTGCTGTTAGATAATCTAATAGTCAAACACTAATTTTAAATAAATGAACAAACAGATAGATACACAAAAAGCCCAATGGCATGAAGCTTTCAGATTCATATTGGAGCCAATTAGACTAAATCTTGACTGGCAACATTATCATAAAGCTTGGTACTTCCTTGCCCATTAACTATTCACTAACATTTATCTGTTTACTCAACGTTCAAATGCCCCTTTTCCAGATAAATTACAGTGTATGTACTTTTCTCTGAAGCACTTTGCACTAACGCATTGTAATTTTTATTGCTATTGCAATTCATTACATTTACAAAGGGCAACATGATCGGTTAGAGATGCAATTTGGCTTGAAATGTCTTGTTCAAGGGGTGTAACTTCATATCACTCAGAAAATAAGTGGTATGATATCAAGATGGTTTGTATTTATGGCAACCACTTTTCTTCTGATGGCCAAAGGAACATAACTGGTTCCACTTATCTTTTCACCAGTGATTAATAGAAGCCCCAGAGGTGAATGAACCCAGGTTTGAATACAGTATATCAATGGTATGAACATGACTCTAATTCAAAGTATCTTTAGCCATAAAAATCGTCTTCTGCCAGAGTTACAGCTACATGTAGACAGTTCTTTCTATACCTCACTTCTGAGTTTTTCAATGAAAATAAACCAAATAACTTAAATATATAAATACGTATATGAATGAATGAATGAATAAATAATCAAAAAGAGTATAGAGGTATTGTTTTATGTATAATTTCAAAGAAACCACTATTGCTAACAGTTTCTGTGATTGTTGACGCCAGTCCTAAGTCATACCTCAAATGATGGATGAAAGAGGACTATGCTTCTTCCTCCCTCCCTATAAATTGCTAACCTAAGCAAGAGTAAAGTGACATCTCCTCTATATGATTCAGCACTTTTCTATTTAGAACAAAGAGTTTCAGACCCAGTGAGCCTTAGATCAAGAATAATTATCCACCCTTAAATGCATTGATTTTTGTTATGTAGTTTCCTCATAATACAACAAATATAAAATTATACTACATCTTAATTAAGCAAATTACAATCAGTTAAGCAAATTACAACGGTTTCCTTGTCATAGTTCTTTAAAAAAAGAAAAAGGAAATCTGTTTGGAAGCTAATCTGGACAAACTGCTGTTAAACAATATTTATTGATTAGTTCATGGCTTTTCAGAGAGACAACAGGAGGTGACTGGACAGTTGGGGACAACAATTGTTTAGGAACAAAGTCTTGAGACACAATAGATCAATATAATTTTGAGCTCGTGCTCTCTAAATGACTGTCCAGCTCAGCAATACTTCCATATGATGGGGAATTTTAACAGCATTATGTTGCTGCAATCAATACACTGACAGTCAAAAGGGATTACTAACATGCATAGATTGAATCAGACAAAAAGTTTTATAAAAACAGTGCCCCCCTTGAGGATTATCATTATAGTCATTCATACTGAGCCTTCTGTGCTTTACTTACCACGGTAATGACAGTAGTGGCATGACTTTTTCAATCGGGTATGCTGTGTCATCCCAACTTCTGACGTATAACTGATGTAACCAAAGGCAGCAGATAATGCGTGGCATATTGGTTTAGGACAGACTGAAAAACACAAACCAAAATCTGAGACAAAAATAAGAAACAAAATGACGTGTAGCCAATTTTATACTATATTTGTAGATGAATTTATTCAGATTGGTTTGTAAATTAATTTTCAATTTCTACGTTTTTATGTAGCATATATGTAGGTTGTATAGGTACTATGTCAACAATTTTAGAGGAATATATATTCTTGTAATTTTCACAAATTGTTTTATTTCAGAGAAAAGAAAATATACAGTTATGTTTTACTTTTTATTAACTTGATTTAGTTGATTTAGTTTGCAATCGATATTTGGCAACAGTATTTTTCTAGCTTTAGGTGAGCAATTTGGATTCAGCTATGAAACCATAGATGAAACTATAGAAGCCTTAAGCACGTTTCCGCCACGGAATAATTAATATCCTGCAATTCTGAGAAAAAAAAAAAAGTCAGAATAAGATAAAAAGTTGTAATTAATTGATTGACTGATTAATGATTTGCAACTTTTTTTCTTGCAGTTCACATCTCATAATTTTGAGTTATATATCTAGCAAATCTGACTTTTTCAGATTTTTTTTCAAATCTCATTTTTTTTTTTTTGTGTGTGTGTGAGTGTGTTTTCGCCACGGAATAATAAAAAGTCACAATTATTAAATTTTTTGATCCCGTGACGGAAACTTCCATATGAAACTGGTCAATGAGAACGCAGAAAAATGTGGATTCACTTGTCTCATTCCTTCATAGACTGTGATAATTTGAGGACAGCATCATATATTTCCCTTATTTTATAATTTAAATAAGCTTTATATTACACTCAAATGACAATGAAAATTAAAATAATGTAGGCAAATTCCTCTAATTGCCTTAAACGGACCATTTACTGACACACACACACACACGCACACAGGTATTCCTTTATCATCATTGGGACATTCCTTAGACATAATGGTTTTTATGCTGTACAAACTGTATTTTCTATCCCCTTACTCTAACCTGACCCCTAAACATACCCCTCACAGAAAACTTTTTGCATTTTTAGATTTTCAAAACATTTCATTCTGTATGATTTCTAAGTTTGTTTTCTCATGGGGACATAAAAAAAATGTCCCACAATGTCAAAATTTACTGGTATTACTATACATTTGGTTATTTGGTCCCCCATAACGTAGTGAATGTAACTACACACACAAAATTGCTAATTTCATTTGAATTTTATTTATTCTACTTTTTGTATGCTTTATACCTAAGATAAATTTGTCTTGAAATAATCATCATGACAGCACTAGCTTAACTTTGATTTAAAGGCAAACCATTTCAGTTTAGTAGCCGTGTGGATCTGATCTAGGACAAGAGGTTGCAACCCCTGACATGACTGAATCCCAATGTACTCCTTTAATCTGTGCTCTTGTTTAACTTTGTAATGAAATATATCAGCGCGGTCGGGGTGAAGATAAGACTGAACTGGACGTTTACACCAGTGATCGCGAGGCCACGGTTGTGCTTGTACTGATTGATGGCGCGTGTCAAACAGGCTTAACTGAAACATCCTCTGTCAGTTTTGCCCTAGTCAGCCTTTCATGCTTTGGAAATATGACTCCTACAACAGAGTGCATCACATCTACATTATTGTACCTTCCAGCAGATTCCAGTAGAAATGATTGCTTCCATTTGGTGGCAAGGCTGACTTTCATCTGATGCATCGCTGGCTAGAAGCACAGATGTCCTCAATTCATTAGGAAGCGAGCCCGCCCAATAGAGTAACTGGCAGTGGTTGGCTTTTTCCTGTCAAATCTGTTGCTCTGTGGATATAAAGAGAGAGCGAGCTCGAGATCTGCCATTTGTCATCTTGTTGGGAAAAATCTTTGAATGGTATCCAAAAAGAAGAAGAGATTTTTCCTTCTGGATCCCTGAAATGAAGAAGGAACCTTGTTTTTTTTCTTCTTCCTAAATATTGGAAAGAAGCAAACTGAGCAATTATCACTTTTCTGCATTCGACTGGCACTCCACATGTACTGTATAATGAAATTACTCTGCTCTAATGCACTTCTGCCAATTTGCGACATCTGTAGTGCACGTTTGAGCATAATTACCTCCAAATCACATCATGAGATTAATTCCTAATAAAACTGCCTACTCAACGTCATTGAGCTGGAAACAAACTTTTGGTCCTTTAATTTAATAACTGTGATCACTGTTATGGGATTATAAACAACAAGCAAGTGGAAAAACAGCCAGTTTTGATGCATCACAGCAAGCATGATTTCATTTTTATACACTTTCTCAAGCTGTCACTGGGACGGTACCTTTTCATAAGGTACAAACATGTACCATTTAGGTATTAATATGTACACTTTAGGTATTATATACCTTTGAGGAACTAATATGCATCCGTTAGGGGTAAATATGGTAAAAATGTGTATCTTTTGAAAGGGTACTTGGCAATGTAACTTGGTAGTGTAACTTGGCAATTTACTTGTAACTTGGTAATATAATTCTGCATCTGTACATGAAATGAGATTCATTTGAATTAAATATATCATATGTGACCCTGGACCACAAAACCAGTCATAAGTAGCACAGGTATATTTGTAGCGATAGCCAAATATACATTGTATGTGTCAAAATGATCGATTTTTCTTTTATGCCAAAAATCATTAGTATATTCAGTAAATATCATGTTCCATGAAGATAAATTTCCTAACATAAATATATCAAAACATAATTTTTGATAAGTAATATGCATTGCTAAGAACTTCATTTGGACAACTTTAAAGGCGATTTTCTCAATATTTTGATTTCTTTGCACCCTCAGATTTCAGATTTTCAAATAGTTGTCTCGGTCAAATATTATCCTATCCTAACAAACCATACATCAATAAAAAGCTTATTTATTCAGCTTTCAGATGATATATAAATCTCTATTTCAGAAAATTGACCCTTTTGACTGGTTTTGTGGTCCATATCATGATAGAAATTTAATTTCAAAACAGATATGTTTGTCTGTTTGTAAGGCCTTTAAAACCTAAATTTCAAGACTCTTTAAATTTTTTTTTTTAACTTCAAAACTTAAACATATTTTTTCCAACTTCTAAAGCCATTATATAAAGTTTGTTTTGACAAACTCTTCCTTTCTTAAAAATGTCGGTATTTATTGTGGCTGTGTAAACCAAATCAAATAAGACTGCAGACATATGCAAGATCCGTGAAGCATTTTTGAAGAGAGCCGTCTACTTCCAGTCGTAACCAGATTGTGTCTATGTACAAGTGCTTTTTTCGGTCATTCTCTCAGGGCCCCCCGTCCCCTCCTTTGAGGAGGATTTAGCAAGTGCAGCTTTGTGAGTGTGCGAGGGAGAGTGTCTGAGCACTCTCACAGCCGGGTGGGCCGGCTGAGGGTCACGGGTCACTGGCCCGCCCAACTTCCATCAAGGAGAACAAAGCGTCCTCCGGCCCAATGAAAGAGCAGGTTGAGACTGGGCTCAAGTCCAAGGGTCCCTGCCCACATCAGGGGCTCACCAGGGGCTGAAATACGTAAAGAAATAAATAATCAAATAATAATCAGATCCTCAGCTGTCTGGAAACCCGGACATGTGGGAACGCTCGATGTGCCCATATTCGGTTCCTCTCACGAGGAGCCTGAACGAAGACACGTCCCCCCTTTCACATCCCTCCCTTTTTCTCCATCACTTTGAAGTCTGCTTACTTTTGTTCTTTACATAACTCGATCAGATTTTTTTTTGAAAAAGCTAATTTGTATGCCTTTCCAGTGACATAGCTGCCACCCAGAATTCTTCACAAGGAGGTGGCAGAGAGGTCAAACCAAACAGACGTCTGAAAAAGAGGCCCAGGTATGACTAAGCTAAAATATATGATAGGAGACCTTTGAATTATTGTCACTGTGTGCACATTCACGCACAATGGAGGATTAAAGGCTTGCCAGACAAAATCACTCAGAGAATAGGAAGTTGGGGGTGGGGCTTTTTTTGGATTTCTCTCTCGATTAATTTCCCGCCTAAACTACTTACTCCCAAACATGACGACCATGCAGAGCGAGCCGACAGATTACACAGATGGACAAATATTTGCTCTGGTTTTGTTCCAGTATAATTGTGAGGCTTGAATGTAGCTTCAGTTAAAAATTTCTCAGGGAGTTTCTCCAAAGCAGAGAGATAAACAAGCACATTTTAATGCTTAATTTAACAATTTAATAATGTAATAATTTAAAAATTGTCTCACTTTTAATTTATGAATTGGAATTTGAATCAATCTATTCCATCAGAATTTGAACGATGAGATGAGGAATTCACTACTATTATGTATTATTATTACTCAAAGAACACACAAAAAAAGAAATTGCAGGACATAAATAATAACTAATTTTGAATATTTATGCTCTGAAATTTCTTTTACATAATTCTCTAAAACATTGTTTAGACAACTTATTTTTTAATCAAAATTTGAATCAATTGACTATAATATATTGAGAATAAACTGAAATTAAATTTCAAGTTCCCAGATCTTCCATGATCCATAAAAGTATGCATGTGTGTGTAATAATTGGATTAAAATAATTATTGATTTAAATAGTAATTTCATAATTTAATTTTAATTTATAATTTAATTCACATGAACTGTAGTCATTTTAATTATAATTAATTGTACTTAATTAAAAATATTTATTTTAATAATAATTTCAGAATTTAATTTAAATTCAATTATTTACAATTTACATAAAATTCTGCATTCTGCACTGTAAAATTTAAACTAAAATTTACGTCAAAATTTCATGTTTATTTTAATGTGTTACTTGCTGTGTCTTTGCAATTAATAGTGAAATTTACTAGCAATTTATGATTGATAATAGTTATTTACACTAATTGTTTTACACCAGTGTGCTTGCTACTGTAATTCAAATTCATCTCAAGTTGAGGAATTTCAGACGTGAATGGTACACAACACTGGTGCATAAATCAGTTTTTGGCTTTTGAAATGGAAACGGAATTTAAAGCTGGAAAATCCTGAATTTTAGGACTTTTAACCTTCCTTTTCCTTTTAATGACGTAGTTTATGCCATTTTAACTTCCTTTGAAATGCTCCACTGCATCTTTTCTCTGGTCCTCGGACTTGTGCCAGGAAGATGACAAATGTACTGCTATGTCTTCTGTGGGAGCTGATTTCTAAGGTCTCTCCTCTTTTTTTATAGGAGGAAATGGTATTTGGAAGCTCAAACAGGATGTCCCGCTGCTCATCCTGACTGTGAACCCCCACCCAACACTGTGAAATGGCTTAAGTTAATCCAGGATCCTGAAAGTAGTGCAGTTTTTTTCCCCTCCCTCTTGTTCTTCGTCATTTAGAAGGCTTCAGGAAAAGAAGAAGGGGACACAATGATTTCCTCCTTCTGGTGTGTCTCAAACACAGACAGACTACCTGCCGTGCGAGACTATCTCCATGAACGTGAGCAGTGTTTATGTCCAGCATTTGAGGAGGTGGACTTGAAGGAGCCACAGTTGGAAAAAAAAAAAAACATTTTCATATCAGTTAAAACTCTCTGGGAGTAATATAAACCAGCCATCTTTGTAAATTACAATGAAATTAGGTAAACACTTAGTAATGTACTCATTTTATTCAACAGGAAGACGATTTTGACCTAATAAGGCGTTCAAAGAGTGAATAACTTTGCTGTGTGTTAACAGATGGTGCCAAAAGAAAAGCTGTCTCTCTCAAAATGTCGCTTGGGAGCTTTTTTTTCGTACTTTTTTGTGCCCAAACCCATCAAAGCTCTGTATCTAACTTGCTGTGGTTCTTTTAATTGGCTCATGGCTCAGATTTATGAAGTAATGAACAGGTGTTGGGTGGGAGGGAAAGCATGACATGGATTACAAAGAACCCCCACCCCATCTCTCTCACACACGTCTATAGTTCTTCTGTAGTTCTCATGGGCACTTTCTCACTCTGCATTTGTAGATCCAACAAATAACCCAATTTGGCATGCAACATCAGGGTGGTGGATTGAATTCTCTTTTAATTTATACTTTTCACAGATTCAGAAACAGGTTTTACAGGTAATTCTGAGCCATCAAAGTACAGAGTGACTAAAATTATTATTGAATGCATCAAAGATGTCTGATTCAAAAATTAGAATGTCAAAGGATAACATCAGATAAAATTATTTAAAATATTTCTTGCTCTTTTACTATATTTGTCAAATGTCATTACTACAAAGTAACAATTTGTCAGCAAAAATGAGATCTATCTATCTATCTATCTATCTGTCTATCTGTCTGTCTGTCTGTCTGTCTGTCTGTCTGTCTGTCTGTCGTTTTGCCAAACTAGAATAAGAATAAGAATGTATACTGCATTATTAATATTACTAATCTGTTTTTTTCTACAGCACATTTAAATATAGCTATCAACTTGAGCAAATCATCTCTGAATTTTTGTGTTAAAGTTATTAAGATTTTAAAATCAGAATTTCACCAAACTACATGCCTTACATATTCGTTGGTGAATTATTCTCCATTACTGATGTGAATCATGTTTATCTGATAAGAGCTGCATACTTTCCATATCAGTCCCTCTAGAGACGGCATTGTTCACAACACAAACTGACCACATAATGGAGATGACTCGCACTCTCAAAACCTCCAAGCATCTCATTAATTATTATCAATAAAACAAGTTACAGTTTTTCCTCAATTGCTTTGGCTCAATTCTCGAATGAAAATTTTATTTTTCGAAACAATAATTTCAGATCTCTGAACAATTAGCTTCTTGTTCACATCAGATTGGAATTTCTTATTGATTTGAGCAAATTGCAAATGCTTGTGTGCAAAGATTCTCATTTAAACTGTCAAACTCTTCACAACTTCTCAATCATTTTTCATCGTGTAAGCCATCACATTCAAAACGATCCATTCAATTATGAAAAATTGGTATACACGCATGTATATTCCATAAATATCTGACATTGACATTGTTTGTAACGTCTGCTACATTGGCAAATGACCTCTAATTGCAATACAATTTGAATCAACCAATCAACCATTCAACCATTTCACCAATCAAGTTTGGGAGCATATATATATAGACTGCCCACAGCACAATCACTACCATTTTTTGAGAATGGAGGACTGCCACAACCCTGAACTGCAGCAACATGCTCGTGGAAGAGCAATTGGAAGACGTGTAAGAATACATGGTGATGGTGTTAGAGGAAGACATAATAGAAGAAGAGGTGGAAATAGAAGAGTCAGAGTCTCTGATAAAATAAGAGCCACACTTGTGGATCATGTCATAAATTGTGGTTTTACAATGGAAGAGGCTGGTCGGAGAGTACAGCCTAATGTAAACAGGTCCACAGTGTCATCAATTGTGCAAACCTTGGAAAACAGGTAAATGGTGTTTTTTTTTTTTTTTTTTTTTTTTTTTTTTTTTTTTTTTGTTTGTTTTGCAGTATGTAAAGCATTTTTATAAACCACAATATTTTAAAGGTAAATGCAAGTCTATTTGTACATTCTATAGAACCGCATTACAACCTTGCGCTGGTGGCAGAGCAGCAGTATTTAACCATCAGCAAGAACAAGAAATTTGCAACATGGTCATAGCCAAAAATTCCATCAGGCTAAGAGAGATCCAAAGTGCAGTCATAAATGACAATGTCTTCGCAAATAGAAATTCTGTCAGCATTTCCACCATAGACAGAGTTTTGAAAAGACATCAAATGACTATGAAACAACTCTACAAAGTGCCATTTGAGAGGAATGGTGAAAGAGTGAAGGAGCTGCGGTACCAGTATGTCCAGGTAAACTATCGGTGTGCACTTAGTGAGTTGTACTGTACTTCTAAGATGCCTGTATTACTTGAAGTTTTAGAAACCCGTAAGAAGAGAGAACATTTTACTGAACTCTAGAATAAAAATTAACTATTTTGTTTCTGTGTTTCTTCGTAGAGAATCATGGAGTTAGAAGGACATGAAACAACACATTCTTGTTTTTGTGGACGAGGCCGGGTTCAATCTGTCCAAAGGCCGGAGACGTGGTCGCAGTCTCATTGGACACCGAGCCACAACTGACACACCAGGCCAACGTGGGGCCAATATTACAATGTGTGCTGCCATTTCAGAGAATGGTGTGAGCACACATATTCCACACATTGGGCCCTATAATACCCAACTTCTCCTGGCCTTCCTAAACACTTTACAGAGACCTGATTCCAGAGCAAGAAAGAGGTTTAGTTAGACCACATTTGCCTAATTATGTTGTTGTCTGGGATAATGTCAGCTTTCACCGAACCAACATTGTTAGGGAGTGGTTTGCTGCACATGAAAGGATAACAGTGGAGTTCCTTCCACCACACTCTCCATTCCTAAATCCAATAGAAGATTATTATTATTATTATTATTATTATTATTAATTTTTTTCTTTTTTTTCAGGATGGAGGTGGAAAGTATATGATCATAGACCACAAGATCAGATGTCTCTGTTGGATGTCATGAATGCTGCATGTGAGGACATCACAGCTGATCATTGCAGGGGATGGGTGCGGCATTCAAGGAGTGTGTTGTGTGTGTTTTGTGTTTTTTTTTTTTTTTTTTTTTTTTTTTTTTTTTGTTTTTTTCCCCATGGATGTTTTTTTTGTATTTTTGTGGTAACATAAGAAATATGAAGTGTACCGTAATTGGACAAGCAAGATTTCAGTTTACATGTAATACATTCGTACAAAAATAAATGTACTGTATAAATATATATTTTTATTTTATTTTTTTTAAATGTACTGATTCTTCTCAACAAACCTTAATTTCCATGGTTGACTGTTATGGTGAAAAAACAACTAAACATTTTGACCAGTGTGGCTCACACGATGACAAAAATACTTTATATTTTGGTGGCCTTGGCCAGATTACTGACACGATAACTTGGTTTTGAAGCATGAATGAAATGTTTTGGGTGAGTAACTACATTTTGCAGACATGCAACAAAGTTCTGAAGTTCCAGCAAACAGTTGTGACATTTGCACTCACAGTTTAGAAAATGTTAAGACTGTTTTGAAAAATGTGCCAAAGCAATTGAGAAAAACTGTAACGGTTTGATGTTTTGCTCACTCAAACCCATAAGGTTTTGGAACAACTGTAGTAGGGCTGGCGTTCAGCGCAGGATGCTGGATCCAGAGCCAGCTGCTCTCCCATGAATGCTGTGGAATGGTGTTAAGTGAAGTAGCTTAACCGTAAGCCTGTTAGAGATGTGCTCACACTTATCATCCCTCAGCCTCTGTGAATCACTGAACAACAGAGGCTTTGTAGAGTCTGAGTTTAGCAGTACAGTCATTTGAAGCATTCACGATTAGCTCCAACCACTTCTTCCTGAATCAGTCAGACACTTGAGGGCCTGAACTCCTCAAATAACAGCTATAAATTCCAAATTTGCCAGTTTTCACAGCTATAAACAAGGAATGTCTGTTTTAGAGGCTTTATGGTGTGCAGCCAAAGCATGAGGGAATTGTGAACTTCTGAATTCTGCAAATTTGATTTAGTCATCATAGTGAAGTTATCTAGTTGGCATAGATTATACATTATCATTATTATTATTTAAAAGTTTTAAGAATGGCTTATGAAAGTCCTGGAGGCATCAATTATAATGGGTCACATTTTTCATAAAGTGTGTTTATGAACAAATATCTGGTATGGAGTTATGTAACTATAATTTCCAGCTATTATGGGGAATTATAAGATATTGAGCTATATAAGCAATTTTAGCTTTGCATATTTAAAGAATATAAAATTAACCATTTGTATGTGCTTTTTTAAAAACGTTGCACATTTTCCCCTGATACATTAAAAACGATATTGCTAAAAATAAAAATATGCCTGATAAAATATTTGCAAGACAAGTACAAATCTAAAATACTTGCATAATTTTTACTATCTTATTGTTAAACCCATGCTGTACTGTACATTTCACCTCCTTTTGAGGACTCCACCTTATATCAACAGAATTCTTGGATTTCAACTGTGCAAACATCTATAATCCACAACCCAATATAATAAAGATAGACTGCCTCCTTTTTGTATTAAAAGGTTACAACTGACATTGCGCTACTTTAGGAAATAGCACCGTTTTGGAGTACCTTTTCATTTCATAGCTAGACCACCCACATTAACAAACATAAATAGCATGCAAACACTCTTCCTGTCATCACAATGAGAAAGAATCAGGGAATTGACCTCAGGCGGTCTAATGCATTAATAAACCATGTTCATGAACTTTTCCCCATATGCGGTTGTTTTTTTAATGCGCACTAAGCACTCTTAAAAGGTTTTGATGACTGCCAAGACATGAACAAACACCAAGGATGACAATGTGGTGAAGATACAGCTTCATAATTTAGCCTATAAGTAATACGCTATTTTCTGTCCTCTTTTAACCCCCCTCATCAGAACGCTCCAATTGAATAGGCGTGGCAGATTGTAGACTAGGAAATAAGAACCCACTGCTATGATTGGCTAACAGTTCCCTCTCGAGCTTTCACGAGACATCACGGAGATATTTCTCCGTTATGGGAACTCCTTCCCTTCCAACCTTTCCTGAAGTTCTATTGGCTCACGCCAGTCCAAATGACCGGCCAATTGTCGTGAAGTATGCAAATGCATGCAAATACTGATGAGCTCGAGAGGCAGTATAAAATGCAGTGCATGCGACAATTACGTCAGAATCTTCTCCTTCACTTTGCTGAACAACCTAAGAATATGGCTTATAAACTATTTACAGCTCACAGTTGAGGTTCGCTCATCAGAGGGCGGTGCCTGGATTGCCGCTCTTCTGCAGCGTTCAGGTGAGTATGACATTTTTCTTCAGATGCCAGATGAGTCCGTCTGCCCTCGATCAGTGGTGGACCTTAAGGACTCTGGTGATGAGCTCATGCCGACTAAATGTCCGCATTTCTCTCACCCATCGAACCTGCAGGACATCAGCCTGGCTTCTCACATCCCCCTTCCATGGTGGAGTGGAGAGCCGAGTGCAGATACTGGAGCTAAGGGTTCTCATGTCGCCGCACAGCCCACTGTCTAAGCTTGCAGCCCCCCGCCTCAGAGTGGCGTTCTGCCATGTGCAAAGCACAATCACTTTGGCTCCTCACTCATTCACACGATACCAGCCCCTCATCAGCAGCTGCCGTGTTTGGAAGACACTGCTCTCTTATTCACACGATACCAGCCCCACATCAGCAGTCACCTGATGCTCCTGCGTGGAAAAGCGCGCGAAGGCGAGGAGTCGCCTATGCCCCGGCGTACGTCCTATCGGCCTTCCAGGTTTCACTGGACTATTGCATCAGTTGTTAACGCCCCTACGAAGTGGTGCTCAACTAGGTCGTATAGCCGTTCACAGTCTGTAGTGACAGACGCAGATGCCGCCCACACCGGTTAAAGTGTGCCAAAGCTATGAGCAAAAGAGGCGCCACGGCCAGCGAAGGAGCCCGTGCCGTGACTCCCGCCCGCCGTCAGCTGCCAAGTCGTCGTCCTGACAGTCCGGAGAGGAGGGAAGAGTGCGCGATTGGCCCAGCCCCCAACTGCCGCAAGCTGTCTGAAACTTGTTCAAATTTGTGTTTGATGAGTGTGTGTTCATTAAAAAGGCATACATTTGCACAAAAGAGCTCTTTCCCCCTCACTCAGTCAATGCAGCGCTGCTTGCCCTGCCTCAGAGCGGTGCAGAGCCACTGCCCACACAGGTTATAGTCGCGCAGCACTCACCTGTGCATCCAACGACCAAGCCGCTATGTCTGTTCCTGAGGGCGTGGAAAACTATTCCGGGAATCTCATGCTGGTTACTCGGTGTGATAGAGTGTGGGTACGTCCTTCAATTCAGAAGCAGACCATTCTGTTTCAATGGCGTGGTACAGTCTCTAACATTGCCTCGAAATGCCTTGGTTCTGAGACAAGAGGTATGCAGCCTACTCCCTCCGAGCGAGCTGGAGAGCGAGTTTTACAGCCGCTATTTTGTGGTGCCCAAGAGAGATGGAGGACTCCGCCCGATTCTAGATCTCAGGCCCATCAACAGAGCGCTCTGCAAGCGTCCGTTCAGGATGATAACGCTAAAACAGATCCTGGCGCAAATTCGCCCCGGGGACTGGTTGCGTCCGTGGATTAAAAGGACGCGTACTTTCACATTCAGATAACACCGCATCACAGACGCTTTCTGAGATTTGCTTTTGAGGGCACAGCGTAGCAGTACTCTGTTCTCCCGTTTGGGCTGGCTATGGCCTGCGCACTTTCTCGAGGTGCGTGCTCTCTCACCCCTCAGAGCAAGCAGGATACGCGTTCTCAATTATTTGGATGACTAGCTGATCTTAGCTCAGTCACGGGACACACTAGCCAGCCATATAGACAAACTGCTTCGTCACTTGGAGTCCCTAGGGCTATGTGTGAACATGCAGAAGAGCACTCTCGCCCTGAGTCAGTCTATAACGTATCTGGGAGTGTGCTTCGACTCGGTGAAGATGCGGGCTCACCTCTCTCGGGAGCGCTTGGCGGCCATTTTGTCTTCCCTGCGGCATTTCAGACTGGGCAGCTCTGTTCACTTGAAGGAATTTCAGAGGCTGCTGGGACTCATGGCAGCGGCATCAGCGGTATGTCATCTGGGTTTATTACACATGCGTCTTCTGCAGTTTTGGCTGAAATCTCGAGTCCCATGGACGGCGTGGACTTCGGGCCGTTTGCGCATTGCGGTCTTCCGCGGCTGTATCGAAGCTCTGAGGCCGTAGCGTAACCCAGATCTCTTCAGCCGGGGGGTTCCCCTGGGGTTGGTGACATTGCGAGTCTCGGTCACGACGGATGCATCGACTCGCGGCTGGGGAGCAGTGTGCGTGGGCATGCCGGCTTTGGGGCTTTGGTCAGAACCTCAGAGCCAGTGGCACATAAACCGCTTGGAACTGGAAACAGTGTTCTTAGCTCTAAAGGATTTTCAGCCGCAGCTGGAACAGCGACATGTACTGATTCGCACTGACAACATGTCTGTGGTTTCGTACATAAATCACCAAGGATGCGTACAAGGCTCTGTACAATTAGGCAGCAAAGCTCCTGCTATGGGCGTACCATCACTTTCTCTCCTTTAGAGCAGCGTACATCCCTGGTCTCCTGAACCGCGGGGCGGAAATGCTTTCGAGGAAGGGGATTCCTCTGGAGAGTGGAGGTTGCATCCTGAGTCAGTTCGGATGATTTGGATCTGCTACGGGAGAGCGGAGGTAGATCTGTTCACCACGAGCGAGAATATACATTGCCCGCTGTTCTTCTCCCTGTCTCACTCCCCACTGGAAGGGGATCGCACTTGCCAGCAGCCAGGCTGTATGCGTTTCCTCCGATCAAGATATTGCAGCTGGTGTTATGCAAGATCAGGGAGGAGGGGGCTTCGGTGATACTCATCGCCCCGAACTGGCCGAACCAGCCTTGGTTCCCGGACCTGACAGGGCTGCTGGTGGTGCCGCCGTGGCCGATCCCCATCAGGAAAGATCTGCTGTCTCAAGCGAGCAGCTCGGTGTGGCACCCGAACCCGGAGTTATGGAGCCTTCATGTGTGGCTGCTTCAGGGATATCAGAGGAGCTGAGTGCACTGCAGTCTCGTGTGCTCGACACACTCTCGGAGGCACGGGCACCCTCCACGAGATGTTTGTACGTTCTAAAATGGGGAGTGTTTGTGAAATGGTGTGGCGATGTTCATATTGACTCGGCTGCTTGCTCTGTTCCGGATATTCTGCGTTTTCTACATTACAGGCTGGATAGTGGATGTCTACCATCAACACTGAAAGTCTATATTGCCTCGTTTCGCTCCCCGCTGGGCGGGCAATTGATCGGCAGGCGCGCGCTGGAGGTGAGATTTCTTAAGAGGGCGAGGAGATTGCATCCCCACGTCCGCCCTCAGTTCCACCCTGGGACCCGAGGTGGTGTTAAGAGCTCTAGGGATTTGCTAGGGAAGAGCGCATAGGGGATTTACATGCATTTTCTGTGGACAGCGACTGTTTTCGTTTTCGACCCGGTGACTACAGCATCACTCTCCAGCCGAGACTAAATCACTATCTACCCCCTTCAGAGCACAGACTGTTTCGCTGTCTGCCCTGTCTTCTGAGTCATCGACCTCGCGTGATGCGGACGCTCAGACTTCGGTGTGCCCCGTCAGGGCTTTGAGGATTTACATTGACCGTTCGGCCAGCTTTTGACAGTCTGACCAGATTTTTGTGTGCTACGGTGGTTGGGCGAAGGGCCGGGCCGTGTCAAAGTAGAGGCTTTCCCACTGGATTGTGGACACTGTCACAGCTGCTTATACGAGCCAAGGTTTGGAATGTCCTTTGCACATTAGGGCCCACTCAACAAGGGCTATCGCCTCTCAGAATACCTTCACCAGGTTTTACAAGCTGGATGTTCAGTCCTTAGCCTCCCAAGTGCTGTCGATGAGTGACTGATTCATGTTTATGCTACCTCTATTCATGTGTGTTTGCTGCCTCGCACAGTAATTACTCTGCTCAGCCCTATATGCTATTGTTGTTGTTGTCTGCCCTGTACTCAGTGTAGCCCCTGTTATTCAGTGTCTAATTCGATTGGTGTAACATCATGTTATGTTATACTGCTGCTTAACACAGTTATCTCTGTGCAGTCCCCTTACAATACTGTGGTTGTTGTTGCTTCTGCTCTGGTTCTCAGCGCAGCATACGTTATTACTGACCAGATATGCAAATTTCGTATACCTGGTCTTTAGACGCTCATTGGTTTATCTCCACCTATCAGCTGTGAGCCCGCCTAACAAGCGTCGCTATTGGTTATGGGAATTGTGTGTGTTCTATCTTCGGTGAGTGTATATCTTGTACTGACTGCTCGTAGCCTCTCTCACGGCGGGATTGAATATCTTTCCCATAACGAAGAATTTCTCCGTGATGTCTCGTGAAAGCTCGAGAGGGAACGTCTCCAGTTACTATCGTAACCTCGGTTCCCTGAGAGCGGGAACGAGACATCACGGAGGTCGCCGTGTTCGCTGCTCGACCAGCTATAGACGGTTTCAACGGCAACAACATAAACAAACGTTACCACGCATGTGCGCTTGTGTGGCCCTAACTTAACTTCCGGCAGCCTTCCAAATGGAATCAATAACAACAGCCAAGTCCCTCTAGAGTAGATTGTTTTTTGATAACAAGCAAACTATGCTTGCTGCGTAAATCAGATGGGTTTATTGATAAAGCAAATTCATTCTCTGCCAGCAGGAGGTGCTTTAAAGGGGGAGAAATAGAGGTGTCCCCGGTAACAGCTGTAGATAAAGCAGTGCTGAGCTTACAAACGCTGCTTTATCAGGCATATAACATGCAAGATGAAATGAAATGACATCGAAATTTTTCTAAAGACAGTCTCCTTCAGAAATACAGTGATATAAAAACACCAGCGCCTCATTTTGATTTTTAAACGTGTAGTTCGTGCTCATGTTTATTCAACGAAGCCTTTTGGAAAATCGGTCAGTTTTGATATCGTGGCTGGTCGCCACAAATAAATAAATGTATGGGAAACACATCCCACAGCACAACAACCTGAGCCCAACTTCATTACTCATCACTTTACCTTTAACTGCGTTTGTAGTCGGCGCCACTAACCAGACCGATAAACAAACACAGACCGGAAGTTAACTTAGGGCCAGGCGCGTGCGCCCGATGAAACCGTCTATAGCGGCGTTCAGTATCAGATTCTGACATAATTGTCGCGTGCACCGTATTTTATACTGCCTCTCGAGCTCATCAGTATTTGCATGCATTTGCATACATTGCCACAATTGACCTGTCATTTGGACTGGCGTGAGCCAACAGGACTTCAGGAAAGGTTGGAAGGGAAGGAGTTCCCATAACGGAGAAAAGTCTCCGTGATGTCTTGTTCCTGCTCTCAGGGAACCGAGGTTACGATAGTAACCGGAGACGTTGTGTATTTGACAGCCATCCCGCAATCGACGTTTAAAAATTACCATTTCAAAGCATTTATTCAACAAAAGGTAATATATTTAACAATTTGTGATAACATAATATTAATTTCATAAAGACTGTAGTACTTGAGAAACATAAATTAAATAGAAATGCACATTTTCACTGCTCTAGTTGTCTCCCCTCCTAAGCTGCGGTCTTGAAATGTAGCTTGCTCACCGTCCATTTTCAAGCGCAGCGGGCGCACCTAGCAAACTTACTCAAATCTCACTGAAACAAATAGCGGGTGGATCTCTGTCTTGATCGGAGGTGAAAGAGGAAGAAATGAAGATGACACAGATATATAGTTTATGTACGACCTGAAAGTATTTATTCAGCGATCGGCGCTAAAGCGTTATCTGTACGGAACATGGTTAGTCTACTTTCTATCCTTCATAGACGGACACTGCTGTGATTTAGTTTAAAAACACAGAAATACTCATATAAAACGATCGGTTTAACAGACAAAGCAATAGTGATCACGTACTAAAAACAGTTACTCACACTTGTGTTGAGATATTACTGTCGATACAGCATCGTCTTTTCAATCTTTTTGAAAATCCCGCGTCGAATTGTGCGAGTTTGTTAAAGAATCCGCGGTAAAATGAAGTGAACAAAGGACCAAGCTCTTACTGACGCGGTCTGGATCTTCATTGAAAGTAAAGTTAATTCACTTTCCTTACGTTGGGATCAGAAGGAAGGCAACGCAAACACTGTTTTCCTACAACTTGGGACTGCACAGCGTATTGTCTTCGGAGCCATATTTATCATTTGGTTTCTGCGTAGACCTGCTTTTACAGTACGTGCGCGAATCGGTGGGCGGGGCTAAACAGTTACCACAAATATTATTTTACTTTGTGGAACTGACTGATCGTAGGCCTCATTGATCTGAGCTGCACCTCAGATTTAGAGTGAACATATTATTCACTCAAAAACTGAGGTGCACAAGGTCAGATATTGAGTATCCTAAAATTATCCAAAAACAATGCTTTTTTTTCACTCAAAAACTAAAGTGCATCCGAAATTGAATCCAAGATGTTTTGATGATTATATAGCAGAATGAGATATTTACAAGCAATTTTTAAAAGGCTGGTCATTCTTGTTAGGTAAAAGATTTTCAGCACAGCTCAAGGGATATTCATATGATTGTATATTCACCAGCTATTCCTGTCCATTAAACAACAACAAAAAAAACATTTCTAACATCAATGATAAAAAGTTCATTGGTCAGTAACTACACATCCACAACAACTCTGTTTTGAATTTATATTATGATCAAGAACTTTCAACTGGAAGCAGGTCAGTGCCTTCCAAGAAAGGAAAGATAATCACTTTTTATCACATATAAAGTTTATATACACATATAAACATTATATAATGATAACTAAACTAAAAGCTCTTTGGGCTGAGAAACTGAATCTGGGAAATAAACAATAATAAAGTGTACAAGGCATGATTTTCATTCAGCAAAAGCAATAAAAAAAAAATCTTTTTTTTTTTCTCTGATAAATTCAAACACTTCACACAGTGCCAATTATTCAGTCTGAACCCTTCTCAACTCCACCACCACCGCGTCTCCCAAAATATCTATATTTCTGGCTGGCTCATCTGATTCAACATTATAAGGTAATGAAAAGTGAATGTTGCTGCTTTTGCACAAAGCAGAGCTTGAGGGCTACAGCTCAACTGCACAATCTGCTCATATTGGCCTCTATCGAATAATCTAATTAAAAACAAAAAACAATGGAACTGAAAAGTAAACTTTCATTACTTCTTGATTTCCTCAGTTTAACAAAGAACTCCCAAACTACAATTAAGACTTGGCTTTTTCCTACTGGTTTGGGGACAACCAGCGAACAGCCTTGAGAACTGTGGTCCCCAAAAACAATAAATAACATTAGAAGATTCAACAATACACTTTCCTACTGAAACAACTTTAAGAAACATTAGGGATAGAGGTCACTGGATTTGCTTAAGATCCTGCCTTCTTTCAAAACCATTATAATATTATGAATTATTTAACAGGGCAACATTTTATAAACAGTTTGCAGACAATGTGCAATTCATTAATTAACAGGACTAAAAGTCTTCCTCTGTCCAGCATAATCTGAAACCGTTCATTTTACATGATGTACAGCATGAAAAACATTGCTTATGATTCATAAAAACAGTGAACGTTAGGAGATGTTTCATTGCCGATGAGATGATGTTCCCAAGTGCTTGCACAAGTTTAATATCATTTGCACTTACACACACACACACCTGAAACTCATACTCAATAAATAGACAATGTGGTAAGGCAGTGTTGAAACATGCATTCGTCACAAAGAACATATCAAACATTCATACAATATACACAAATGTATTTTGTTTTGGAGCAAGAACATTTTTTGGCAATGTCGGATTATCAAGGCTTTTTAGGTGAAGACCAGGTGGAGCGTAAGAATCTCCAGACTCGTGAAATAACGCTGTCAATTTCTGAGGCCTTTCGAGAGACGAGAGGAGCTCTGGAATGAAAGCGGATCCTTTCCATTGCCTTACAAGTTTCAATATAAGAGAAAAAACAAAAGGAGGGCAAATGGGAGGTGTGATTTTCCTCCTCGTTGCAGCCAGCTGCACAAGTCTTCAAGACGATCCAGAAGTCTCCAGGTAGCTTTGCAGCTTCCGAACTGTGGTTTTGTCCAGAGAGCAGAGGTCAAAGTCAAAAGTTGTGTTTGTGATGTGAAAGTGTCCCGTTTCCTCAATGAGGTTCACAATCTGCAAGAAAGAGATCAAATTTGGTTTATTTTCTTCAGAAAACATAAAAATCTAGTTTAATGTATCAGCATCAAAATGAATCATTCAGAAGCAGCATTTTTCAATAATATGTGGTCATTCTATTTGCCTTTGTATCTTTTACAAAGTTCCATTGACAATGAGGAGCCTCTGTTTGCACAATATCTCGTGTCTGATTGTAATGAGGAAGATGCTTTACCAAAGCAGCCTGTTATTGGTTCCAGCTTTCGCTGCTTCAGAAGAGGGACTGAATTGGTGATTATGAAGAGAAGGGGGGCTGCAGAGTGGCCACATAGATTAAACTGGGCCGTAATGGGACCCAAACCTTATCCGTTTCACACTACAAAGCAAAAGCCGCATATGGAAGGAATTTCTTCCATTTCTCCTGAACCTGGGCCAGAAACACAGGGAGACCCAGAGGCCTGTTATGACATTGATGATAGAAGTCAGCTGTTCGAATGCCTGTAACCTGGACAAACAACTGTGGATGTACTGCTTTTGTTTAAAATTTATGAAGTTTAAGCAGACAACAAACTATTGTAAAAGTTGTTGCTGATATAAGACATGTAACGTATTTTAACATAATATAATATTTAAAAAAAAAAAAGGGTTCCATGGTTTTATTTTTTTTTAATTTTATTAAATAAAAAGTTTAGAATAAAATAAAAATCACAAAAATTAAATAAAATACATTTTTAACCTAATTAATTACATGACGATGCCGACATTGTGTCAATTATTGAATCTAATTATCTGTCGATTATTGAATCGAATTGATTGCAAATTAATCACACATTATTTTGGGCTGAGAAATTGCAATTAGAATTGCATAAATAACATTATGAGATTAATGGAATTAAAATGAATGAATGAATGAATGAATGAAATTCTAAATATGAAACTAAAACCGCAAGTAGGTGGCGACAAGTCACTGTCTTCAAGAGTCATTCAGTCATTCATTCAACCGATTCCTTCAAACGGCTGATTTAGAAACAAAGTGACTGAGTGACTGCCTTTATGAATGGGTCACGGAATCATCGGCTCACTTGCTTCGTTCAAAAACGTAGATTCGTTCAGTACTAAAACACCAGAGTGTGCTCTTCTGAGACGCAAAACAGTTCACCCCTGGCTTTGCTTGGAACTAGTTTCATTGGTGAAAATGGAGCTCAAGGGATATTGCTAAACTATATCATATTATATAAATATAAAAACCCATACAGGGGCATTGTTTGCCCTCATATCCTGAATTTTAGTGGCATATTACCGCATTCTAATAGGCTATATCACACAGTCAGTCAGTCGTCCTGTCTCAATTACGTCATTTTATATTTTAAAAATATTCCGTAGACGTTCCTCACAGAATAATTTGTGTGGCCGGATAACAAGGAATAAAGCTTGCCAATGACATCAAGAAATTTTCCAGTTTGCGTTAAAGTCCGTGTAAAGTCAATTCTGAGAATTGTTTGTAAACACATTATAAATGTTACAAATGCATTGCTGAAACATGTTACAAAGACTTAACTATGTAGTAATTAATTGTGGAGTTAGACCGTTAAACAGTTTTCCACCATTTTTGTGATCAGGATTTTTTGGGTGGGGCTAAATCATGACTCGATGACGCAATCGAGCTGCGCTCTAGTTATTAGGTGTGTTCGACTTGAAGCAGCGCTGCAGACCGATTAGTGTGTGACATCAAAGTACACTGAGAGCTACAGAGAGCAGACGCTCCTGATGCTTTCGAATCGCTCTCGCGGTACTTTGATGTCATACACCGATCGGTCTGCAGCGCTGCTTCAAGTCGAACACACCTAATAACTAGAGCGCATTAGCATCAGTGGTTTACGGCTCAATCGCGAGTTACTGTCATTACTGTTACTACAGTTACTACAGCCTACAGTTTGTTAGCTAGCTATGCCTTCGTCACGTAAATGTATAAATACTTGGTTGCGATCATTTACAAAACAGCTCTGTCTCCTTATTGAATAAGCTGCTAGAGGAAGACAGTTGAGAGAGACAGCAGCTTTCCCGTGAGTGGGCGTGGTTTCAGCGCCGCCAGTGGACACGCCCCCAGCATTTGAGAGCAGAGAATACTGCTTATTTTTTCAAGATTTTGACACCTTATTTTATTTACTTGGCGGTTTTTTTACCATTCAAATTTGGCTGGGTGGTTAATAACACATTTTTCTGTGGTGTGACAAACCCAGAACACACATTTAATATTGACTTTACACGGACTTTAAGGGCTAACCATGGAAGTTAATCAATGCCATATCTTATTGCGGAGGAGGATTATTATTTCACAAAACTGCAGGATTAGCTTGATTAAGATGTACCTTTGCACCATTTGGACCTCATTTGGAAGGTCTTCCAGACTTACACCACCACCGGCTTTGCAACAGAAGGGCACGGCAAATACTTGGAACTAGAGAAGTATTACTCTCCATTGTGTCAAAGCAAATAGGCCTCAAAGAACAGGAATTATGGGCCGCAAAGAGTTTACTTGGCAAGCACTTGAAGGAAGAGAAAACCTACTGTTACCAGTATGATTTATTACAGCCAGATATTCATTGACATGTCAATGCTGTGGGTAATAACTTTAAACTTTACAGGTTTCTAAACTTTTAGGTGAAGCACTCAGTGATCTCAGCTTCTTTGGACGTCGACAGGGAATTTTTAAGTGTCCCTTCTCATGTTTCCTCATAAAGGTCATTACGCGCTGAAGGAATACAGCACTGTGTCTCAGGTGCAAAGGTCTCTTCGTGCAACTGTCTGTGCGGGAGTGAGTGATTTAGGAAAGCTGACTTCTGACAGTACATGCTCCTCATTTATTACCTGCTGTAATATGTGCCTTTCCCTTAGTGCCATTAGTCTTCTGTGAAGCTCAACCAGCTCATCCAAGTATGCCTGCGGAATGAGATGTTAGATTAATCGATAAAAAGGAGACATGTTTCAGATTGATCAATCACGCTCGTACTAAATATGGCATGTCTAAAATGTCCTGGTGTCCTGCACTGCAGTGGTTTCAACTGTTTTTGCTTTTAAGACCTCAATTGCAATGTTAAAATATTAATACATGTAAATGTTTTTTGCATGTATTAATATTACAACGACGGGCCAAATAGGTCATAGTGTTCTTGTAGCTCAAACAGCAAAATGCATGCCAGGCAATGCCAGGGGTTTGATTTCCAGGGAAATTATATAGACAAAACTGAATGTATATGATTGATACAATATTAATGCAATGTAGCACATATGTATTAAAAAAATTCTGCTTACCTTGTCACAGTCAATGTTTTTATTTTTGTCCATCTTTGCTTGTTTCATAGGACTCTTCACTTCGAGTATCTGCAAAATTGATCATAATTAAATAACATTATAATATATATCATTCAAAAGTTTGGGGTTGATAATTTTTTTCCTGTTTTTTTTTAAAGAAGTCTGACCAAGGCTGCATTTATTTGATCAAAAACACAGTTAAAAAAAAAGTAATATTGTGAAAAGTATGATCATTTAAAATAACTTTTTTAACTTATTTTAAAATGTAAATCATTCCTGTGATGATAAAGCTGAATTTTCAGCATCATTACTCCAGTCTTCAGCCAATCCTTCAGAAATCATTATAATATGCTGATTTGCTCCTCAATAAACATTTTTGTTCTTACATTTTAAGTTATGTGCTCAATATTGATACATTTTTTAGTATTCTTTAATGAATAGAATGTTCAAAAGAACAGCATTTATTTGAAAAAAAAAATCTTTTAACATTTGTAACATTACAAATGTCATTTGTAACATTTGTAACATTACAAATGTCTTTACTAACACTTTTGATCAGTTGAATGCATCCTTGATGAATAGAAGTATTTATTAAAAATGAATTACTGGCCCCAAACCTTTGACAGGTAGTGTACATACCCATTATATATAATATCATATCTATGTATTTTAATTGCAACATCAAACCAGATGTACAAGGAATTTCCATTTTAAACAACATACAGCATACAGTTGTTCCATTGTAACAACATACAGCACACAGACACAGCTCTATAGTCTACTGACAGTTCAATTTCTTTTTCCTCCACATATAATTTTCACCTCATTCTCTTGATAAGCATGAGAGTTGATATGGAAGAGTGAAATCACAGCTACAGAAATGGAATGACAGCTCACCTGGTTATTGGCGGTTTTCAGTAGAGGTTGGGGGTCATTATGGGGCAGTGGTGAAGAGGCAGAGCTATTTTCACTGTCACTGCCGTCACTTAAACTCACCCTGCAAAATAAGTGACAGATATTCACCATTCATTATCCCCTTCTGAGTATCCTCACGTCAGCTACACAGCATGGTATGCAGGCATGGATATATAAAATAGTTTTTTTTTCTGCAGCCAGAGTTACACTGTAGTTTTTCATTGATATTTACCTGCGGTGGCGATGTGTCATTTGCGTGTGTAATGGTCTCTCCATGTCTGAGTCCATGTCATTATCGTCCTCCTCTTCAGAATCCTCTTCGTTTTCATCTGAGTGCAAATCTGGGATCACCGACCGCAAAGGACCCAACACTACAGGTGAATAAGGAAGGCAAAAGTTTACAAATGCATTTCTTTCTTTAGTGTAATATTTCAACATTTTTGATCCTCATAGGATGCACTGCACACACACATCCTCAGTCAGAGTTCTCTAATATTAGTAAAATAAACTAATATCTTGGTAGTAAAGTGTACTCTGTGGGTAAGAAAAGGGGCTTGACACACTGACCCATAATAAGGCCAGGCTTTCACCAAGCCAACCAAAAGGAACAGGATGTGGCAAATATTGGAAAGGTTACCTTGCCGCTTGTGTGCATGTCCAAAGCCGGAGCTCGAACTGGAACTGGAGCTGGCTGGACTGGGCTGATCTGACTAGGATAGAAGGCAAAGTACCAAACTCAATAAAAATAAAAAATACCAATATCAAAGCAGTCTGGTTTTGTGTGCTCAAGAAGTCTGACCATAAGATTATTTGGGAAATCAGCACTTTGTACTTTTTGACATCTCCCAATATACAGACATCAAAAACACATTTGCTAAGCCTTGCACAGTATTGCTTTTCCTCATGACACAAAATTGGTTTTACAGTCTCATAATTGCAAATCCACGGTGAAGCTACCTCAGGGCAATTAAAAAAAAAATTATATATATATATATATATATATAAATCAGTTATAATTAATATATAATTATAATTAATAATAAAATCAGTGATATTTTTCTGGCTCAAAAATAAGAGTTGTAATACTACTACTACTACTGCTACTACTACTACTACTACTACTAATAATAATAGTAATAATAAATAAACAATTTCCTATTTTTTATGAACTGGAGCATTTAACTAAACATTTCACCACAAAACAAGACAATAATAATAATTAGCAATAATAATAATAAAATACAATATGACATTATAATTTATAACAAAATTATAATAACATTTTTTAAAGAAAATTAGCAACATTTTTCTGGTGCAAAAAAATAAAAATAAATTAAAAAAAATTATATATATATATATATATATATATATATATATATATATATATATATATATATATATATATATATATATATTAAAGCAATAAGGTATGAGAGGCCGTGCTGTATCGTGAATAAATCACGGCTGAAGGGCGTTGTTAGGCACGACGCGAATGCTTTTATAAAACGGTTACCACACAGTAAAAAATATTAAAACCCAAAATTTATGTATTGAAATGTTACTTTTTGGAAGCAAGTTCGTTAAATGCTGTCCTTCCGCTAAAAAAAATAGTTCCTGACAGCAACAGTAAACGGCAAGAGAATGTTCCGAACATGCCTCACATCTAATGGAGCTTAAATAAAAACAGAGAATAGGAGCTCTTATCATCTGCTGTGTCACTTATTGTTTTAACACTATATGTGATATTTTCTCACACACATACATCTGCTTATCTCTCAGCATGAGAAAACCTCTGTTTTCCGTCTTTTAGTTTTAAAACAGACCGATTCGCGGCACAACGCGAGTTTGCAAGCGTCATTACAGTGTAAACTGATGGATATACAGAATCATACTTGAAACAGAAAACTAATAAATTCAGTAATATTCCCTCCTCACTTCGGAAACTGTAGTCTTTCACACAGACGCGCGCAGCACACACATCAACACATCTCCGCATGAGAAGCGTTTATTAGACGGGGAAGGGCGGGGTCTCAAAATTAAAGATGAAAGATGCAACATAACACCAGCAGGGGTCACTCATACTTCATTAAATAAATAATAAAACAGTTAATTCTGCCAAAATACATAATACATTAAACTATTGAGCTATTGATTGTTTATGTTGCTAAGGGTGTTGCTCAGTGATACACAGAACCGTTGGGTGAAGCGGTCATAGCCATGCTGTATCGTGAATAAAACACAGCTGCTGACCAATCAGAATCGAGGAATGGAACTAACTAACTAACTAACACACACATATATACATATATATATATATATATATATATATATATATATATATACACATATATACATACAGTGGGTACGGAAAGTATTCAGACCCCCTTAAATTTTTCACTCTTTGTTATATTGCAGCCATTTGCTAAAATCATTTAATAAGTTCATTTTTTTTCCCTCATTAATGTACACACAGCACCCCATATTGACAGAAAAACACAGAATTGTTGACATTTTTGCAGATTTATTAAAAAAAGAAAAACTGAAATATCACGTGGTCCTAAGTATTCAGACCCTTTGCTCAGTATTTAGTAGAAGCACCCTTTTGATCTAATACAGCCATGAGTCTTTTTGGGAAAGATGCAACAAGTTTTTCACACCTGGATTTGGGGATCCTCTGCCATTCCTCCTTGCAGATCCTCTCCAGTTCTGTCAGGTTGGATGGTAAACGTTGGTGGACAGCCATTTTTAGGTCTCTCCAGAGATGCTCAATTGGGTTTAAGTCAGGGCTCTGGCTGGGCCATTCAAGAACAGTCACGGAGTTGTTGTGAAGCCACTCCTTCGTTATTTTAGCTGTGTGCTTAGGGTCATTGTCTTGTTGGAAGGTAAACCTTTGGCCCAGTCTGAGGTCCTGAGCACTCTGGAGAAGGTTTTCGTCCAGGATATCCCTGTACTTGGCCGCATTCATCTTTCCCTCGATTGCAACCAGTCGTCCTGTCCCTGCAGCTGAAAAACACCCCCACAGCATGATGCTGCCACCACCATGCTTCACTGTTGGGACTGTATTGGACAGGTGATGAGCAGTGCCTGGTTTTCTCCACACATACCGCTTAGAATTAAGGCCAAAAAGTTCTATCTTGGTCTCATCAGACCAGAGAATCTTATTTCTCACCATCTTGGAGTCCTTCATGCGGGCTTTCATGTGTCTTGCACTGAGGAGAGGCTTCCGTCGGGCCACTCTGCCATAAAGCCCCGACTGGTGGAGGGCTGCAGTGATGGTTGACTTTCTACAACTTTCTCCCATCTCCCGACTTCATCTCTGGAGCTCAGCCACAGTGATCTTTGGGTTCTTCTTTACCTCTCTCACCAAGGCTCTTCTCCCCCGATAGCTCAGTTTGGCCGGGCGGCCAGCTCTAGGAAGGGTTCTGGTCGTCCCAAACGTCTTCAATTTAGGGATTATGGAGGCCACTGTGCTCTTAGGAACCTTAAGTGCAGCAGAATTTGTTTTGTAACCTTGGCCAGACCTGTGCCTTGCCACAATTCTGTCTCTGAGCTCTTCAGGCAGTTCCTTTGACCTCATGATTCTCATTTGCTCTGACATGCACTGTGAGCTGTAAGGTCTTATATAGACAGGTGTGTGGCTTTCCTAATCAAGTCCAATCAGTATAATCAAACACAGCTGGACTCAAATGAAGGTGTAGAACCATCTCAAGGATGATCAGAAGAGATGGACAGCACCTGAGTTAAATATGAGTGTCACAGCAAAGGGTCTGAATACTTAGGACCATGTGATATTTCACTTTTTCTTTTTTAATAAATCTGCAAAAATGTCAACAATTCTGTGTTTTTCTGTCAATATGGGGTGCTGTGTGTACATTAATGAGGAAAAAAAATGAACAAATCATTTTAGCAAATGGCTGGAATATAACAAAGAGTGAAAAATTTAAGGGGGTCTGAATACTTTCCTTACCCACTGTATATATATATATATAGATATAAAATAAAATAAATAAAAACAATAAAACGAATCAATTTATATATTTCCTATTTTACGGATCATAATTTATACGTTCCCTAAATTATATATGAACTGCAGCAACTGAACATTTCCCCATAAAACACAAAAACCCAAAACGCCACACAAGGACTCATGTCCAATTGAACTAGTCCATTAGAATGAATTCAAAATATATGACATAGAAGACAGCTTGTTACTAAATAAAGTACAGCTTTTTTCCTGCACAGCTGAACTACTGTCAGTCATTGTTTGGTATCACTGCTTCTTTTAATTATTCAAATACTGCAGGCCACCTAATAACACAGATTTAAAAACTGACTCTGAAAGAGAACCAAATGCAGTTACTTGTGAGGCCATTTCCACGATCTTCTGTTCCACACTAGAGGCTTTGATGGGTGTTAGTGTCACTTCCTCACTGTAAATCAGTGGGTTCACCGTTCACCCGCCCTAATGAAGGCTGATTTATGATCACACAGATCCCTTTAGGGCAATGTTCACACTAAAGCTTCCTGCTTGCACAAGTCTCTTCAGTTTGAGTGCAAAAAAGCTGTATAAAAAAGTTAAATATACAAAATAAATCCAAAAAACGTTGCTAAAACAGTCAAATTGTGACAAAAGAACACCAAAAAAGATTTTAGCTATCTGAAAATGTGAATACTGGTCTTTGCTGTAAACGAAAACAAAAGTGAAGGGAATGAGACAGTTATTCAGTGAGTAAGTCCATCAGGCTGAGGTTAAACTAGATTTAGTGGAGGCCTCTTTGAACTGTTGGATCTGTAGATTAATTGTTGAGGATCTCACAATTTACGAGGCACTTTTGAACTCGTGGGGCAATATCTCATTACAGACCCAATCCTCTCAGAACAATGGGACTGTGATTGATTGGATACATGGAGGCAAAAGAGCAGACGTGTTTTTAAAGGGCCCCTATTTGCTTTTAGAGACACATGCACCATGTTTACTGAAAATACCATTAAAATGTAACCAATCACATCTTGTGCACTTTTACTGTATGAACAGTTATTCTTGTTAAAGACATGTTTAATATCAGTAAAGTAGTCAAATTAATTCAGAGTTCCTGATTTTATAAAGGTAAATTTGAGACGTGAAATTTTAAGGAATACATTGAAGAGAACATAATATGTCTATGTTCTCTAAATGTAAATGTGAATGAAGCTCAATGAGTTAGCAACGCTTTCAGGTTTGAAAATACTTCCTACAGATTTCCATTTTTGATTCATTTTACTTAACTTTTTGATTCAAAAAGGCTCAGCTATGATGGAAATAACTTATTGTACGTTCTAATGACACTGCAAAAAAAAATTACGTTCTTCCTTGGTATTTTTGGTCTTATTTTCCCATGTCTAAAGATTCATATAAAGATTGATGCCAAATGACATAAGAAATCTTGTTTTCTGAGAAACTGATCAAAATGAAGTGAGTTTATGATTAAAATGAGAACAAATATCTATAAATGCTCAGAAAACATCTACTTAATTCAAAGGAAAAACAAGTTTTCATTCACCGCTGACAGATATTTGTTCTTATTTCATCTTGATTTAAGATATTTAGATATTTGTATTGGAAAAAAATAGAGGAAGATATTTGTTTTCTTGCAGTGCATGCAACATTTAATGCCATGACTATGAAGTTAAGACTTTCTGCCCTGATTTAAGACCTTTTAAGGCCTTAACTTATGGAAGGGCAAATTAAGGCCTGCAGAAACCCTGCTGTAATCACAAAATTAATGTTGCGTAAAACTACATTTAATACTAAATTTGATGCATTAAAGTAATTATTTTAGAGTGATATATTTTTCTTTGAATGCAAATGTTCTTTCACAGTCATTCCCAACTTATTTTAGCTCTGTAATATTTTTTTAAGAGCCAAACAGGATATTCAGGATATATTATGGAAGGAAATTAAGTGATCCATAATCGGAAATTGTGAAAAGTGGGCATTTGGCAGTAAATACTGCTGGTATCCGTTGACTGGAACCTAAGAGGAGTTTATGGCAGAGCAGAAAATGGTAAGTAGCCTATGAAATTATTACATTCTTTTGGAATACATGATGTTTCATGCACAATAAGACTAGGAACGTGCAATAAGAAAATAAATATGAATAATTTTGATTTCATGTTCACTTTAACCTTCTCAAAGAGTCCTTCTCTTCTGCATCTCAATGTTATATACTTTTATTGCACCATACTTGCAAACGTCTGCAATTAAATGTGTCCACCTGCCACTATGAAAAGAAATACAACAGCTTCCAAATGCATATCCATGCAGCTTTGCAAAGCATTTAAAAACAAAAAAAGAGATCATTATTCATATAGCATCAACAAAAGAGAAGGTTAATGTGGTCCTTGCTAAAAAAAACTCTTTCAAAGAGAAAATGGCCTTTTCTAACAAAGTAAAATGAACGTAATGATGTTCATTCAAAATTACATTCAGTACAACAGAGATGTGAGCTGTAAGTGGAGCGAACTGGACTGATTAACTGCAATCCACAAAGACTTCCCGACCAAATGGAGGTATAATACAAATCAGGCTTATTGTGGCAAATGGGGCCGAGGATAAAAGAGTAAGAAAGACGCTCTGTTACAATTCCCTTCCTGACTCTCCACTTGGCTGAAGTTTTGAGGTTTAAAGTTACATTAAAGTCCACTCTGTTTTTCTTCGCTGTACTCATGTTAAGTTTAAATTTGTACTCTAGCTGGAAACGCATTTTACAAGCTTTGAAATTGCATGAGGTGGAGGAACATTTTGAGCGCTCAGGAAAAAAACAGCAAGGAAGTTCAATGCGAAACTATTAACCTAATTCCTCTTGGAGAGCGGCCCGAGAGGTAATCTAAAGAAGCTATTAAAGTTAATCTGAATTAATTTGTTTACATTCTTCTCTGATGAGCACTTGGTGAAACGGAATCGGGTCTCTTGAACAAAATGTATAAGCAGGAGCCATTCAGCTCCTCAGCGAATGGAGAAAGTGAGTGTGGGATTTATAACAGGGCTAGTACAGTGATTAAGGCTAATGGGTAAAGGTTTTAGAATACTCTTGGGAAACGTTGGCTAACGTTGTCCATTCAGTCGAAACAGACCAGAAGGATGCAAATTAGATCACTCTGTTCTCTTTCTTGTAATCTTCACAATACTAGTGAAACCACTGTGCACTGACTATGGTAGTTCATGTGAAATCTTAGAGGGGATGAGTTCAGTTTATTTTTATTTTTTTTTAAAATGACAGATGTATTTATTAATTCTTGTATTACTATTACACATACTTGGGGTTAGGGATTTATACAAACCTCAAACTCAAGTATTAAACTTTGATGTTCCTTTTAAATATGGATGTACATTACAGTTTAACTTTTTTTTTTAAAGAAATAAATACTTTTATTCAGCAAGGATGCATTAAATTGATCAAAAGTGACAGTAAAGTCTATAAATGCTGTTTTTTATTCATCAAAGACTCCTGGAAAAAAAGATCAGAGTTTCCACAAAAGGGAAACTTTTATTGGGCAACACAACTATTTTCAACAACGATAATAGGAAATATTTCTTTGGCAAATAAGCATATTAAAATGATCTCTGAAGGATCATGTGACACTGAAGACAGGAGTAATGATGCTGAAAATTCAGCTTTTTCCTCAAAGGAATAAACTAAAAAATAAAATATATTAACATAGCCAGTTAACATTTATTTAATATTTTACAATATTATTGTTTTACTGTGTTTTTGATTAAATAAATGCAGCCTTGGTGAGAATAAGAGTCTTCTTTATTGATAACCTCAAATTTTGGGGTTTCCTATTACTTTTCTAAGCACTTGGAATTAAAATGTATGTTGTATACGGTGAAATGGGCGAGGGGGAAAAAAATCCCACAAACTATGAATGAGACCCAAATTTAGGAATTTGGATATCAGAGAGAATTAGTTAGCAATAACCAAAAAAATAAATAAATAAAAAACACCAATCCTCCAGCAACCATCTACAACATATTAGCATCATGGCAGTGAGTTCTGTTTGAACAAACACTCACTCATCTTTGGTAAACGTAGAAATTTAGTTTGTCTTATCGACTTGCTATGCCCTTACTTCAATTACAGTTACTGTGCAATAACTACAGTACTTTTCAAACTCTTCTTTCCAAACAACGTGTTCAAACCCACATCCACCATCTCCTCACACAGCACCCGCCTAAAACCATTCACCACGGGCATCCTCACGGTGCCTTAAACCTACAAAAATACTGCAACGAATTGAAGGCAGAATATAACAGCGCGCTATAAAACTGTTACGGCTCACTCACTTGACTGGGGGTGACAGTGGTGCTTGTGAGAATTGCTGGCAGGGGGCAGGTACTAAAAATCTCCCGTGAAGCGAGTCGACAATAGGGGCTGCCAAAAGTCCTGCAAGCAGGGTGGTAAAGACACTTAACTTCAACCCCTCACCGAGCCTGTGGAAGTTTTTTCTTTGAAGTTCCTTTCCCTTCGTTCTCAGTTTTTTTTTCCCTTCTTTCTTTTTTCTCCAGTCTGCATTTTACTGCCTGTTTGTCCGTCTGGGAGCTTAGCTGACATCAAACGCATGGTCAGGGTTCTGCGCTGTAAATCAAGCTGCTTTTCTCTTACGGGCCGCACCCCTCTTCCCAAACTAGACGCTTGTAAAAGCTCATCGAAGAAGCCCTGCACCCCTTAGACAATAAAACTGATGTCATCACTCATGAGGAAAGGCTAGCAGGTCTTTAAGCATGAAGATCCTCTGGAGTGTTCGGGTTCAAACGCCTGAGAATGTGAAGAGAGAAAGAGAGGGCCTTGCTGTCACCCAAACTTGAGTAATAGCAGAGCGGTGGCTATGCAGTAAAATGCTACATTACTTTTTTTTTTTTCTTTTTTTTTTTTTTTTAGTGCTAATGAAAAAGCAACTTCCATTAAAATGGACATGGTTTGCAGTTTGAGGTGTCATGCAGACCACCAAACTAAAACGATGCACTAAAGCAGTAGAGCTCCGAACACACACATCTGAATTATTAAACAAGGAAATGTCTGTTAAATGCTGTTACAAGACTAAATGCGGTGTTTAAATGGCATGGAGTTAACAGACATGTGTCAGCACCAGTGCTGAGTAGATTACTTGCAAATTATAGTCCGTTACTGATTCCAAATTACATGACAAACATTGCAGTTAGTAAAGTAATCCATTACGTCAAACTACTTTTAGATTACTTTCGACCCAACTCATTTATCACACGACTTAAATAGGATAATTTTGTATCATACGGACATATAAAGACAACTTTCTGAATGTACATAAGCAGTAGGATATTTTAGAAGAAAAAAAAATTAAAAAGAACAATCAGTAAATTATGAATAATTCATAGCTTCTGTGTGAATAATATGTAATCAATAAAAAAGTAATTGTAGTCTGGTTACAAGTAATTTAAAAAGTAATATCATCAGATTCCAAAAACGGAGTACTTGTAATTAGATTATATAAACCAGATTACATGTAATCATTTACCACGCAGCGCTGTTTAGCACATGATATATAGTTATCCTCAAACATTTATATGAATTATGATTGTCAAAACAACCACTCAAACTCTTTTTTTTTTTTTTTTTACCGATTATGGACTTAAATGTCAATATGCTCATAATGACTCTTCAAAAGTCTGTATTTATGGTAAAATGCTGCAATAAACAAAAATGAAAGACCTTCTTCATACGAGTTTAGCAGAGGCAAAGCAGGTGGTCACTAGCAGCACCACACAGCTGGTCTGTGGCTTTACGACCATGGTGCCATAAATCTAGCAGTGGCTCTGAAACTGGCAACTGCTCTGCTTTAGGACTATTGTCTCATTCCCTTCAAGCTTGTGAAGCTCTTCGCTTACGGAGGACGCCATATAAACAGATTTTAGGATTGGGTTACATCCACCCCCCACTAGTATTTTACTCTGAATGAGATACACGGCAACATGCGCTTTGGATTTGGCCAGTGACTGTGGCACTTAACTTCCTTTAACCTGTACTTAAATTTATCTTGTGTTAAGTTTTTTTTTTTTTAGTATTATTTATATAATATCACAGTATTTATTAATTTTTTAATTAGCTCTTATTTTTATACATTTGTAACATTTCTATTTAGCTTTAATTAATTTTTTTATTTTAATTAAATTTTTATTAGTTTTAGTAATTTTAGTACTTTAACTTAAAATCAGTAAGCTGCCAAGGGAACATTTTAAATTTTTTAGGCTTAAAGTCTTTCCATTTAATATTTTTTATTTTATTTCATTTTAGCTATATTTCAACAATTTTTAATAGTTTAATAGTTTTAATTAGTTTTAATAGTTTTAATTAGTTAACAATAACAACACTGGTTAAGTATAGTTTGGATAGTTACAAAAGTGGGCGAAAAATAGTTTGAAGTGTTATGAGATATAGACAAATAACCAACCCAGTACTCACTAATCAGTATGTTTACATGCACACCAGAAAACTAACAGCAAAACATTAAGTATATTATTCGTCTACTTGTGCATTTAATCAATCTATCCACCTACGCTTGCTAGTTATGGTCTAAAAAGCCAGAAAAACCCCAAGCAAGACCATAACCATAACTATCATAACTTCTACAAGATCATAACTACCATTAGAACTAAACAGCATATTCATAATATAAGTGAAGAAAGTTCCCTCAGTTCCTCTAACATGAAAAACTACCTTATATTTACTATGGTTTACTATTCAACCATAGTAGGATATAGAGAAACCAGTTATTTTTAGGATAAGATGCTTAACAAGACAGTAAGTAGCAATTTATAGAATCAACAAGAGACGCTGCTGACAGCAACAATGAGGTAAATTATCCACCAGACTGTCCATTTAGCATTCATTTTGTCCATTCTGTTTCTTAAAATAAAACTTGATCATTATTTACTAATGCTTGTTACAGTTCAGGCCTAGAAAAGCATCTAGAAAAAGCAAAGGCAATTACAATTTCCTCTTGCAAAACTCTTTTACTGCCCTTCTAAAGGCAGAAACAGGCTGTGTGAATGTTAGTGGTAATGTTGATCAGAGCAGGGCCATCAGGGCCTTACAGACCTGGTGACCCAAAGAAAGCAGCACCTGGAATTCGTCAGTTGTCATAAACACTGAAGTTTCTTTCCTTCCCTTTTTTTAAGGAGCGAGTTTAAAGGAAAACTCTTAGCTATTCGTGGTGTCCTTTCCCATTCTCCTCGGGTGTCATTAAACCATAAATCTCATCTCAGCACTTGCCTTCGAGCCAATAAAACAGCCCCCGTTTTATGAGCTCCTCTCTTGCTGAAGGTAAATGAACCTTGCCACTGGTGACACTGCCAAAGCTTAAAACATTCTAGACCTATACGAACTACTATAACTACTACTATTACTCTCTTCAAATGAAATCAAGATTAAATTCACTGACTAGGCAATTGGCAGTTGAGCAGCACAATTTTGCAAGCTGCCTTGTGATTGGCTCTCCTCATGCCTGGCAGTGATTCAATCTGAAACACACAATCCACAATACTATGAAATGAAATTGGTACAACATCAGGGCTTTTGTTTTGAACAAAACCCAAACAACCTAAATAAGGAGCCTTTGACCAGCTACCAGACTTCCTGTCCTGAAAAGCCGAGAGGTCTAGCAATGGGCGGCACTGATTTCCTGCACCCAACCCAGACAAATGGGGCCTCAGCTCCTGGACACCCACCAAGTTTATTAGATCCCCTCTCGCACCAGACCACCATTATCACAGCCCTCTAAGAGCCTGTCTCAACCTCTCTGTTTGATGTTTACAGAGAACCCCACATCCCAGAAAAGGTCTCCGCTAATAGTCAACCACATCGTTTAAACACAAAAGCTCACACCAAAAACTATTGAAAGTCACTGTACTTTCCCATAAGACTGGTGGAACAAAAGATATTTACAATAAATATGCATTGAACTAGAGATGCACAATATTAAAATTTAGACCGATACCATGTGGCTGATAATTATTTTCATAAATGGTCTATTAAAATTCCATAATATTTTTTTCTAAATAAATTAGAAATTAAGTAATTAAATTATTAAAAACAAAAAAGCAATCATTTAAATGCTATTATAATATTACAATATTTTAATAATTATATATATATATATATATATATATATATATATATATATATATATAAAAATAATAATATAAATTAATAAATTATATATATATATATATATATATATATATATATATATATATATATATATATATATATATATATATATATATATATATATATATATATTATATTATATTATATTATATATATATATATATATATATATATATATATATATATATATATAATATATTAATTTATATTATTATTTTTATAAAATATTAATTTATTCACAAAAATATTTTTTTATTCACACATACAAACAAAATCAACCGATACGGCTTAAAAACATTAAATCAAATAACCAATATGGTATCAATATATTACGGATTCCTATAGTACCTAAACAATCATCACAAAGACTACAATTTGGTTAATTTGCCATTAGCAAACTGTATTTCCACTAAGGTTATGATAAAGCTCACCAAATGCTTACAGATATTACAATACGTGGTTTGAGGGACCACTAAGGAAAATCAGGGACTAATTTTCATATTGTTATGTTCAAGTATAATGAATAGAAATTTACTTACGTCTGATCTTGTGAATGTGTTGTCGTCCATGTCTGAGTCATTCGGGTCCAACACATCCTGGAAGGGCGGTAACGCTGACGGTTTTCTCTTCTCTGAAAGTTCAGTGTTTTGTAATCTACTAGGCCGGATTTGCGGCTTGTCTTTCAAAACCTTTTTATCCAAATGGTGGTGCTGTAGTAAGGTAGGACACGCTTGCTGCTTTTGCGAGCTCTCTGAAAAACTGCTTTTCCGTTTTTTGGTAACATGGCCTTCACTGTCCAACACAGGCCGCCGTTTACTTTGTCCCAAGCTTGAGAAGCTACCCTCCGATGACCGTTGCTCTTTCGATGTGGTCTTGGGCTCCTTGAATCCCATTTGGGGAACGGGCCGCTCTTCCTGAATTGGTTGATTCTCTTTGGGTTTTTTAGAATCTTTAGAGAGTTTTCCAGAGTCCTTGCTGAAATCTCTGAAGGCACTTTTGGACTCTTTTGAGTCTTTGGAAGGCTTGTCCTTATGGTCCTTAGATGGTTTGTGGAGCTTGAGGGAGCTGCTGCTGATGTTGTTTGTGGTTGTAAGAGCACTGCTGCTTTTGGACACGTCCTTTAATGAAAATATGACAATATTAGGAAAGATATGGCCAATTACTTTGGAGGCTATGCTGATTTAATTCATTTAACAAATTTAACAAAAAAGTACGTAACAGCACCATGTTATAGTGATAAGTACTTATGATAGTACATTACAGTTAAAAAGTTTGGGGTCAGTAAGTTTTTTGTTTTTTTGTTTTTGTAAAAAAGAAATTAACTTTCATTAGGACACATTAATTCAATAAAAAATGATAGTAAATAAATATTATTTTACAAAGGATTTCTATTTCAAATAATTGCTGTTCTTTTGAACTTTCTGTTCAACACATAATCCTTAAAAAATTTACTACAGCTCCCATAAAAACATTAAGCAGCACAACCATTTTTTAACTGCTACAAGAAATGTTTCTTGGGCTCCAAATCAGCATATTAAAATGATTTCTGAAGGATCATGTGACAAAGAAAACTGGAGTAATGGCTGCTGAAAATTTAGCTTTGCATCACAGAAATAAATTACATTTTAATATATATTAAAATACAAAACAGTTATTTTAAATTGTAATAAGATTGCACCATTTTACAGTTTTAACTGAATTTTAAATCAATAAATGCAGCCTTGTTGAGACATTTAAAGACATCGTCTTACCAACCCCAAACCTTTGAATGGTAGTTTATACCACATCATTAATGCCATTATTCATATACCATAGTATTTACATGGTCAAAACCTGATTGCTATACATTTTGTTAGTGAAATGAAGAACAATACATAAACAACTGCTATAAATATTCAAATATTCAACTTTCCTACCATTATAATTGACAAATGATGTGTGTACTCAAGCAAACAACCGAACCCAGATGATTTTTCAGAATGATCCTGAAAATAATTCCACTGGGGGAAGGGCAGACTCAGAGCTATCTGGGAGGCAACACGAGGATGAAGCAACAAGCCTTTGGTTGACTTTAATGACAGGGTTTTCCTATCTTCAGGTCAAGCCAACTAGCCCCTGTCAATAAGTCATTGACGCAGTTAAGTCGTTAAGCAGTCTAGACAGAAGAGGTGTTACAACCTGCCCAGACTACCTTTAAACCCATCTTTTATTGTTCTACCTGATATAGAAATGGACAAAACCTTTTATCCCTGTTTGAAACTGCACTGAGAACAAAGGTAAAACTGTTTTAATTGGCTTTAAAACTACACGAAAAGTCCTTTTAAATGGTCTAGAAGACAGCAGTGTTCATGTCAAATGCATTTAGACTCGATTAAGTTTATGGATAGTCTTGTTACATTTACAATCAGTTATAATCAACATGCTACAGTACATTTTGGCAGCACACAAGGGGCGGAAGTCTCTATAGAAATAAATTACCATCATCATAATGTTCAGTGCTATTACATCTTAGTGAATTTTGTTAACGGCAAAACACTAAGAAAATTTCTCCAAGAAAACTCTAGTTTTGCATTTTTCAATGTCACAACAGACTTTTCCAGGAACCATTATGGTTGGCATAACATTAACATCAACCATAACATTAAATTAAGTGGAGGAAGGGGAGAAGGACAACAAAGCGCAGATTGTCATTTTTGTTTTTGCTAAAGCGACCGGTGTAGTAGTGCAGGGGAGGTTGGCTGCGAACGACCCTTGATCTGTCAGTAATCCATCACACGCAAGGGCCTGTTTGGATTGGGAACTGTTTCCATGTGCACCGGGGACTCTCACAACTTCACTTTAAGAGCTAGCGTACAAAACAAGCTGCTTAGCGGCTAAGTGATATTGCACAGGAGACTAAAAATAAATCTAAATCAAAGAAACATGGCAGTGTGTAGTCAAGCAAGATTTACTAGCATTACGGCTAATGTGGTTTAATAGATGCATGGATAAAAAGCTGCAGCGTCTGAGGGTTTCTCGCACTAATCAGTTTGTTTCTTTTAAAAACTATTGTTTTCTTTAATTAAAACACTATTACAGGCTGATTAACAAGAATGCATTGGAAAACTGTAAACATGGTACTGTATGTCGAGATATGAATCTGTTCGCACATGCAAAGCGCTGTTGTAACGAGACACCTGGTGAGTTTGTTTACGTCATCGGAATGCTAGCATGTGCTTTCTCAGCAGCCAAGAAATGCTCGACTTAAGCCAAGTTTCACATCTCTAAAATCCTTGGAGTTAAATAGCCCATAACGTCTTTCAACTTGCCAAATATGCAGGATTAAGCAGGACTCCTTGGAGGAACTGGGAATTTTTCAAATGCCGAACAAAGTCATGCAAAGTTTTCTCAAAGTTCAGACTCTCAAACTCAGAGAGCCACACTCACCTTTGACCCTGGGAAAGACTTGCTCTTTTTCACATCAGAGAAGGTCAATGTTAATGAGCTGCTGGGTAATGTGGGCAGCTTTAGATGCTGCCCGAACAGAGAAGTAGAGCCCTCCTGCATTACCATTACCTGAGAGACAAAATACAAATGAAAACAGGGATGACCAATGAAATAAGTAACCACAGGTTCATTCCGAGATGTTATTTACTGAAAATCTTCATCTCTGTTTGATTCATAATGATAACTGATAATGTTACAAAAAGATTTCTATTTCAAATAAAGGTTGTTCTTTTCAACTTGAGCTTTGCCATCACCGGATTAAATTACTTTTTAAAATCTATTATTAAAATGGAAAACAGTTATTTTAAATTGTAAAACTATTTCATAATATTACAGTGTTTACTGTATTTTTGATCAAATAAATGCAGCATTGGTGAGCATAAGAGACTTCTTAAAAAATAAGTAAAAAATCTGTACAGTCCCCAAGCTTTGAAATGTAATTGTATGCTAGAATCTATTATGTTTGTTTTTTTACTGACATGAGCTGCCATGTTTCAATGTGCACAAACAGCCTGTTTTTCACACAAAGCTAGGAAAAGGAAAGTTGTTTCAGATGCAGAGGGACATATTGTATTTTGAAGACTGTGATGATAGCATTTTTGGTTATTTGGAGTAACATGAGCAAGTGAATCGCTCACAATACGGTAAGAAAATAGGGTAAACTTCAGAAAATATTGTTGAAGTTCTGTTAAACACATTGAAAATGGAGTTTGTCCTTACTTTAGAGTCCTCTGAAGATCTTTTGTGAGGATCCCGTTGCTGTAAATGACAAAGTACAGATATTACAGTCTAAAAATATAGACTATGAATCAACACCAACCACCACAGACACACTCTCTCTCACACACACACACACTCTAACACCTATTTGGCAAAAACATTCTGCAATGACAAAATGCCTTTCATCAGCCAAAACAATCAGGTAAATTGGAAAGGACCTTCCTCAGTCAAGTCCTCGCTAAATTGACATTGCTCTAGCGAGCGGTTCTCTCTTAATTAAAACAACTTCCCGTACAACTGCCCGTTTGCCAATAAACTGTTTCGATTCCTGCCATGCCTCATCTGTAAGCCAGACAAGCACCAAAGGAGATGGTGTCATAGCCCCAGCCGTAAAACATTCAAATTACTGGAATGAGGCAAGAGAGGGCGAGCTAAAACTACAGAGAGAGCCCTCACAAGAATAATAATTTCTTTAGATATGTCTTAAGGGTAAAAGCATCCCAGTTCATGACTGCTGGTGGAACTTCAAAACGCATCCAAGATCAACGAAACGAATAAATACAAGCCAGTTGATTCATAAAAAGCGTGTGGATCCCTTTGGCACGGGCCCAAAGATAACCCAGGTTTCCTCCAGTGATAGATGGTCGAGTTAAGACTAGCCCAATCAAATCCTGTAAAGTTACGTATTGTGTTGATTGATGGGAACAGTAATTCCATTAAGACAGATTGCCTGACAATGGCTTTCATCTCTGGAGGACTGTTTGCTAGGACTAGCAGAGACAAGCAGCAGGTGACATCCCTGCATTTTTCACCTGTGAACAGGGGGAATGAATTTTAAAACCACATGGCGCTAACTAGTCATTTCCCCTGCATGATCACCTTTGAGATTTAAAAGATTCCAAGTAATGAGGCTAATTTTGGAACGGTTACTAAACACAAATATTTTCTCAATCGTCTTCAACAAAGATGTACATTAGCTCTGAAACTGAAGTCACATGACTGATCATTCCAAAAAAGTGACCCCGCCCATCTCGTTCTTTGAGGCAAGCCACGCCCATCCCGTTCGTACCCCTCCAGCCTTGAGCAGCTTCCTGCGGAACTCTTCAGTAGGGTTGTTGAACGTGAGCTTTTCACAGCGGAGATGATTGACAGGTGGGTGACCCTCCAAGTGCAGGAACAAATCGTAATCAAAGCGCACTTTTTTTGGTTCTTCCTGGTGAAATGTGACAAGAATATTACATTACCCAATGTACATAGCTGTTTATTTACACTTGTTTATAGAGAACCACAGTACCTTATTTTTAAAGTAAACTTCAATAGGCAAGATAAACCCAGCGTATCCAGACTCTTCGACTTTATATGGTGGATCCTTGCACACTGTAAGAGAGAGAAAGAGAGACTGTTGGTTTCATTTTAGCATGGAAATCAATACTTAAAACAATAAGGCAAAAATAGGTGTGCTATATTATAAATATAATCATAGCTATAGGATGCTGTTAGGTACAACATGCAGCAATGTGTTTGCAACCCCTTTAGCCATAAGATTTACAATATAGCGAAGCCTTGATTGCCTTTTGTGAAGTGGGTATTACATAAAAATATAAGATACACAAATTTTCATTATGGTTTATTAACATTAAACACATTAAAGGAAATAATAATGAGCTTTACTTGATCACATTTTTTTCCCCTTAGGAATCTAATTAGATGAGCAGTAGCTATCAGGCAAGATACTGACATTTTACTTTATCATATTGCTATAAAAAGCAGTGGGAGGTTATATACTCAAATTAAGCACTATTATTTTTCAAGCAACATTACAAAAGCATATTAGACATAGGTGTTTCATGCTAGAGCAAGATAGGATTCATCTTAACCTGGTGAGAATGAGCATCACTAGAGGCATAGTCAAGTTTAAAGCAGAATATGTATAGCAATCAGGGCTCAACATATTTTGTATAATAGATAACATTTATATATATAAGAAAAACATATTTATATAAGAAAGAAATATTTTTAAAAAAAAATCTCTTATGCTCACCAAGGGTGCATTTATTTGATCAAAAATACAGTAAAACTTTTAGTAATATTATTACAATTTAAAATAACTGTTTTCTGTTTTAATATATTTTAAAATGTATATTTAATCTTTATTTAATTATAGATAAATATAAATACAAATCTAATTATTTTAAAACTTATATACTGGCATATATTTGGAATTTTCATCTGCTATCAATCCACTCTTCAACATCACATGATCCTTCAGAAAACATTCTAATATGTTGATATGGTGTCAAGAAGCATTTAGAAAGTTCAAAAGAACAGCATTTATTTAAAAAAAAAAAAAGAAAAAAAAAAAAGAGATTTTGGAACATTATTAATGTCTTTACAGTCACTTTTGAAAAATATGCATCCTTGCTCAATGAAAGTATTAATCCCTTTCCAAAAAATTACCCAGCAGGTTTAAACCAATTGCCTGTACACAAATGAAACCTTTGTGAACAATAATCTTCACTGCAAGTAAAAATATATGTTAAAGCGTTGCAATAAACTCCTCAACTCCACATCTCAGGGAGGCCTTCTAAAAAGGTTCAGTGCCTCTCCCGGGAACTTATTAGCGTTTAGTCTTGCCGTTTAAATGACCTGGAACATGTGACGCATCTTCCCTGATTAACTGCATTATTTATATGTCTTTATGGCCAAATCCTTTGTGCAACATAAAAGCAATGGGCTTCCATCTTGTTATTTTAATTTATGGCCTTCATCAAGAGACACCACTTATAAAAATAAACTGCTCTAAAGCACATTTGGATTTGCTTACACAAATCATTCATCATCATCTTTCAAAACACTAACCCTCCTCAGTGAATAAATTATTTGCACCAACACTTTTGTTTTACAGCGATGCTTTGCTATTCATCAGACACATCTCAGCCGTTTTATCTCTCTCTTCTACACACACACACACACACACACACACACACACACACACACACACGCACACTTCAAGTTACAAAAGACAAAACATCAGCCTTGCTCGCAATTAGACATTTCAGGATAAACACCCAGTAGTTTAGGTCAGGTGACGCCCCATGGGAACACTTGTTTGTCTCGCTCTCCAAATCCCAAAAGAGCTTCTTAACAGCATCACCAATTAGTCAACATGTACTGTTGAGCGTTAATGGACACAAGGACACCTGCAGACAACGTCAAATAAAAAGAGGAACTTGTTCTTTCCTTACGTTTTGAATATAAATGAAATGCACTCAATATTAATCTGCCAATCTAGTCAGTTTTTGTTTGACGATTGAGTTTTTCAAGATCAAATATAGACTTAAAATGTATCCTTAAAGTCTTTCAATAAACCTGTAAACACAGGACTCATTCCAACTGCTATTTGAAAAAAAACTCAAGACTCACTTGTTATTTTCTCAATGGCAACATGCTCCTACTGACAAAGCTCAATAACAATTGGCATGCTAAGGTTTCGTAGCAACCAAGCCCCTTCCCCGCTCACGCTGTGTGACCGCTCTTATAGCTAGATGATGACTGACCTCGAACCTAAGGTCGTCGGATCCCAAAACAACATCCGCTATACAAATAATACAGACACACACACACACACACACACACACACCCTGAAGCTATTACTCAGGCAAATCACACAGAGGTGCTAACTATGAATTCCACAAATAAATGTGATTTTTAAAAGTGATTTAATATTTTAAAATTTTAAGCTTTTATGCAGTTTTTGCAGCGGCTGAAAATTTCCATTTGACATGAAAACCTGTGTAAATTTGGCATATCATGCATTGTAAAAAAAAGAAAGAAAAAAAAGTCAATTTTCAAACAATTATTATGAATGAAGTTTTTTGAGCTTATAACAAAATGTTTAACAAAACTTCATTTTTGTACTACAAAAAAAAAAAAAAAAACCTTAGAATATAATTCAGTTTGGTAATATTAGTTAATGCATTAGGTATCATGAAATAATAGAGAACAACATTTATAAAGCACTTAGGATAATGTTAATTTACAAATAAACAACTGTTCATTGTTATTAGGAATAAACATGAATTAATGTTACATTTATGTCTTAAAAATTAAAAAAATATATTTATGTAGAAATGAACAATAATGTAAATTCATAAATGCTCTAAAAAGTGTTTAGGTATCTTTGATGCATAAACTAATGTTGACAAAATTAAGATTACTAATTTATTCAGCATTACATCACACTGGGATGGTGAAAAACTTAAGCTAAAATCATGACAGGACCTAAAACATACACTTTCCATTAGAAATAGAAATTTTAACCTAACATCTTGATGTTGGAAAAAAAGTCTATGATACACATTGTATGTGAACTACCCACTTTTTCCAGTCTGAAAATCAGTAAAACTTTATAAAACTTTATAAAACTCATGGAAACCTTATCTGACACACTTAACCTTAGGAAACCTCATACTCTAACCTACATCTTGCTTATTTTTTTCTAACCTATCCGTGTCTTTCATGTTATTAAGCAGGTAAAGTCGATCCACCGTAACTGAAGGGAAAACAGAACTGAACTTGGAATCTGAAGTTGTTATCTCAGCTCTAGATCTTTTGCTTAAGATGAAAAGGTCATTTTACACAGGGTTTGGGGAGGGGGGGCAGACCGACTGTAAGAGTGAAGTGCACAATACACTCATTGACCTCCAACAGGAACTCAGCCAAAAGCTACAGCACAACCAGAACAGAGAATCAACTGCTCACTTTTATTGGAAAAGGCCAAGAAGAGTTTTTTCCCCCTCCCCCTTTGCGCGCACACACACACCAATTATAAAACAATGCCAGTCAGAATGCATTTGCCCTTTCCACAAGACTGGGTCATAACGAGGGTCGGCCAGAAGACACTGAGCCAAATTATAAGAAAAAGAGAGGAACATTGCACCAAAAAAAATAAAAAATAAAAAAAACAACAACCTCCAATCATAGCATAGCTACACTAATAGATTTAATCTGTTTACCTCACTTAAAGAACCCCTAATGTATAAAATGAAATGCTATCGATTCATATTACATTTCCAAGCATATCCAAAGCATGGTAGCAATGAGGGTTTGTGGGAAGAAAATTCCACTTTGTCTCAGATTACAATCTTATATCTGATCCAAAGATTCCACAGTACGATATATGTCGAAGAATCCCGCAGCATAATCAATCCCCCTTTACAGAGGACCACCTGCATGGGGTTCAGCCAAGGCCAAATGCTCAAGCCAAAAATCCCCTTTCATGCTGATAAAATATGAATGTAACGCAGAAATTATTAACAGGGATTTACTGCTGAAAATTAAATCTGTGCAGCCAGACACAAAAGAAGCTGTTTCTAAGGCATGCACTGTATGCATAACCCAGAAACACATCTGATGTGTCTTACAGAAACATACAGCGCAATGTCCATCGGCTGTAACACAAATAATATTTTAGAATTATTTTTTTTTTAAGTAATGCTTCCATGAAGGAAAATTCCAAATCCATTACATTTATATTTAATTATTAATAATATTTTTTAAATATGTATATTTATTTTGGAAATTATTATGAACTATTATTAATCAAAATATTATATTTAAAATATTAAAAATTCCAATATTTGTATTAATAATATTATAAATAATATAATAATATTGTTTAAAAATATAAATATATTTTTCACATAAGGAAATATGTGAACATTATAATATTGCATATATTCACACAGCAAGCTATGATTTGATTCCACCATGGAATAAATAAAATTTGAATCTCACAATTCTTGAAGTTGCTAGTTTACATTGCAATCCTGACTTTTTCTCTGAATTCTGAGTTTACATCTCACAATTCCATTTTTTGTTTCCACCATGAAATAAAAAAAAACAAAATAATTTAACATTTCTCCCAACTTTTTGTCTTTTAGAAATGTGGGTTTATGAACAAAAATTAGAATTCTGAGTTTATATCTCGCAATTCTCAGAATTGTAAGAAAAAAAAGGGACAGAATTCTGCCAAAAAGTCACAATTAGCTTTTTACAACTTTTTATTTAACCCATGGCAGAAGCATAAATAAAAAAAAATAAATAACTTAAAACCATATCCAACAGACATCTATTCTTTGCATTCTCATCTTCATTCCCCTTAAATTAAATTTGGTGCTTACCATGATTAAAATTAGAGACGCACCGATTGACCGGCCAGTGATCGGAATTGGCCGATTTTTCGCATGACCGGCCCGGATCGGTGACCGGCCGGTGAGTCTAGCCGATTCCGAGCCGATCCTTTTATTGCCAGCGGCGCAGGCATTCAGTGTAAACGGTGACTGATAATGTATTTATGTCGTGCCAGATGAGGCTTGCACAGCCTGAGTGAGTGTGTGAGAGAGACGGCACATACAAAGTAACTCAGAAATTTATAGATGCATACTGCAGTAGAAAAAAAAAAATAATAAAAAAATAGATATTTACAAAATATGATTTAGATAAGCAACATTATACGGCCATGATGTTTCCCCGAATATCAATATCAACACGATTGCAATGTGCCACTGATTTTATACAATAGTATTTCAATAAACAAGAAGTTAAAATTAAGTGACTTAGATTTAATTATATTGACTGTTTTTGCTCAATTTCGCTGACGAAAATAGTTTCTATCAAAGCCACAGCAGAAGTGTTTTGTGTCTCCGAGCAACACACAGCGGTGTTTCGTGAATGAATCCACGTTTTTGAATGAATCGAGTGAGTCAATGATTCAGTGGCCCATTCATAAGGACAGTCACTTGCCTTGTTTCTGAATGAATCAGCCGTTTGAATGAATCGGTTGAATGAATGAATAAATGACTCACTCATTAAAACAGACATTTGCCGCCACCTACTGGTGGTTTAGTCATATTTAAAAGTATCATTGCATTTTTTCAACATTTATTTGTTTAAAAAAATATGTCAAACATTAATCTTGTAAAATTATTTATGCATTTGAAATTTTGAGTTTGTTAATACTAATTTCATTTGAATGGTAACAACTCTACAGTTTCTTATTATGCTAACTGAATTAACTGAAACAAAGCAAGAATTTGATGTGAAATATGACACATTTAATAAGGTTAGGGGGAAAAAATGACCGTTTTTAAACATAGTGGGAAATGACATCTGTTTTGTTACATACAGCAACTCATTTTAAGTTAACTATTTCTTCCTCTTTCCAGTCACAGAGCACTTTATTTTGAGAGTTGTTTAAATGAGAGAAAAGCTGTAACTTAGTCCAGATTGGGGGAATTGTAATGTGTAATTTCTTATAATTATGTAAATAATTTTTGCATTGAAATTTGCATAGATATTTGTTGGTATCGGCAGGTCACACTTACAAAAAAAAAAAAAAAAAAAAAAAAAAAAAAAAAAAAAATCGGAATCGGCCAAGAAAATTGCAATCGGTGCATCTCTAATTAAAATGTATTGATACAAAAAAAACTAAAAAAAAAAAACTAAAAAAAAAAAAAAAAAACTGTGGCAAGATATTTTGCAGGTCCTCATTAAGCTTGCGGTCTAATTTAAGATAATCACCTGCCTATGTCAATGGGTCACCATGCTTCACAGAACGCTGGACCATTGAGGAATCTGTCGCTGCATTCAGAGCTAATCGAGCCAGTAGCTTAAGTACAACGAATGTGGCATTAAGTTGTCAAAACAGCTAACTCTTATAGGTGGTTATTTCTGAATCGTTCAAGATTGCAGAACAAGTAGGTCCAGAAGCATTGAGGTGGCTCCAGCCTCATTAAAGAGAAAATGGTAGCATGCAATTGCAGTGCCCTTGCTGTGACTCAAGACTCATAAAATCCTCCCATTCATTTTCATTTGAGTGCTGGTTGACCTGGAATAACAAATCATTTGTGATGTGAAATAAGTCGGTCCATAATTGGTCCCAGACTCAAGCACCATATTGACAGCATCCAAACTCTTGGTAAGACCCTAGTGCTACTCTTAAAGTAATGGTGACACGCACTGACTGCCAGTGCTTGAATGAAAAACCTTGCCTCTTTATATTACTACAGGAAATCTCTAACATCATTAGCAAGCGTTTGAGCATTGTTAGATGCTTTTTCCATCTAAATATAGAAGGTTTAAGCAGGTGCCCTTAGATTGCTGGATCAAAAAAGCTTTTGGCACTGCACTGCTGGTTTAAAAGGGAGGTTTTTAAACCTCATTAAGAAGGTTTGGAAAGTAGAGAATTAGTACAATGAATGAATCAACAAAGCATTTGAAGAGGCAAGTCTTCAGCAGTTCAACACAGAGCTTTCACATGGCTGTCCAACCACACTCTATGCTCGCCATCAGCTTCAGACAACCTGCAAACAAAATTTTACAAAAATTGCACACAAATAGGCTATATTCGGTGAGCAAACCTGAAAAATGCAACTAAAGCCAAATAAGAAGTGATGCCTTTCTTGTTTCCGTTGAAGAAGGAAGTTTGAGGAAGGTGAAGTACTGTCAAAAGGCACTATAGACTTATGGCTCATTTCCACTGAGGGGTACGGTACAGTACGTTTCGGTACGGGTAAACCTGATCAGGCTTGCGTTTCCACTGCCAATAGTACACTTACTTGATAGGCGTGGTGTATTCGGGAAAGTAGCAATCGATGATAAACCACGACAATAAGCACAACTCTGCCTCTTTTTTTGGTCAGTTTTAATGAACAATAATAGCCATTATAAAAGTATAAGAACAAAGTATAAGATGCTTATATAAGAGGAATAAAGACAAAACCAAACAATTCAGTCAAACGTATGCTACAAAGCCAGTGTTGTACTACGGCAAAGCTCAAAATAAATATAGCCTATAAAAAGTTAAACATAACTTTGTGCACAGCCAAAACGATATGACCAGGAACAAATAATAGATTCATGAGACCACGAATCCCTGTTAAATATACCCAAAACGAATTGTGTATCATGTTTAATCACTGTAGAGACATCAGACCCAGCGGCAAATGTCGGAAGGACTAGCCGAGCTTAAGGCTGCTCTAGGAGGATACATGAGCGCTGAGCGCCCGGTGATCGCCTGGAGCTCCGAAATCGGCATGGCAAATTTTAAAATAGGCACTCTCTTTTGAAATAAACCACAGATTTGAGTTTTAAACAACTACATTCTCGCCTGAAAAACTCTAAAAACTACATTCCATGACACAATAACAGTAATATTTTGAAAATTACGTGGGTTTTTGGGGAATGACGTTTCACAAGTCCACAAGAACAGACAAGAATGCATATTGAGAAATGGCTATTGTCTGTGTGAAAATATAAAATTATAAAATACACTGTTATTTATTTTTGTGTTTGCGCACTCTGATGTAAATAAGCCCAACACTCATGGACAGCAGAGTGGAACGAGTGAAGGAGAAGCTTTATCCTCTTGTAGCACGCAAAAGTGACGATTCTAGTCAACCAATCAACGTTCTGCAGTGAGTTTAGCTCCACCCTTTTGGTACTCTTTGCTGTGCTAGGTACCCCAACGGAAGGGTACCAAAAAAGTGGTACAGTATGGTTCGCTATTTTGGTACCATTCACAACTTCTGACAATGGAAACGGACATAATTGCGTACTGCATCGTACTGTACCGAACCATACCGCTCAGTGGAAATGAGCCATTAAATTAAGGGATGCACTGACATTAAAATTCTGGTCAAGAAGCCGATAATTATTTTTATGTTACGAACAACAACCAGTAAATGGCAGATATTAAAATTCTGAAATAAATTTGTCTAAATAAACTAAAATCAAAGCACTAAAAACTAAAGTTGTTTTAAACAGTGGTCGACCAATATTGATTTTTTTGATGGCCGTTATGTTAGAAAGCAGGGTGGCCAATTGCTGATATAAAGCCGATATATATTTCACACCATTTATTTGAAGATAGTAAAATCCCATGCATAACAACTGCTAAAATGTATATTTCTTTTATATAATATTTACTAAATTAGAAACAATATGAAAATTAAAAAAATCTGGAAAAATAATTAGAATAAATTATTAGAATAAATTTGTAATACAGCAACTTCTTGATTGTCGTATTGTCACAAAAAAGAAACAGCTAAAAATACAAAAGAAACACTTAAAATAAAAACATAACGTCAGATGCCGATAATTAAAAAAATGCCAAATATTGGCCGATATATCAGCTTTGGTGATATATCGGTCGACTAATTTTAAATGCTACAAGCGAATTCACAAATTCACAAAATAAAGTATTTATTTTGAAATGTTGCATTTAACAGTTATTAAATTATGTTTTTAAATATTAAAGGAGCATTAAATGAGATTTAAAAAGCAATGTAAAAACAACAGGAATGAGCGTGCACAATTAAATACACTAAATCGGCCAATGCAGATAAACTTCTAAAAAAATAAAATGAATGAATAATATCAGCTACTAACTGATATGGTACCAATACATTGTGCATGCCTATATAAATTGCATATTTGAATTATTTGAGCTTTACACCAAAGTAAAACATAAATAGACAGGGTGAGACATGCAAAAAGGTGGTACCATGGCAGAGTTTGCCATATGGGAACACTGTGTTCACACACAAAGGTGTAAATTGACACCTATTGCATGGGAACCACTGAATGTCAAAGCGTCCACCAAGCTCTCAGGATGTTAGGATATGGTGGTTCATTTTCATTCTTCATTTTCACAGCACATGCTCAAATACACCGTAGCCTGCTTTCCCAAGCATGGCAGACTTTGCCATCCTGCTAAAACGAGAGCTTGAGCATCAAGTAAAGCTCTCTTCAGATCCCCATCATCCAAAACCACCACATTAACATCTGCTTCTCAAGTACCCTGCCCCCATGGAGCAACACTTCAGCCTGCCATTTCCCAGCTGTGCTTTCTCAAACTCACAATTCAAAACAGGGGGAAAAACTGACCCTGGTCTTTGCTCACTTCAAGGCATGTTTTCAAATGCATTTCAGCAGTGCCAAGGCACTACGGGTCAAGGAAAACGTCCAGCTTAGGGGCTTCGGTAAAAATTCCCCAGATGCCAACTTGAAACAAGGAGCGATGACCCTCTCCTCTGCGCTTTTCAACAAACAGTCCACTCTGTTGAATTCCAATGAGTTGCGTCCCGCTCTGTGAAAATCGTCCTGGTATATAGTCAAGAGCAGCTCTGCTTGCAATTAAAGCTGCTTGAGGCCCTCACTCGAGCGTTGAGCCTTGACACTAGTGCCGATTGTACTTCGTTCTGTGTGCGGTTCTGTTCAGCGTTCACCGCTGACGAATAGGTGAAGTGATGAGAAACGTAATGAGAAAGTAGTCAACAGCCAACATAAATAACTATATGTTGTGACAATTTAACGTTAATGGCTTTGAATACACTGTAAAAAAAAATTCTGTAGTTTTTACAAAACTTTTTTGGCAGCTGTGGTTACCAGAATAATTTTGTAAAAAATACAGAAAAACTGTAAACATTTACACCCAAAAACTGTAAATTTTACAGTATAAAACTGTAATTTACAAACAAGAAAATCTGAATGTAAACCAGTAAATTCAACAGCGCACACTGCTATTAAAATCGGTTTTGTACCTTTAACATACTGTCAACCACCATAATAATGCAGGTGGTAAAAGAGAAAGCCACATGAAGAATCAAAGCTCATCACAAGTAGCTTCGCCACAAGCAGAAGTTTATACTAATATATAGAAGGTGCATAGTGTCATTCATGCGAACACAAAACACCATCATGGTAACACACGACACTTAAATAATGCAATAAACATTCATTAAACAACAGATGTAACAAAGCCCAAGTGTACATAACTGATAAGAAAAAACTATTCAAAAACATGATTATTTAAGCAAAATACTTTCAAATGTGAAGCGTCACGCAGGGAATTCTAGGAATATCAGTTTACAGTTTTTGACTGTAAATTATACATTGATTTGTTCTATTTACTTCTAAAAACTGTACAATTAACAGGATTTTACTGTAAAATTACATTAAATGTCTGGTTGGATCTTTTACAGATTTTCCCTGTATATATTACGGGAACTTACTGTTAACAGTTTTTTTTTTTTCCGTAGCGTTTTTACAAAATTTTACAGTTAAAATTACACATTTTTTACAGTGTAGCTGTGAATGTCTTTAACTTAAAAAAAAAAGGACAATTCCATTTATACATGTGTAGACACAAAAATAGGGCTTTTTAATACTGTTCAATTCATTTACATTAATAGATTAGGTATCAAAACTACTAACAAACAACGGAATTTTCAGTATTTAATAATTTGGGTTAATTACAATTTCTTCATATAATACATTTTTAATATTTCAAAAAAAAAAAAAAAATACACTAAAGTCCCAACATTTAGGGTGAAGATTTTTTTTTTTTTTTATGTTTACAAAGAAAACTCACATGCTCACCAATGGCACATTTATTTATTTAAAAATACAGTAAAAACAGTACTATTGTGAAATATTATTGCAATTTAAAATAACCATTTTCTATTTTATTATATTTTAAAATGTAATTTATTTCTGTGGTGGCAAAGTTGAATTTTTAGTAGCTGTTACTTATTATAATATCCTGATTTGGTGCTCAAGAAACATTTATTATTATTAATTACAGTTGTGCTGTTTAACATTTTTGTGGTAATACATGTACTGTGATAGCTTTTTTTGATTCTTTGATGAATGTAAAGTTCAAAAGAACAGCAATTATATAAAATAGTAATCTTTACTGTTACTTTTGATCAAGTTAATGAATCCTTCCTTGCTGAATTAAAGTATTAACTTCATTAAAGAAAAAAAAATCATACTGACTTCTAAATTGTAATGTATATAATCTATTAGTAAAAATTTATCTTAGTGTATTAAGGTATTATAAACAAACATGAATTACCAATAAACAAAATTTTATTGATAAAGCATATTTTTCAATATTGTATACTGATAAAAATTATTGGTCACTGTTAGTTGACAATACCTGATCCAATAACCAATGTTTACAAATAGAACTTTATTGTAAAGTCTAATCCACAGAATTAAAAAAAAAAAGAAAAAAAAAGAAAAGAAAAATAGACACAGTTAGGCCACAAACATACTCTATCCAACTACACAAACACACACATGAATTGTCATTGCAAGTGTGCAGTTCCACTGTCCATTCTTAACATGTATGGCTAAAATACTTATTTTTTTCACATAGACATATGCAGAGCTTTGCATCTTATGAAACTGCTGAGAAAAACACAGAAGTGTTTTCTTTATGAGTTAGTAAACAAGCTAGAAGTTAAAAGCTAAAACCACATATGAGTCACTGTTTGTGAAGCAGGTGGGTTTTTAATGTCTTCAAGTTGACTCTAGTAACATCTAAATTCACTCCAAGACTCCAAATAGCATTGCATCGATTGCGGTTATCAGCTTTGCAGAATGACAAAACAAGCAAGAGAATGAAGAAAGCAGTGACATTAGGAAAAAACCTGTGCATGCTGAAATCAACCTACATTGCAAGAATTAAGTGAAACTCACCGGACAGCAGTATAGAACATTTACTGAGCAAGCAGCTTTCCAAAGGCATCTTTCCAAACTAAGTGGCAACATAATACTACTCCTTGAACCAAAAGAATAGGAAATAAAACTAAATATGCACAGACTCTGAGGCACCTAAACCTTATAATGCACAATATGAATGCATCAGGATTGAAACTAGCCCTCACAGAAATTCACAAACCCTTAACAAATGCAATTTCCTGCTCTATCTATAATGTGTGTTCGAGGTATAATTTTACTTACAGACATAATGAGTCTATAAAATGCATTGTGGTACGAGTAGTATTCCACCATGACAATAAAACCTTACCAGCCAGACAGAGTAAATAACAATAAAACATTTCTACCCTTGACTAAAGGACAAGGCATTCCCGTATGACTTTTACTATTCAACCACAGCCAAACCTTGGAATCAAGGTCTAAATCCCAGTAATTGACCATTAAGGGTTGCAAAATAGCAACACCTACCCTCTTTTTAACCCTTCCTGGAAGGCATTAACTAGGAAGCATTAACAAGAACCAAACTAGCGTGCTCACTTCCGTTAATAGGCACCATACTAATCTGATCAGTTGCAGGGTAAAATTTCACTACGTTTCTCATTAAAACACCATTTAAAATGGCTCTGACTTGACTGATTTAAACAATTTTATTTCCTGTATGGTGCTTTTTTCACCTCACCGCAGAACGTTCTGCAGCTTGTCAAGGCTTTGTTTCCCAAAGGTAGACTATATTTTAGCCCGCCAGCTGAGCTGTCGTCAACCCGTCATCAGCAACAATGGGCTGTTATGTGCTTATTCTTATATTGTGTTCCTTTCTACTCTCAAAATCACTTAGTAATCTGAGCAAATGCATTTAGGAATCCTGTTTGAATTAAGGATAAAAGATCTCTAATTGATAGAGAGTTTCTATGAGTATACAGTTACTTATAAGTAGGGCTGGGCGATATATCGAACGTGATATTCATGAGCATCTAGTCAGTAAAGCCGGTTCCGTGATTAACGTTAAATCTACATCACCTGTTTTCAAATAGAGCGCCATTTAATACACAGAGCCGTAGTTCACTGACAAGCTACGCAATATCGCATTCATTATCGAAGGTGATTCATCTGCGATTTGAACGCGATATTGCGTAGCTTGTCAGTGATCTACGGCTCTGTGTATTAAATGGTGCTCTATTTGAAAACAGGTGATGGAGATTTAGCGCTAATCACGGAACCCAGCCCTACTTATAAGTAAAACTATTTCATACATACTGAACAGATGCATTGAGGAATCCTGTTTGAATTAAGGATAAAAGATCCCTAATGGATAGAGGAGTTTCTATGAGTATGTTAATTATAAGAAAAACTATTTTATAGATTCTGAACAGAAGAAAGTCTTAATCAATGGTGTATTGCAGATCTGTGGGGCCCCTGAACCAAATGAGACAAGGCTCCACCCACAAACAGTGATGTCATACATGAAAATTGCAAGTGAATAAGAAGTAGTGGTGCCATTATGGCAGAATAAGCCCTCTCTTCTATAGTTTTCTCATTTTGAATTTATAGTGCTCCACTGAGTAGTTTTGTAATCTTTTGGTTTTCTGTCATTTAAAAAGTTTAATTGCAGCGGTCTACTCTGCCATTGTCAGTCAGTCTACATCTTGTTTTCTGAGAATTAATGCTCAAGTCGTTGGCCTTACCTATAACTTACCATTCATTATGAGAGAAGCAGATACAGTTTAATTTCACCAATGAAAAATAATATGGCAGTGAATCATTATTGTCCAGCATTGTTGATTCAATGTGAGCAATTATGATGTTGTAAAGGCCTACAAATTTTGCATAGCTAATACAGATAGGCATTCATTTATCTTCATTTAGTTTGCAATATACTGTATGTTATCCTCATTTGCAACTGGTAAAGGCAAATTTAAAATGTCAAAAAGCTTAACATTTTTTATCTAAATATAACAAAAAAACAAAAAGAAAGAACCCTGAGAAACAAACAAACAAACAAAAAAGAATGAAAACAAAAGCACAAATTAACAAATTAATTTATTAATTAAATAAAGCCTCTATTCCTTGTTATCTTCCCCCAAATATTATTTTTGTACCATTTCCTTTTTTTCCTCTTTCTTGTCTTGCTTATTGGTTTCTATGCATGGCCAGTATTCTACATGATTGGGTAAAATTGTAATCTGTTCTAGTCATGCCAATAAAGCTTTTCCATTGTTTGTTCTGACTTTGAGAGAGACAGATAGAGAAAGACATGGACACCATTCAGATTGTTCTGGGGTTCGTCTAAATGAAAGATCAATTCCCTTCAGCAGTTCAGGTCTTTTCAGGTGGAAGAATGAATTACACTTCACTGAGATAAATGGGGATATTGTTACTTTGTTCCTCAGTAGACTTTCAGCAGCAAACGCAAGTTCCACTTTTGTGCAGCAGATCCTTTGAGACAGAGTACGTTTGATACTCTTTTAGATTGTCTTAAGAAGCTCCATTTTCTTTGTGGATCAAAGGTTCTTCCCTAAGGCATGACAGCAAAGGAGGGTGGGCATGGATAGATGATGAATTCATTCAGCCCACTTACCCTGCATTTTTTTTTTACGTGTACATGCAACACTTCCTGTTAGAAAAGTCATTAGTCATCTTAGATTGAATAAAGAACATTAGACTGAAGGTTTAATACAGCTGTTCTCAACTGGTTTTGTTTCTGAAATCAATAAAGAGGGGCAAAATAGTGCCAAAGCAGTATCATGCATAGCCTCCGACATCAACAAATGATTAGGAAAGCAACAAACAAACAAACAAACAAACAAACAAACAAACAAACCAACCCCCCCCCCCCCCAAAATAAATAACTAAATAAATAAATAAATAAATAAATAAATAAAGTAAAGCAAAACAAAAACCCAAAATAAAAACAAAACACACCCAAAATAAACAAACAAAAACCACAAAACAAAATAAAGCCTCCATTCCTTGTCATCTTCCTCCAAACACTCCAAATTTTTGTACCATTTTTCACTCTCTTGTCTTACTTACTGGTTTCTATGCTTGGCCAGTATCCTGCATGATTTGGTAAATCATGTTGAGAACCACTGGAAGGAAGGAAGGAAGGAAGGAAGGAAATGACTTCATGGTAAACATAAATAAAATCTTATATGGATTACTATTTTACTTAATAGTTAGATATCTGAAAGAATTTTACTTAATAGTTAGATATTTGGCTCACGGAAATATTTATTACACATCATCAGCACCATGCGTGCTTGTTTATTATATTTTGGTATTAGTGTATTATGCTTTAAGCTTTACGCCATAAGAGTGTAACGCTCTCATTTCCATTTATCAGATTTTATATTCCAAAGATTTTTTTTTTCTTTTAAATATTATAATAAGATAATTGAGCCTTTACAAAGTAATGATGGAGCTCATGAATTGGAAAAACTTAGAGAGCATAGTTTTGTACGGTTTTCCAGCCATGTTTTTGGGTCAGCTTACACTTTTTGCTTTCTGCCAAGTGGACAATGACCATAGCAGGATTCCCCCTCAGTGAGAGCAAAGAATTGTGGGTCAGATTTCAGGCTCACATCCCTGCCAGCAACACTGTTACAAATTAAAGTCTCCTTGTGCTAGAAAAACCAACAAAAACTGTTTTGTTCTTCCTAATTGTGCCTAAAATCCTGCACAACAATCAATTTTGAAGTCATACAAGGAATTTGCATAAATCACAGTGACTGTGGAGATGATGGCAGAATGGAAAGTGAAAATCAATCTTTTTATTTAACCATGTTCACATGCGAATAGGCCACAGTGAATAAATCAAAACTTGCCTTGCTAAATGTTCACTGAGCCATTTTGAATAAAGAAATGTTCAATACAAAGGATTTATTCTGACCTGGTTTAGTTGTGATTTCACTCTTGCTTGACATTCGAAACACTATAGCTCTATTTGCAATTACATTAGCGTTCTTATTGGCACTTTAGGTTCTGCCAAATTACTTGCATCTTCATGACACCTGATTCGACAAACATGACTAATGCATTACATGCGCTTTCTTGTTTGCATTCTGCCAGGAACATAAATGCAAGAGTAAACTCCAGCTTTCAGTAAACAAAAGACAGAACCGAATGCTTTATGGCATGCACACATACAAGGCAAAGGAGTGAAAGAATTGCCAACAGACAGCCCTTATAAACCATGCTTCAATAAACCACTTCCTCCTCCTCGTCTCCCCCTCACCCCCTTTGACTCACCAAACCAGGGGAAAATCAGCATTTATGGCCCAGTTCCTGTTTTGGACTGCTGCTCACAAGCCTCCCCCTCTGCCCTCTCCCTTCATTCTGTCTCTCCCTCCCTCTTCCGCTCCTTTCATGCCAGCATAGGAGACAGTCTGGAGTTTCATGGCTACAGAGCCCTTTGTGCATCACCTATACAAGGTGGTATAATCTCTGCAGCGTCGTAAAACAATTACAGGGCCGTTCATGCAGGCTTGCTAGATCCAAACTACCGTCTGCCTTGTGTTTCTTGAATAAGCGTTTTAAAACTGTACTGAAAGCACCGCTGTTGTAAAAGGTAATATTTCAGGGAATAATTGGGATGGCTATCCATTATATGGCTCACACTCTTCATTGATCCGTGAATGATTCTCACAAGTACACAGATGATTATACAAGTTACACTAAAATGAATAAGTATGGACACACAAATATTAAGGATTAATCTCTAAATAGCTGATATTATACTTAAAAAAAAAAAATACACTGAAAATAAAATATAAAATAGTTTTAAGCGGTTTAAGTGAATATAGGGATGGCAATTTGAAATATGAAAAATGGACATTCATTCTGAGATTTGCTAAAGATTACATTTAACAGTGCTATTAAATTATTAGCATTAGCAAAGATGAACTTTTAGTGAGCATTTGGTGATACCTAACATAATCTAAATGTAAAAATGGGGGAAATGAAATTACATTTCCAATTTACCATTCCAGATATATCCAGATAAAATAAAATTTGAATATTAATAACAATAATTTATTATTTTATTTGTTTGCATGTAAATAATTGATTTATATAATAATTTATAATTATTTAAATTATAATAATATTTATTTTAATATAATATAATCCTATTATATGTCAAGTCACATTTATTTATATAGTGATATAATACAGATATAAAAATATATAATACAGATATTAAAAAAAACTGTAATAAAAAAAAAAGATGTCAATGTTGCAATATTAGAACATACATAAATACATACATACATACATAAATACATAAATACATAAAGCAGCTTTAGACAATATATTGGAAAAGACGGTATAGTGTCATAATGTCATCTTATATATTCAATATATTCAATATTTAGATATATCAATTTAGAATCAAGTACTCCAGTTCTCCATGCAATAATTGGAGTTACATACTGAAGTATAAATGCGGTCTTATACACTCACTGGATACTTTATTAGGTACACCTAGCTGGCACTGGACTGGATCCCCTTTTGCCTTTAGAACTGCCTTTTTTTTTTCGTGGCATAGATTCAACAAGGTGCTGCGCAAACATTCCTAAGATATTTTGATCCATACTGACTTGACAGCATCACACAGCTGTTGCAGATCTGTTGGACACACAACAATGACGTGAATCTCCTGTTCCACCACAACCCAAAAGTGCTCTATTGGATTGAGATGTGGTGACTGTTGAGGCCATTTGAGTATAGTGAACCTATTATCATGTTCAAAAAACCAGACTGAGATGATCTGAGCTTTGATGGTGAGGTGATGATATGATCTGACATAGTACGTTATCCATTATTATAGGGATGGACATAGTCAACAACAATACTCAGATAAGCTGTGGTGTTTAAACAATGCTCACTTGGTACAAACGGGTCCGAAGTGTTCCAAGAAAATATCTCTCACACCATTACACCACTAGCCTGAACCACTGGAAAGAATGGATCCATGCTTCATGTTATTTACGCCAAATTCTGACTCTACCATCTGAATGTTGGAGCGGAAATCGAGACTCATCACACCAGGCAACCTTCTTCCAATCTATTGTCCAAGTTTGTTGAGCCCATGTGAATTGGGCTTCCTGTTCTTAGTTGACAGGAGTGACGCCCGGAGTGGTCTTCTGCTTCTGTAGCCTATCTGCTTCAAGGTTTGACATGCTGTGCATTCATAGATGCTCTTTTGCATAACTCGGTTGTAATGAGTGGTTATTTGAGTTACTGTTACCTTTCCATCAGCTGGATCCATTCTGGACATTCTCCTCTGACCTCTGGCATCAACAAGGCATTGAACTGCCGCTCACTGGATATTTTCTCTTTTTTGGACCATTCTCTGGTAGAGATCCCAGTAGATCAGCAGTTTGTGAAATACTCAGACCAGCCCATCTGGCACCACCATGCCATGTTTACACTGCTCTGTTTGAACTTCAGCAGGTTGTTTTGACATGCCTAAATGCATTGAGTTGCTGCCATTTGATTGGCTGATATTATATATTTGAGTTAACGAACAGTTGAACAGGTGTACATACGAACGTGGCTGGTGACTGTATATTCACATTGTGCTCTATTGTGCATGCATGATATTCAAGATGGTGAATTTTTACAAGCCTCAAACATGTGACATGTTAAACGGGTCAAAGTATGCGCTGGCAGCAGCCATGCCTTCACAGTTTAATGATATGTGCATGGTTAAAAGATCACTGAGAGTTCCTTCGCTGGGAAGAGCTTTGACAGTCAGGCATGATGGGAAATAGAAATGTGTGACACTCACACTCCCAATTGGCAGAATTTATTCCACATGTAGGGGGAGACATATCATGCAATACAGCCAGAGAGACCCAATTATTTTAGCTCGGTGTGTGTGTGCGCTGCCGTACAAGAAAATGACAAGACTGCAAGATGCTCACAGCTCACCATGCCAGAAATGAAATCACAGTTAATGACTGCTCATAAAATGTACAATCATTTCAAAAGATTACATTATAAGAATGCAACCATGCATGGAGATATACCCGGAAAGACTCATTGCTTGTATTGTAATTGGAAATCTGTTAAATGTGATGCACAGAGGCAGCAGTGCTTCTGAAACTGACGTTTTTATCCAACAAATTGAAGCAGACAGCTAAGCAATTCACTGAGAAACGAAATAGACAGTTTCATACATTCAGCAATTAACCTCAAGATAAAAAAGACGATGTTTTGAGACAGAACTCACCAATCAGAAATACTTATCCGTGTGTATACAAGTTGCTTCATTAATTTAGCTGTCACAAGTTTAATATCATCACCAAAACATACAGTACATATTGCAAATGCATTAAGCATTTCACAAGTCAAACACAGATTTTAGGGACAGTAGCAATCCGACAAAAAGGCACTTCCCCAATTTCGCCCACACGTCTACAATTTCATAATTCATACTTTGTCAGTATAAAATTATTATGCTCCTCAATTTCACTCTGCAGGGAGTCAGTTCATCTCCCTCCCAAGGATGGATCGCTTCCCGTCGAGAGGAAAGAGGTCTGGCAAGCGCACAGAAGAATAGGGCGGAAAGGAAGGCAGCCCCCACTGACATCTAAGCCGTACCTTGCCTGAGGAGGACTTAAATTCTGTGGTTTTCTGTGCATATGCAAGATAGGACAGTAACACAACCCTAACTCCTGCTCAGGCCGAGTCAATGAGCAGGGCACAAACTTAAAAGGATTCGAGAAGTCTCAGGAAAAGATGCCCACAGGCAAACATGTTGACCTGATCATTATGGGACCACAAAAAGGGAGAGCTGAGTGGCACTGATGAATGACACATCAGCGTCTAAAACATTAAAGAGATAAAACAGCACTAAATATTGTCCATGACTTTTGGAACACATCTAAAGAATGATTTAATTTCCTTCCTGGTCATACTGTAATAGCTTGCACAAAAATGGAACTTGGCTGGTTGGTTATTCCAAACCCATGTGACTTTGTCTTCTGTGAAACACAGCAGAAATTTTTAAGAATGTACTGCCTGTTTTTTTTCATGCAATTACAATAAATGGGCACTACAGCATTCAAGCTTCAAAATGGACACAAAGCACTATAAAAGAGGTCCATATGACTCATTATTCACTGAAAATGTTAACATCTGCTCTCTTATTTTGGCAGGTTCATGAGAGAATTAATAATGTCCAATTTGGGAATGAACCAGTTTTGAATCGTTAATCTGGTTGACAAAAACACTCCCACCTAATCATTTATAAATCAGAATAATCTGACTCAGTGATTTGGTTGCTGCTGTTAAAAGTTCTCTTGGGATGAGGATTTTCAGTGAATAAAAAAAAAAAAAAAAAAAAAAAAAAATCAAGGAAGATGCTTTGAGTCTTTTTGAAGCCTGAAGTCTCTGACTGTAAATCTCTTGTTTTTGCATGGAAGCATGAGATACGGGTTAGAAATGACATGAGGGAGTGTAAATTATGGAATTTTAATTTTGGGTGAACTATCCCTTGGGAGGTAGGCTATTTTGACATTGGCAAAGTCACTTTGAGCTCCTTTCAATAATATTTCAAATCAGGAATGAAATCTGATAATAACTCTATTGAATATTTCAGGAAGGTCCAGCTAAAGAGCATGCATACTCTAGAGTAAACAAACAGGCAGACTAGAATTTCCATACAGACTGCAACAGTTGTGTTCCAGAAGCGAAAATTCCATTCATTTTCTCCAAATGAGGAATTGATTTTTTTAATGATAACCTTAAAACCTTAAAAGATCTACTGTGAGCTATGAATTTTTATATGCTTTTGCTGAAGCAGTCAGTCTGCATTATATATATATTTTTTTTTTTAAAATTATGTTTAACAGTGAAATCTCTGGTGAAAAACTAAATTACCCATGATTTTGGAAAGAAATCACCTGAGAATCAAAACAAGCAAATAAAAGTCAAAAGAGCTCTTAATCACTCACCCTCTCTCATGAAGCACTATAAAATCAACTCTTAAAATCAGTAGTTTTATATTTATCCATAGTTTTTATTTTCCAATTGGTCAGTTGCAATGCTTCATGGGATTGTAGTTCTTTCCCTCAGTAAAGCTGTACACAGTCCTGTACCTTTCTCATTTCTGACTGATTTTCAAACACTGTTTTACTTCAAATCTAAGTCTGTAATGTTGTGATTCACCTTGTAACTGGCTGGTTTGGTTAGTGGCTTATAACTCTTTAACAAAAAAAAATCTCTATAGGAAAAAATTAAGGGATGCCAAAGTTGCTGAAAACGTGGCCAGACACTGTTGCACTCTACTGAGTGTTACATTTCTCTCATTCATATATTTATGAGTGGACTGCCTCAGTTACCAGAAGGTAACACCCTAGCAACCACTTACCACAACCTAGCAACATCGTAAAAAACACTCAGATCACCTTATCAATAGAAAAGGACAAATACTGGGCAGGTTTTCCAGCCAACTCTTGTATCACAGCAGCTAGTTTTTACACAAGCAAGATCTACCTACTTGTTTGTTTCTATGATAGTTCAATTACCAGAGGCACATCCTTTACAAACCTTAAAATAATGATTCTTCCCCTCAAAGAGTCTAATTTTTTAGTCTCTTCTCTGCTCCCATCCAGGTAAGAAAGCCAACATTTGTGTTTACATCACAAAGATTGAAGGACTATTTTCTCCATACTACAGTATAAAAATAAGGGTTTAAAATTGTACCTTTTTGGGTACAACAGCTTGTCCCTGGAGCAGTACCCTTAAAATGACATATTTGTACCTTTTTTACCCCTAATAGGTACATATTAGTACCTTAGAGTAGTAATACATACCCTTAAGGTACTAATATGTACCTATTAGGGGTAAAAAAGGTACAAATATGTCCTTTTAAGGGTACTGCTCCAGGGACAAGCTGTTGTACCCAAAAAGGTACAATTTTAAACCCTTATTTTTCTGTGTATATATATAACACCAGAGAGCAAAGATAAAGCTGTATAGGGCTGCTGCAGTAAAACACAAGAAGGATGATGTTATTTTAAGCTCTTCCAGCAATTGGGCTCAAGTGTACTGTCAAGCCTAGCGAATAAAGAGACACACTGGCATGGTCCACTGATGTAATGATACAATCTTATTTTATCATTCCCTCTTTCAATACCCTCAGCAATAAAAGGCTAAATAAATTCAGTAAATACAAAAATACACCACACACATTCTGTGGACCCTCATCACCTAGTGTGGGCAGCCATTTCCCTTGGTATATATCTGAATTGGATGCCTAATTGACTCGGGATGTTTGTGTGTCTGGCTAAAAGACTAGAAAAATTAACGTTTTTCACTGCAAAATAGTAGGTGGTGACTTGTCATAAACCAAAAGCCAGACATTTATATATTTTTCAGAGTATAACTGGCATAGATGGGTGCAGGTGAAATGAACGTCCATGTTCCACTCCATTTATTTGGGTTTTTTGCCCCCCTATTCCTGCGCCAGCACAAAATATCAGGTTTCCAAGGCTACACAGCATGCCTGCTAATCATGGCAGTTCGGTCCCTTTATTCCAGCCAAAAAAACACTTTCCACCTTTGTTTAAATGCCCAGGTAGCCATGATTTCTGAAACCGGGAAACATCACATACCATGTCCATGAAAGAGCCAATCAAAAATCCTTAAAAAAAGAACATTTCAGACAAAAATTAAAATTCTGTCATCATTGTGTCATTCCAAACCTGTCTGAAGTTCGTCCTTCACACAAAGAAGATACATAACTGTCCTTACAAATGAAAGTCAATAGCATCCAATGTTTTTTGTCTATTTTACAGAATTAGCAGTCATACTGGTTTGGAAATACATAAGGGTGAATAAATAATGACAATTTATTTCTTGGTGAACTAACACTTTAACACAAGGCTTTTTGTCCAGCAACATCTAGGAGGGCAGACTTTTTTTCCTTCTCCAAATGACATTCTGAGTAACTATGAGAAAGGCACAAGGAAGCACATAACCCCGTGAGAGACAGGGAGGCAACATGTAATCTACAACAGCTGTGAAAGGGGTAACATCGAATACTCCTAAGGCTTCAAACACAAAACAAGGAGAGAGAAAAGGGACTTACAGCCACAGAACACACCCTCTAGAGTAAAGAGTTTTGGAGAACTCAGTGAGTGTGTGAGCAGCTGTTCCTGTCGGGGCAGTATGGTGAGACTGTTGGTATTAAACTGTCAAACACAAGCCCGTCTGTGTGCAAGGTTTCCCTCTAACTTCCCCTCGGCTCGTCTCGACACCGGCTAACACTGATCAAAGCCCTGAGGAGGGAGAGGCGGGGGAGAAGGGGGTGGCGTAGCCTCCCGGGACCCCAAATAATAAGCCTGACTGTTTACCTTACAAGCGCACCATAAATTCTAGGTCTAAGAAAGCAGGTTTCTGTATCCATCCCCTCCACAGAGGGAGGGAGAGAGAGAGAGAGAGAGAGAGAGAGAGAGAGAGAGAGAGAGAGAGAGAGCCCTGTTGTGAATTATCTGCGGAGTATGCAGAAGGCCACATGGGGTGTTTACTGAAGTCTATTTTTCACGGCATGTAAATATTCAAAGTGTTTATTCATCACCGTTTGACTTATTCTGGGTCTAATTAGGACTAAAATGTAAGAAAAGTAACGCTAAAGACATCTGAGGTCCATATTTCAAAGAATATCCTTATTTCAAGTGTCATTATCAAGTATGTAAATCTATCTACATTAACTTGAGTGATTTAAACCCTCTTCTTTGAGTTCATCCTGAAGCAAACACTTTGTCGGATCCATTATAAACATAAAAAAGCTGAAGACCTCAGGAAGTACTTAGACTACTAATTCGTCACAGAGCAAAAACATTTTAGGCTGCATATCGTATACTTCCAAGGGGGCATTTGGTAGAATCCCCTAAAAGCTGGTGCCATAAGGCAGGATTTATTAGAGGTTAAGTATCCCCCTGTTGCTTTTGCATTTTTTTTTTTTTCAGCAGCCCCTGTAAGACATTTGTCAAAGAAAAGGGGAGAGGGGCTAGAAGTTCAAGCAAACCCACATTTAGTGTACTTCTTGTCATCGAAGACCTTCAGGAACAAGTTGGTTCCAAATGAGGTCCGGCCCTTGATTTATAGTCTGTTTTAAAGTTTTGAGAAAATAAATGTAGCGGGGAGGATTTTCACCACACTGTCATCACACGCATACAGCCGGAGAGCTCATTTGGAGCACACATCCCCTTCAGATCTTACGTAAACACAACAACTCTGTGGCATAAATCAAACCTGCGGTGGTGCACATAGTACGAGCACTATAACGCAAAGGAATGAGGAAAATATTAGCATACGTTTGAAGCCATGCATCTTGAACTGTCCACAGAAGTCCTTCTGTGCAATTTTCCAATCTCTGCGGTTTGATTTCCCACCACAGTAATAAAACACAGTCTTAGAAAGCGTCACATAAATAAAATGTGGAATCAAAACAATTTTGCTGCAGCTCTGTCATGCAAGAATGCATGCAATTGTACATATCTGTGACGTGCATGATAAAACAACCGTTTATTGTTGTTGTGATGTAAACATGTACCTAACAAAATACTTAAGGAAAACAGTTGGCCGGAACAAAGAAGATCTAAAGTGCAAATGCTTGCCTGCAATCTAAATGCCATGTAATGACAATTGACTTTCTCCAGCATTTTTCCCTGCGCTTATCACGTCACAGCAAACTCAGCTTAAACACTTCGAGTGAAGGGAGGAAACCGGCAAATATTTTAATTAATTCCTTCCAAGGCTTTCATCAACTGCTACTCCTACATTCCTCTTTTCAGACCACCAGATGCTTTCATTCCCTCTCACTCACTGTCCTGTTGTTGGCGTTGTCTAATAATAGTATATATGAACTATAATAACTACTGTAGGGGAACGTTGTAACACAGGGTGAATTGTAACACCGTCAGAATGAGTTAAAGGGGTTGAAATCACTATTATACACGACCACCTGCCTCCTGTGGTGATTGTGTAAAATGTAAAGGGATTTATAGGATGGAAAACAGTTTGGAGGTAACTGTCTGGTAAAATAGTAAATGACAGAACTGGTATCTTCTGAATCAGTAGGTTCTCACGTTTGACATAACAGCCACAGATTTCATCTACATGTTAGAAAATCCGGAGATATCATGTCTGACCAGATGGGGAGGGTTGTAACACTTTCCATGCACTTCTACTGGACTCACAAAGACAGCATAATATGGCACAGTGTATAAGGCTACGTTTAACTAAAGCATTAGTTATGCATACTATTTTTTAAATAAAATTAAATGAGGGTGGGGTGGCAATGGACTATAGGGCATACAATTTGAATATTATATCACAATTTGAGACGCAATAAATAAATAAACAAACGAAAAACACACACACGCAAAAGTACAACGTTAAAACAAAGTATGTGCCTCATTTTCATTAAGACGCGATAAAAAGTGTTTCCCCCCCCTACTTTCCTCTGATCAAAATGTACATTTGCGAATTAAAGCTGAACTATATTCTGACGTGGCAAAATACTTTCAGTGATGTGAAAACCCTTACATGTCTCTGAGAATACAATATACAAGTTAACCAAAGGATTTAATTGTGTTATTATTCTAGCGCATTATTCTTGAAACTTTTAAGAAGTCGCGCAATGATTAACGCACGTTGTCAAAAGTAACAAGATAAAGAGAAATCAATTACTTACAGCCAAGGAAATAAGAAAAACATGCCAAACATTTATTGTTAATAAACATTTTTATAGATCACTGGTCTCTTTTAGAAATGACAACCACGTTTTGTCCCTGCAGCGCTGCAGTAGACAAGATCTGCATGCATCAAGTAGCCAAGGTGCATTCAGTTTGGATCACACATCATTCCAGCCATGCTATTCAAGAGAATTCAATGATATATAATAGTAAATCGCTTCACATACCTCTTTTTGGTCTCGGGAAACTTTCGTGTAGATGAAATACGACTTTCTCCACAAAATGCTGAATGTTGCTGTGCTCCGGTCCGCGGACAAACACCATCCAGTCGTGCGTAAAACCTTCCACGGTGGGTTTCTTTCGGACCTGGGCACGATGACCGAGTTCCAGTTTCACCTGAACGGCACCCTAAAACACCCAAATGTTCACTTTATAATCATGTCGCCCATTATTTAGTATTAAAAGAACAAACTCAGTGCGCGCGTGTTGAAACCACTCTATAACCGCACAAATACAAAATAATTATCAGTGGTCGAATCATAAGTTTCTGGTATGTTATTTAGCCTCAACACACTGGAATAAATTATAAAAATAGAGCATTCTGTCAGATTTCGGAATATTTGTTATTGGATGCCCTCCTTTTGTTTGAAATCTTTCAAGCGCATCACTTTTGCAGACATGCACTAATACACTGGAAACGCACGACTCCGCTAGTTCTACTGTACTTGAGTATTCCGATGGAAATATGGCTGGAAAAGCCTCATAAGCGTCTAATCGCCTTTCCAAACCAGACGAGAACGAGCACGGGCGCTGGAGATCCGAAACATCGCACCGATATAACGTTAGCAGGTAAAGCCCTACTCACCGAACTGGCCATTGTTGAGGCCACGGGATAATGCTATTTCATGGAGAATTTGGTTTAAATAAGGACACCGAGGACTGTAGACGCCCGATGGCGGACATGGTCTTTTAATTGAGCTCTCTGAGTTTTCAAAGGCTGAGGAGTAAAGTGAGACGCATGCGCGTGAGTGTCAGCGCGTGCACTCTAGTCGCAGTCTGTGCGGCGCACGAGACGAGCCAATGGCAGCGCGAGCGAGTGAAGAGCCACTATTAACCCGTGTAAAACCACCTTTTCAGTGCTCAACAACACAGTTACTGTATTAAACGTGTTTGATTAGTCTCCTTTTTATCTTACATAGCATATATTTTCTATGTTGTATATGCTCGTATAGCCAATTTATGTTTTTCTACTGTTTAACAATTTATGTTGCTGTAATTAATATCAACGTAATATTTAAATAAAATGTGAGTGAGTGATTAATATATAAAATATTTTGGCCTGTTGGTTTACATTGGCCTTGTTTCACACAGTGTGCATTGTAAAAAAAATAAAAATAAATAAAAAAAAAAAAGTTAGTAATTTTAACAGAAATCGTAAAGGTGCTATAGTAAAAACCTGTTAATTAATTAACTGTTACTTTACAAAGTTCAGCACAAATTATGTTATAATTTATACGTCATACATAATATAGTTACAAATTGTTTTATAAGTAAAAAAATAATTTAATCTAAAACAATATTTTAATCTGATATATATATATATATATTATTTTTTATTATTATTTTTTTAATATATATATATATATATATATATATATATATATATTATTATTATTATTATTTTTTAATATGTCTAATATGTTTTAAAAGTCTATGTTTAAGCACCTGACTGTAAGATATGTGTATACAGGAAACGTATAGCCTATGTTTAAAATAATTCTTTATATAAAATGTTATGACATTTGATAAATTTGCATAAATAAAGAAAGAACTGCCTCAATCAATGTAAGAAAAGTGTTAAAAGGGTACTCCTTTTCAAGTTAAATCTGTGAGTGCCATAATGCACTTTAAATATATAAATCTCATGATATATGTACGCAGCTAAAATGTCAAGAAATAATTACGTTGACGTTAGATTAACGTATCGCCTTTACATTAAGTTTGGTCGTCCACGCGCGCCGTAGAAGCATGTTGCTGGTTGGAGGGTTTCGCGAAAAAGTTAGCAAAGTGCACCTGAACGTCACTGGAGTAGAGGAATTCTTTAGGTAAGAATATCATGTGTGTCACATCAACCTGCATGTTTATGTGATGCCAGCATTGTGACTCAGTTACAGAGTGATGAAACTGACAGCTGCTCGTTAGCAGGTTTTCTCTGTGACAGCAGTATAAACATGAACGTATTGCTAAAAACTTATCTGAAATTGAACAACATCCTTTCATCTCGCAAATCCGGAACTAAATGAAGATCTGCAGCTAGCTAAGCTTACAATCAATACTGAGGTGGTATCGGATGGTCAAATAATGATATTAAATGATTACTTTATTCTTGTAGTATGGTGTTTACGTGCTACTTCAATTCAGAAAATACCTTAGTAACGTTACGTGTCTAGAAACCGTGGTTTACTGTGGCGCATGTCTATTGTGTTAGTACCACAGTATCATTCCAAAACTGACATATTATACCAGCTAACTTAGTCTAGCCAGTCAAACTCAGCATCACTTAAACAATGATGCATTATTGTGGACACACAAGCAGTGCAGAGCAAGCAGTCCAGAGCCGAAGCCTTTGTGCATGTGGACAAGTAGCCATAGGCTGGAAATCCCTGGAATATTTTCAATTCTCTGCTTTGCTGACAAAAGCGTGTAAAAATGATGTGATAAAACAAACAACTAGTTTGTCAACATGTTTACACAAACCTACGAAAATGGTGTAAAAAGATGAAAATGTAAGTCAAACATGGCTAGATATTGTTTTATAGCATTTTATGGCATTTTCTTTGTGTGTTGTCCTCTAGCTGTCATTACTGAATGCAAATACATCTCAAGTTTAAACTAATAACTCTTAGTTATTTTAAATTGTTCTCCAAAATATCACCAGTTTGCAAAGTTACAATCTGCAACAACATAGAAACCCACTTTTATTGTATTAAAGTAGCACTTGAACATGTAGCATTTAGGCTTGTATAGTTTTGACAGTCTATGAATTTCAGATCTTACCTGATTTGCCCAAGCCACTCTTTGCTGTCAGTAGTGCTGCTGTAGTAAAACTGTCACGCTGAATGGAAACACAGCAGGTATTTCATCAGACACACGCAGCGCTTGCCTGTCAGATATCGGTCCCAGGAGGGGTGGGGCAGCATTTTAGAGCTTGCATTGTCTGTCTTTCTCCCATGTGCTGTGGTATAAAACTGAATCTCCAGTGGCCATCAGCCAGTGTCAGTCAAACCAACGGCTGGTAATCCCATTACCCTACACTGGGAGTCCATATGAGACAACATATGAGATGGCAAAGTCGGCGGTCCGCAACTGGACGGACACTGAAGCCTTGGCAAAAGTCACTTGTGAATAATGCATTCCATTGATGTGGTTGCCAGTGCCATCTGTCAGACGGTTGTGTCTTCTGAGTTTAGATGTGAGCAGACTATATGTCTCGGGCCTTTATTTAATTTCACTTTAGATTACAACAGTTTGAAGTGGTGTTGGGTTATTCTTATTACGGTCTTCTAGTATCACCCTGAAGGCTGTATTTGTCCCGTTGCACCTGTTTGGCGTGTTTGATCCGTTGACATCTGTGATCTGAGTGATAAGGCGTTAACATGAGGTGGACAAACAGCTGTTTTTGAACAGATGATGTCAGTTTGCATGTCAGTTTCTTCATTTCAGGAAATGAAGGTTGAGTCTAAAAATGTGAAGTAAGGTTCCCGTGACTTCATTTTTCATATGACTTGATTTGCGGTTGCATGCAACACATTTGAGAAATTCTGTTCTTTCCAAATCTTTTGAATCTTAATGACAGTAAGAAGTCTTTTTTTTTTTTTTTAATACTGCCTTTTAAAGGTTTGGGGTCAGCAAGATGTTTGAAAGAAATGAATACATTTATTCACTCAGTAAGAATGCATTAAATTGATCAGAAGTGGCAGTTAGGACATTTATAATATTACCGTAAAAAGATTTCTGTTTCAAATAAATGCTGTTGTTTTGATTTTTCTGTTTATCAGAGAATCTGTTTTCAACATTGATATTAATAAGAAATGTTTGTTAAGCAGCAAATCAGCATGTCAGAATGATTTCTGAAAGGTCATTTAACACTGAAGATAATGGCTGCTAAAAAATTCAGCTTTACCATCACAGGAATAAATTAGATTTTAAAATACATTCGAATATAAAACTGTTACTGAAAACTGTAATAATATTTCAGAATATTACTGTTTTTCTGTATTTTTGATTAAATAAATGCAGCTTTGGTGAGCATAAGAGACTACTTTCAAAAACAAAAACTTAAAGTCTTACAGACTCCAAATTTCTGAACAGTACAATGAAAAAAATGGCGTAGAAACAGTTTTCACCCAGAAATTGCTAGTAAACTTTACAAATACAAATAACGCATTAAATTAAACCTGAAATTTTGAAGTAAAAAGACTGAAGTAGTGTTTTTTTTGTAAAACCACTCCAATTATTTTTCTTTATTTACAACTTCAAAAAATTATTTTTACAATGTAGTGTACCTCTTTACATTGCCAGTACACATTCCTGGTTTTATTGTATGCCATTTATCAGAATTCATTATTCTGAATAAATGTTTGGCTTCCTAATTTTATCAAAACATCATAAATTTCAACCTAACATCAGCTCTTACCTTTTAAACACTTACTCTTCTTTATCTTGTCATGTTGAGACAATTGTTCCAAGATCCAATCAAATCCTGTAGGATAAGATTGATTCTGAGTACTTTATTTTTTGTAATTAAATGTCCTGTTATATGGCTCATTTTGCAAGTAAATCAGGCTGGGAATGCCTTTTTAAGTTGACTAAATGACCAATTCCATATGATTCTTGTTTTTAGTATGGGGCATCATTCGTGATTTCTGGAGATGACTGAAACTTTGAAGACCAGGTTTGAGTTCCCCAGCTCCCTCATTCAGGCTCAGGTAAAGCACTCAAAAACAGACTGTTGATTTAAGCATTTAGAGGTAAAACAAGGTTCAGATTCCAAAGCAGTCCAATGAAATGCTAATCTGTCCTGCAAAACGTGTCAGTCTTGAGGAAATCCATTCCTGTGAATGTGTAATTTTGATAAAATCTTTTGTTTAGTTTGCTCAAGGCATGTGAAGAACCAGATTTTCTGCCTGATCAGTAAGGAACAGCTTGTTTTGGCTTGTTAATTCTAGGCTGTGAGGACACTGGTCACTGCAGTGCTGAAAGAGAAAGGCCAGAATGAAAGGATTTGTCAGACCACTGCTAAAGTAAGTTCGCGTGATCTTGCAAATAAAGGTTATATCACATCATGGTTAGGACACATTGTTTAAATGAATCGGCCTGTTTTTGGCTGCTGCACCTTTAGGACTTTTATGTCAACGCACCTTTGACATGTCAAATGAATAGGAGTGTTTTATTCAGTCACTCAGAAGGCTTCCAAGGCACAATAATAATATCGTGAAAGTGAAAGTGAAAGTCGTGACGTATTGTCAAGTATGGTGACCCATACTCGAAATTGGTGCTCTGCATTTAACCCATCCAAGTGCACACACACAGCAGTGAATAGTGAACACACGCACACACACACACCGTGAACACACACCCGGAGCAGTGGGCAGCTATTGCTCCAGCGCCCGGGGAGCAACTGGGGGTTCGATGCCTTGCTCAAGGGCACCTCAGTCATGGTATCGAAGGCAGAGAGAGTGCTGTTCATTCACAATCCCCACCTTCAATTCCTGCCGGTGTGAGAATCGAACCGGCAACCTTCAGGTTACTAGCCCAACTCTCTAACCATTAGGCCACGACTTCCCCATCAATATCATGTCTATTGATCTGAAACAATGTTCAAAGGGAACTTCAAACATAACCAAACTAAATGCTTGTTTCTTTGTAGAAATGAAGGCATAATTTGATAAAAAGAATACATTCATTCTAGCGATGCACCACAAATGATTTTTTAACAAAACCAAAATTAAAGTTTTCAATTAGCTGAAAACTGAAGCAGCAAATAAAGTTTTTTTTTTTAATAGTCATTTAATTAATCATCTTAATTTAATAATCAGCACTCAAATCTGAGTTGCACATTAACATATTATGTTAACATATTATTTAACATTTTATGTTTCTAGACTTTGTTTCATATAAAAAGTAAAATAGCACAAAGCCACCAAATTGTTTCACCTGAAACCAAAAATACATTTCAGTGTATTACTGATTTATTCATGATGTTAAAGCCAAGAAGCTGAATGCTAAATAGCCGTGGCTGACATATACATGTAAATGTGGGCTGTGATGTGCTGGATTTTGGATGTCTGAAATCCAATTTTTTTTGCAGTTGTTTTTTTGCAGATTTATTTCAATAAATTTTAATGGAGTACAGAAGCTTTGAGTTTGAAAAGTTACAGTAAAATATTCATGAAATGACCCATTTAAAAGAAATGTGTGCTATTTAATTGTATGTTTATGGTACTTTCTCACTTATATATTTTTGCTCATGTAGAATGTTTTGCATGTTGAACTTGTGTTTTATATCAACAGGGTCAAGCTCTGGAGTCTCTGTGGGAGCAGTGCAGCAGTGACAGTACTGTCGTCCGCTCGGCCTGCTGTGACGCTCTGGTGCTGCTCGTAGAACAGGGACATGCAGATCTCCCGTATGTGCTCAACACCACCCTTAACCTCCTGCCCTCGGCACGGTATGCTTCTGTCACGCACCTGGCTCTCACAGACTAATGCAGATTGTTTTCCCTTGTCATCCCCAATTTAAAATCCTCAATGTGAGCTACATGGGCTGATAAACTGACTCAATTATGTTGTTTCTTTGACATTTAATCCCATATTATAGTGTCAAAGGTGGCTCTAGATGCATTTTCAAATGGGATCTGTTTTTGTGAAACTCTGACACACCCTTCCCACTCTGTCAAGCCCTGATGGGACCTTATCAGCATCCTCAGGCACTGACTTCTCCCATCTCTAACTCTGGAATTAGTCTTTGTTTAAATACATGCAATTTAAAAAATCCTTTTTAGAGACCAATTACACATTAGAGCATCAAGTGATGTGTACATTTGATGTTAAAATACTCTCTTCTATCCCAGTTCAGTATGCAAAGACAACTATTAGTAAGCACGTTGTAGAATGCATTTGTATTTCCACTGTGGCTCTGTACATTTATACAGTACATTTATAAAGATCTGTAATTATAACTACCATTTTTGAAAAACAAACCAGCAAATGTGGTTTGCTACTAAATTAAAACAATAGCAGCACAGCCACAGACATACAAATAGGTATTTTTTTGCTTTACTAATGCATTTATACATTCAAGCGCTTGAAATTCAGTAATTTTGCTATCATTAACAGTTGGTGTTTCCAACATCACATCGACAATTCATACTGTATACTTGAAGTCCTAAAAGTGCTTAATGGTAGGTGATTATTGTGTTAATCACATGGAGGTGGGCAAATTGTCAATGACTGAGTCTCTGGTTTTGTAGATGTGATGCAAATTACCACAGAAGAGGATTTTTAAAAATAACCATTGTCTGCAAAACCCCAAGAAATGATTATAAAATGAGAAAAGAAGCAATTTTCTTTCCTGTGTTCACATACAGTACTGTACAAAAGTTTGTGACAGTTAGTTTTTTATGTCTTTTTATGTTCACCAAATGATTTTATTTGATCAAAATACAGCAAAAACAGTAATATTGTGAAGTATTAGTACAACTTAAAATACATATTTTCTATTTTAATATATTTAAAAAAAGTAATTTATTCCACTGATGACAAAACAGATTTTCCAACAGACACTACTCCAGTCTTCAGTGTCACATGATCCTTCAGAAAACATTCTAATATGCTGAATTGGTGTTCAAGAAAAATGTATTATTATTATTATTATTATTATTATTATTATCAATGTTTAAAAAACATTGCTGCTTAATATTTTTGTGGAAATACATGTACTGTGATTTGTTTACTGGATTCTTTAATGAATGGAAAGTTCCAAAGAGCAACATTTATATAAAATATAAATCTTTTGTAACATTATATATGCTTTTAAAACATATTTTTCTAGACTGTAATACTCCTACTCCTGTGAGAATCTTGTTTTATTCTTTTGATACTTTTGAAAAGGTTTTTAATGAAGTCCAAATTTAGTTTTAAACTTAAAAACTTTTTGTTTTGTTTCTTTGTTTTTGTTTTGTTTGTTTTTGAAAAAAATCATCTTAAACATCTTATTTAGTTTTAATTTTGAATAACTAAATTTGGCTCTCGCAATGAACATAGTCATAGAAGCTGACATGGCATAAAAAAGGAAAGAAAAAAAATGACTACTGTCACTTTTGGTCATGAAAATGCATCCTTCTTGAATAAAGGTGTTAAAAAAAACATACTGACCCCAGACTTACTGTATTTGTGATTTGCTGTAGAAATCAGTTGCGGGTGGAATTTATAATTAAGGTCAAGTGTAGATTCTCTGTGGAGTTTAAATGTTTATATCAAAATTTAATTTGTCAGCATTTGGGGTGCACTACCATATAAATGTCCACAAAAGACATTTTTGATTTCATCTGCTCTTTAAAACAGTTGTTTTGTAATGATAAGTCTGTGCCCTAGTCCATCATACTGGTCAATCAATTGTTTGACTCTAGGAACAAGTTGCTTTGTTTAATTGATCTATTAATTGATTAATATGATTCTTTTTTGGTAAATCTAACAGACCACATCCATCTGATGCTTTTAAAACATGCTAAAATTAAATCTAACCCTAAAGCACAAACAAACACAGATGCTTTTATTGGTGGATTGCTGCTGTAATGTGCTTACTGTATTGCGTTTTAGAGGATTACCTCAGTTATCTGCCCACACACTTCCTTTTTCCTTTGAGTTGGACTCTTGGATGAAGATAAGAAACAGACTGAGGGTGCACATCTGCATATTCAGAAATTTGAAAAAACACATCTGAAATTCAGCCTGCTCCATCAGTCAGCTTATGTGTCTCCAACACACACACACACACACCCTCACGGCTGCTGCTGTCATCACCGTCACATAGAGCAGCTACCCACACTATGTACCCTTTCATCATACAGACCTGAATTTTAAAGGAAGAGTTCACCCAAAAATAAATATTCTGTCATTATTTACCCACTCCCATGCTATTTCAAACCTGTATGCTGTTTTTCTTCAGTGGAACACAGAAGTAGATATTTCTGATATATCACTATGCAACTTTTGCCTTACAACAGCAGTTCATAGTGACCGGAGGCTGTAAAGCACCATGAAAATAATCAATATGACAACACTAGATTTCAGGTCTTTTGAAGCTATATAGCACGTAAGCCTTATGGATACGTTTATGCAGGTGTTTTTTGAATCTTGTATAACTATGAACTGCTGGTGTATGGCAGAAGTTGTGTAATGATTAAAAATATCTACTTTTTTATTCCATGGAGAAAAATAACAGCATGAGGGTAAGTAATGACAGAATTTAAATGTTTTGGGTAGTTATTTATTTTTGTTTTTTATATTTATTTACTTTATTTACTTTATGTAATTTATTTATTATATTAATATTTATTTTTTTAATTTGATTTAAGTATATCGGGTGCCGGATATCGGGTATCAAAAACAAAAGGGAACAATTTGGGGCTTTGTGTCAATAACCTCAGCATTATTACATTATTCTGCTTTTATTGATAGGAGAATATAGAGAAGAAGTGAAATATTAACTGCTTTAACAATTGATTTGCCTGTGTGAGAACTGGCAGCTTTGTGAATAACTTCAGCATTTCAACATTATGTAGTTTTCATTTAGAGCTCATTAAGCACTAATGCCACATTTACTTTCAGCAAGATCTGTTTTTTCATGCACATTGTCCCAAAAAAAACCAGCAATCATTTGGTACAGTACATATGCTGATTGAAATGTAGAAAAGCGGAGCGTTACGGATTTGCTATGCGCAGTGCGTACCAGGCTCACGAAAGAGCCTAGATGAAAGCTGGTAAGATGAATTTCCTTTCACTGTGGAGTTATGTTTTCCCTCCTGGTAAAATATACAGTAATCAAACCCATAGGAGCTGAGAAACATACAGTCAGACTTGAGAGAGCCGAGAAGGAGGGATGAAAGAAAACACAGCACATGTTGTCACGCAGAGATGATTTATAATGTATGAGAAACACTTCACCTGTATTCTCGTTAGGGAATGAGGGCTTTGTATCTTGCATCCCAATATGTCATTGGCTACATTTTTGAGTAGCTTACTACTAATAGTACTATTTCTGCTGTATATAGTATGTAAACTGTGCAAAGTATGATTTTAAGAACTAAATGACCTCTTACATTGGCTAAAACATATTACCAGAACAGACTGAATCCCATGATGTAATGCACTTTACTTGACCTTCTATTTCCAGTTTGTTGTGAAATCCCAGAAGTAACATCAAAAAGTCATTTTAACATCATTATATATTGATTATTTGTTCAGATTGCCAAGATCTAAAACATTTTTTATGCAATTTTGGGTTAAAAAGCCATTTTACGTCTGTCTTTAAATAAACAGATGTTATGCTACTTGTTTAATTTAAAAATGAATACATTTGTTAAATTCGATCTTACTTTAGGTTGCATATTTGCAGTTATTTTTGTGTTTCGAAATCGAGCTGATTCGTTTTGTCTTTACAGACAAAATGAGTGATAGATTATGGGTCTATGGTTTTTCTGTGGTAGTATCTGCTGATGTTGACTGTTTTGTTTCTTGCCTGGGCAGGAATGTTCAAGGGCTGATCAAAGTGGTCGGGAGGCTGCTACAGATCCAGGCAAGTCAGCGGGATAACGGAGCAAGCTTCACCTGTCCATATTCAATTAGGTGAGTGCCTTTTCCAAGTGCAACATCTGCTGCCAGTTTTTTCTACTCTTTTAAATATATAAATGACAAATTTAAAAAAAAAAAAGACCTTACCATTTAAAAGTTTGGGGTTGGTAAGATGTTAATTATTTTAATTATTTAGTTTCACCAAGGCTGCATTTATTTAATCAAAAACACATTAATATATTAATATTGTAAAATATTATAATATTTTACAGTTGTTTCTTATCACAGTTAAAAACGGTTGTGCTGCTTAATGTTTTTTCTGGAAACCATGATACATTTTTTAGGATTCTTTAATGAATAGAAAGTTCAAAATAACATAATTTAAATAAATTGAAATCTTTTGTAACATTAATAAATGACTTTACTGTCACTTTTGATCAATTTAATACATCCTTCCTGAATAAAAGTGTTAATTTTTTTTTTTTTTTTTAATCGTCCTGATCTCAAACGTTTGAGCTATAATTTATCTATCACAATGAGGTTGTGTGACCACTGAGAAAACACCTTAAAGAAACCAGGGTTTTGTTCACATTTGAAGATTTATAGGACCAGTTTGAGCTTTCTGACCATTACTTACAGCTTGCATATGGACTTTCATCATGCATGTTTTTTGTTTGTTTATTTATGTGAGTTAATGACCTCTCATGATGAGTTACTTTATAATGAATCAAATGACTCTGCATGTCATTTTTCTCCTTCTCTGTCGAGTTCCTCCCTGGTGTGAAGATGAATGGGTGGAGGGCCCTTTGCTGGCCTGGGATTGGTGCTTGGCCTTTAGCACGGGTGGGCACTGAGGGAGGGCTTGAGGATTAATGGAAGATGCCCACTGGTGCTCATTGTGTCCGTCTGCTCGATGGCTCCTCTGCAATCTGCTCTGGGGTCACAAAGCCACTTACTGTAGATATCCAACAGAAGCGGAGAGGGTTAGGGTGGGGTTGTGTAGGGATTGTAGAAGAATAAATCAACTGTTTCCTCAGAAAAAAAGACATAGATGAAAAGCTCAAATTGTAAATCTTTTTATTTGTCCTGGCACAGAGTTTCCTAAGTGCAAACTAAACAATACTGCTATTTTGTAACAGTCTTTTATGCTCACCAAGGCTGCATTTATTTGATCAAAAGTGCAGTAAAAACAGTAATATAGTGATATATTATTACAATTTCAAATAACTGTTTTCTATTGTAAAATATATTAAAATGTAACTCATTCCTGTGATGGCAAAACTGAATTTTAAGCATCATTACAGTCTTCAGTCACATGATCCTTCAGAAATCATTCTAATATGCTGATTTGGTGCTTAAAAATCTTTTTATCATCGATTTTGACAGATGTGCTGCTTAAGAATTTTGTGATACATTTTTTCAGGATTTTTTGATGAATAGAAAGTTCAAAAGAACAGCATTTATTTTAAAAAAAAAAATTAAAGTCTTTGCTGTCACTTTTGATCAATTTGATGCATCCTTGCTGAATAAAAATATTAATTTCTTTAAAAATAAATGTACTAACCCCAAATTTTTGAACAGCAGCGTATAATCCTTTTTATTTTTTTATTTTTTATTTTTTATTTTTTTTTGGACTGAAAGTCACAGTCAGATGCTAATTCAGTAAATGTTGACAGTAATTTGTTAGACTGATTTAAATCAATAATCTGGGAGGCTGAGAGCGTTTTTGACCAACTTATTAAAATAACTGAAAAAATAGCCAATTGTTTGTAAATCGAAATGCGCTGACTGGTCATACAGTACTGTATGTATTTTGCATTTTTTTCTTTGTTTTTGTCCAGCAAAGGCAAAAAAAAAAGATGTGTTGTCTATTATTTTCTTTGTTTTATTTTTGTAATATTTTTATATTAATTTATCCTAGTCCTTCCCCTTCAGACTGCAAACTCACAACTCAGGAAAATATAAATCAAATCAAATCAAATACATTTTATTCACTATGGTGCTGTATATTCAGTCCAACTTCTGTAGACTCAAACTTCCAATTTCTCCTTGACTGCTGAAGTTTTGAACATGGTTAAGGAGTCTCGCTCTAAACTTTCAGTTCAGATAAGTGAGATGGAGGTCAATGTGTCAGCCAGCTATTGTCTGGCAGATAATGTTGTGGCTGTCTGCCGAAAACCGCCTCTGATGGATGAACCCTGATAATGCGATGGCTGCACCAGTTGGCCGGGAACAACAAGAGATAGATGAGCAAATGTTTGAACTGTAGGATGTCTATGTGAAGGGAGTGGAGAGCTTTGGTGCAGCCCTAACATCTGGCTGGAGGTGACCCAGACCATAAATTTAAGTGCTGAAAGACTGTTTACCATGTAGAGGATCTTCGAGGTAGCTTTATAAAATATGTTCCTGTCTGACCCAGTGCCAAAGGCACACACAAATACCATGATTGGGGATTTGGATGAGTTCATTAATCTTTGGATAAAAGAGCATGTGTGTTTGTTAATAAAAGGGCCTTCATTTTTGTATGTTAGCATTAAGGTTAGACATTAATCACCAGAACAGAATAAGAGGGAGAGACATCCAAAAACTGCAAAAAGGAGGCTGATGCATTAAAGGAGTAGTTTGCTGAAAATGTACTCACCCTCAGGTCATCCAAGATGTAGATGAGTTTGTCTCTTTATCAAAACAGATTTGGAGAAATTTAGCATTGCATCACTTGATCGCCACTGGATCCTCTGCAGTGAATGGGTGCCATTAGAATGAGAGTCCAAACAGCTGATTAAAAACATCACAGTAATCCACAATTAAACTGCTTCTGGCCAAAATACAATCCATAATAACATTTCCTACAGCTGTTTTGACTCTCCTTCCGATGGCACCCATTTACTGCAGAGGATTCATTTGTAAGCATTTGATGCAATGCTAAATTTCTCCAAATCTGTTTTCTCCAAAACCTTCACTCTTTCTGTTCCTCTCTTGTGGAATGAGCTGCACCCGAACTGCTTAGACCACAATTGTGACCCTGGACCACAAAACCAGTCTTAAGTAGCACGGGTATATTTGAAGCAATAGCCAAAAAATACATTGTATGGGTCAAAATTATCGATTTTTCTTTTATGGCAAAAATCATTAGGATATTAAGTAAAGATCATGTTCCATGAAGAAATTTTGTAAATTTCCTACTGTAAATATATCAAACCTTAATTTTTGATTAGTAATATGCATTGCTAAGAACTTCATTTGGACAACTTTAAAGGCAGTTTTCTCAATATTTTGATTTTTTTGAACCCTCAGATTCCAGATTTTGTACAGAAGTTGTATCTCGGCCAAATATTGTCCTATCCTATCAAACCATACATCAATGGAAAGCTTATTTATTCAGCTTTCAGATGATGTATAAATCTCAATTTTGAAAAATTGACCCTTATGACTGGTTTTGTGGTCCAGGGTCACAATTCACAAATACTGACGTTTAATTATGTGCTTGATTTTAGGACTTTCCCTCACCCCTACATCACAGTGCTGGAAAACCGTCCTGACTGCTGGCCCGCTCTGCTCCAGGAAATTGATGACTTCCTTCAGCTGGCTACAGACAAGTATGAAATTCAAGTGCATTATCAACCTCAACCAAGTGCTATCTAAAATGTCGATGAGGTAGACCATGTGCAATCTCTTGTTTGTTTCTGGCCTTCTGTATCTCCTTTGCTCTTGATGCTTCCAAAAATGTGTAATGATGTATGATGAGTGGAATTTGAAGTAGATTTATGGCTTTTTTATGTTTTCTTCAGAGATGAGCCAGTATATGTGGAAATGCTGGTACCGTTCCTTCGTTACCTGTACTGCGAGCCCCAGAGGTTGTCAGAAAATGCCCTGCTCAGACACAGCCTCCTCAGGGTCCTGCTCCAACCACGAGGGGCTCCTGAGCCTGACAGCTCACAGGAAAATGGGGCGTCTGGCACTAGGGTGGTCCGTGAGCTAATACGCAGCCTCTTTGACCTGCTTCCATACATGCTGGTAAGCTGGCGGATGATTTCTGATGTGCTGAGCTGAAGTAGCTCCATAGCCCTATGTGGCTCTGTCCCATAACATGTTTCAACTGAAGGTTTAAATTACCCATTGCTGTAAATTTCCCATGGTGCCTAGCTCTACTTTATGCTTTAACAAAAGGCCTTAAAGGTGTCATATACTACCGTTCAAATATATTAAGCAACACAATAATTTTTAATTGCGATAATAATAAAGAAGAACTATGTTGAGCAGCAGATCAGCGTATTAGAATGATTTCTTAAGGATCATGTGTCACTAAAGACTGGAGTAATGGCTGCTAAAAAAAATCTGCTTTGCCATCACTGGAATTAATTACATTTTAAAATATATTAGAATAGAAAACAGTTATTTTAAATTGTAATAATATTTCATTATTTTTACTGTATTTTTGATCAAATAAATGCAGCCTTGGTGAGCATAAGATAATTATTTTAAAAACATTAAAAAAATCAAACTTTTCAACAGTAGTATAGGTGATATGGAGCAGTATGGGGTGAGTTCACACACTATACCCAATATGCAATCAGTGTTTTGTCGTCCTATGACCCATCAGGTGGACAGTGTAACAGCAGTGGTTGAGTTCAGCTCATTTGCTGAATCTCTGACGTCGGCACTGCTCACCGATCCAGGCTTCTGGAGAAAAGAACTGACCCAGCTGGCTCTTCAGCTCCTGTGTGCCTGTCAGCTCAGTGTTCATCTGGGAGGAGAACTGATGTCTCTCCTTCACACACTCCATCAGATAATACCAGCACGTGCAGAGGTGAAAACACACACTGCAGTGTTATTTTCTGCCTCATTTTATGCATATTATTTAGGTACAAATGAAAGTATAAGAAACAATAACCTCTATTCAAATCAGTGGCATTTAATTGCATTCATTTACAAAATGCAGATTCAAAAATGCATTATTTTCAAAGAGAAAATGACAAAATTAGTATTATTTTTTGTTGCTGCTGTTGCACTCTCAGTGTGATCTCAACAATTCTTCTCCTCTCATCTTTATAATGGTTTTGTTTGCACAACGTTTTCTTGCTCAAAGCGATTTGCATTCAGCTTTCCCTCAGAGGCTCCATCTGTGTCAAGCCGTTTGTCTGATTGTGCTCTATCTAACTGTAGGAACTCCCGCCTGAGCAAGTGATCATGGGAATCTCCCTGCTACTGCTAAGTGCCTCCACCTCTCAACAAACTGCCCTCCTAGAGCTCGGTAAAGCCCCTCTTGATATCTGACTGCATCAAATTGACATAGTTAACTTAATTTGCACAGAAAATGGTGGAATTACAGGAAGTTTTTGCACAGAAATTGTATTTTTTGTTACTTTTGCTTGCTGATTTTCATACTGATTGCAAAATATACAAATAAAACTGAGGGGAAAGAATATTGAAAAATGTAGACTCACTAAAAAGCTTTTATTTCAGGATAAATTGCATCAGAAAATAATGATTTATTATTTCTAAGGCTCATACTTGGGGTTAGGGATTTGAACCTTTCTTTATGTAGCACTTTATACAATACAGATTGTTTCAAAGGAAGAAAATAACAGAATCAATGATTCAAACTTCATCAAAAATGAGACCAATTTAAATGCTGTAAAGCAGCTGTAAATAGACAATAGTGTCAGTTCAGTGTTGATTCAGTTCAGTTCAATAACTGTGTTCATCAGGTATAAAACAAGTTAGCTATAAGCAGCTCTACAGAAGGCAATAGTGTTGTTTTTCAACTCAAGACAAACCCTTAAACCCTCAAACCTATATTTTAAACTTGATCTATCATAGTTTGTGCTACAAACATAATTTTAGACCTCAAATTATGTGGTTTATTGGTGTACGGTAAATAATAAAATGAAGAAAAAAAAATGCTGAACTGACTTGAGTTGAATAATGACAATGTTGTCTTTGTAGAGCTTTTGAGAGAGAATTTTTTTTCTTTCATATTTAATGAAGTTTGGCATCGAGTTTGTTATTTCCCTGTTTATTACTGTGAAGCTCCTTTGAAACAATCTTCGCTACATTAAGCGCTATATAAAAAAGGTAACTTGACCCTAACATAATGGCAGCAAACCTATTTTAAAAAGAGTTATTATATTCACTAAGTTAGAGTTAAGAACTATAACTTGTCTTTTTCATCTCTGCTAGCTGTAAAGATGGTCCCTCCTGAGGTTCCACCTCCTTGGGGTGCGTCTTTGCTGGTGATGCCCTTGTTACAGGTGCTGTCCTGCTCCAGCCTTATGGAAGCCCTGACAGACACACAAACACACACAAAGAACCTTAAACTGGCCAATTCACTGTTGCAAATGGTTCAAAGAGAGCCCTCAGATCGAAAAGAGGTACCATAAATAATCATGCACCCATTCAGAAGAGAGTTTTCAAAGTAGTGTGTGACATTAGGCTTTGCGTTTGTCTCTGCAGGGCTCCACACAGCTGAGTTTGCCTCTCAGCACTTGGTACAGCGAGCTTCAAGTGGCCACCAGTGTCCTACACCGAATTTCCATAGACTCCATGTCTTCTGTGGAATGGCTTTACTCCCTGCAGTCCTCACTCTCTGTCTGTGAACATGTTCCAGATACTGTTTGTCTCCTGGTGTCCCATGTTATCATCAGCAGTCACGGGGATCTCTGCAGGTTAGCGTTGGACACTGCTGCTGCCGTCGCTGAGGCGGATCCTGCTAAGGTAAATTTTGTATCTTAGCGTGTAGTTTAGTTAGTCCAGTGTACTGCAGTTCTGTATTTAGTAGGAGGTGGTGATGTAGCCGAGTGGTTAATGCTTCACGCTGGTAACCCAAAAGTTGAGGAGTTCAAATTCATTAATTCACTCACCACTGAGTTCATGAGAAAATCATTTAACACTTTTTTTTTTCTGTCCCTGCAACTTAAATGAATAGTTCTTTTCTCACCCTGTTTATTCCAAACTGTATGACTTCTTTACTATACTTACTACTATACTATCCTATACTACTTTACTATTCTTTACTGTTTTGTTCACATAAATTAAAAATAAAAGTGTGAAAATGAAACTCAATTGTTTTAAAATGAATTTACAACATTATAAAAAATTGCATTCATTTTGAGATTTATTTAACATTTTAAGGTATTATTAAATTATTAGTGTTTTTAAAGATTGACTTTACATGACCTTTAGATGACGGCAAGCAGAAATATTAATTAAAATTAAATTTAGATAAAAATTCTTTTTTTTTTTTGCAGTAAGATTTTTTAAAAAGAAATTAATACTTTTATTGAGCAAGGAATAAATTGTGGAATAAATAAAGTGAAGTAAAGACATTTATGATGTTTTCCTTGTATTAAATTTCCATTCATCAAAGAATCCTGAGGAAAAAAAATAATAATAATTATATATATATATATGAGTGATTTCTGAAGGATCATGTGACACTGAAGACTGGAGTAATGATGCTGAAAATTCAGCTTTGCATCATAGGAATAAATTGCATTTTAAAATATATTAAAATGGAAAACACTTATTTTAAATTGCAATAATAGTTCAAAATAGTGTTGTTTTTATTGTATTTTTCAAAATTGTTCAGACATGGTGAGCATAAGAGATTTAATTCAAAAATATTTTAAAAAATCTTACCAGCTCCAAACTACTGAACAGTAGTGTGTATAAAACAGTATATATTTATATACAGTTTTATATGGAGAAGATTTTCCTCCATGGAAAAAAAAAGATTTTGGAACGACATAAGGGTGAGTCAGTGATGACAATTTTCTTTTCCTTTAACCATAATTTGCTTTAGGAGGATTGTCAGTGCAATATATGACAACATTGTGGAGTTATGGAAACAAATTAGACAAAATAGATATACTTTACTTCAGACTAAAGTCACAGAGATTCTTCAGAATCTGTTGTACAGAGTTGTTTTTATACTCTGTTGTTTTTGATTGGCCTCTGTGTTTCATTCAGGACTGTAAAGGATTTTCACAAAACACAAAGACCGTATAAGAGTTCTCTAAGCTGTAATGATGAAAACCACAGTTCCTAGACGTGTTCCTTTTACACATTAAGAGCACCACATTGTTCCTTGAACGACAGATATTTAAAAAAATAGCACAATTGGAAAAACAATTTTCCCCTCATCTTACGCTTTCATTTCTATCCATTATCCAGATGTCAGTGTTACTAGGCAACATGCGCAGCCTTAGAAACTGGAGCAGTAATTACTTTAGCTAAATGCTAAATGAAGGTGTATCATGGTACAGTAGACCTGTACTCCCCACTTACATTCATTACAGAATGCCTTAAGGCTCTCATGGACAGGAAGTCATTGAGACCAGAACGACATGGGAAGTGTGTGACCTGAGGGAGGATGTGCAGCCCTGCAGGACTGCTGTAATCATACTAGCAGGAAGATATGCAAGGAGGCTGCAGAACAGAGGAATATGCATCATCTGTCACTGGCTCTATGCCCTTATTAGAGGCCTTGGCTGGATGCTGAGATTCACTCTCTACTGCCTTCCGATTAGCGCTGGGTGGTCTATTGAATGCTCACAGTATATTCGCAGTGATTCCGCTGCTGATAGAAAATTATTGCGTTGATTTTATAATGTGATGTGCTTTTATATTCGATCATTAAGTTTAGTAGAAAACGTGATTAGTTACACAACCTTTCCTGTGAGAGAGCGTTTTAGTGGAATTTTATTTAAACTTTTTGTTGTTGGTAAGTTAATCAGGTAAAACTGGGCATTTCAGTTAACTGATTCAATGATTTGTTCGTGTCATCATTTAAAAATGTCCACTAAAATCCTCATGTGACATTTAAAATATTTTGGTAAAATAAGTGCAGGTACAGTAAATATTTCTCTTTGTTGGTGCATATAAATAATACATTTTGATTGTGTTCATTTCGTGAAAAGCAATATTTTAATTACATATGGTAACATATTAAGTAGATTTTGTGAGATTCAAAAACATTTTTCAAATAAATTATTACATTTATTTAGAAATAATGCATTACATTGATGTAGAAATGTGACATTTTCTTGTGACATTATAAATTTCTTTGTCCTAAATAAATGCAGTTCTTTTGGACTTTCTGTTTGTCAAAGAATCCTGAAAAAAATGTCTTTCTATTTCCACAAAAAATAAATAAAATAAAATAAAAATCAAGCAGCACAACTGTTTTCAACTTTATTGTAAGATGATGAAATAATAAGAGTAATAAAAATGTTTCTTGAGCAGCAAATCAGCATATTAGAATGATTTCTGAAGGATCATGTGACACTTAAGACTGGAGTAATGATGCTGAAAATGCAGCTTTGCATCACATGAACAAATTACTTTTTAAAATATATCAAAAGAGGAAACCATTATTTTAAATTGTAAAAAACATTTAAAATATTACCAACATCAAATTTTTGAATAGTATTTCACTATCGTCTTTACATTTCTGTTTTCTCTATTTTTCCACCCTTTCTTTCGTCCTCACTCATTAAGACTGTTAATTGGCCTGCTCTGCGGGTCAGAGGTTGTGCTGGTTTCTAAGGGGCATGTCTCTCCTCTCAGCTTTCAGGAAGGGGTTTGTAATGGGGATGCTGAGGGGTTAATCTTCAATTAGAGGTTAGAACAACTGCCATGGAGTCCCTTCTCTAAGGGTTAAAAATCTTCTCAAGAGAGCAAAGATCCAGTATTCCTGGTTAGTGAGGGTCTATTAGGGAAAGGCTTGTCTGGGGAATTGTTTTACAAATCCTAAAGATAAATTAGGAAAGATAGTAGATTTTACGTGATGTGTTTTAGATGCCCTCTTTACACATTTATTAGTCTCCTTAGAAACACTTTACTTGAATCCTGAATACAGTGCTTGATCTAATTGGCCACACTCACATATGAGTTCTTTTTGGCAACAAGAGAAATATTGCATAATAAAACCTTTAAAAGGCTATTAAAGCTAAGCGCAATTGAGCGTATCGCTACACCTCTAGTTTGCAGCTGGGGAAATACAAATAAACCCTTGCATTTTAATTATGTAAAACGTTTCTTTTTAAAAGCGTGGTGACTTTTTGGAGACTTCTGATTTTGTTTTTTGTTTTGTTTTTTTTTTAGAATCAATAGGGTTTTTATTTCTGTATAATGTAGTTAGCATTTTTATTTAATGTAGTTAGCAAACTTAATTCTACTTGCGACCAGTGTTATTTTAGTGTCATTGGTATACTTTTATAGTTTTTGTTAATATTTTGATTATGATTTTATTTTTACAATTTCATTTTAATTTTGTTAAGATTTAGTCATTCTTTTGTGTATTTTTGCTATTATTTGTTTTAAATTTTTCTTTAAAATAAAGTGTTTATATAGTTTTTAGTTTATTTAGTTGCAGTTACAGTTGGAAACTAGGTGAAATAAAATGTTATAATACATAAAATATATATATTTTTTAGTCACAGTTAGTGTTTATTTAATTTTTACGAAATGATTTTATTTATTTATTTTTTTGTCAATAATAACCCTGATTGCAACCACTTAACATTACTGAAATTTTAAAGTTCACTCATGTGAACGTAAGACCAGTACTGAATGTAAGTTTTCAGATTGGATATATTCTTACTATATATATATATATATATATATATATATATATATATATATATATATATTTTTTTTTTTTTTTTTTTTTTTTTTTTAATTTTATCTTTTTTATTCTTTTTTTTTTTTTCTGACATTTATATGTTTGGCAAATGGTGACTGTTTGAATAGCCTTTACATAGTGGAAGTAGATGCTAAATGGTGTTTTACAGTCAATAATAATTAGGTTTTCCAGTGTGAGTACAGTGTTTTGAACTGACAGGCATTGGTCAGGGTCTCGTCTCGGGTTAGATCTGAGCCTCAAGGGGTCTAATCTTGATATGTATCTAGGTCTAGGAGGATGTGGTCTTGAATTCAACTCTGATGCCTCCAGAACTCTTTCAAAAGAATCCCTGGATGAGTTTGTGTTTTTTTGGCTTCTCATTTATGCATAACGTTGGCCTTGTGGGAATGTGAGCGGTTGTGTTTTCCCGGAACAAAAGACTGCGATATAAACCAGCAGACCCCTTTAGTCACCGCAAAGCATTTCGTTTGATGCCAAAAAACATTAAATGAATTAGCGAAGCAGCTCTTGGGTATGTACTCAGATTTGAGGGCATAGTCCTCAATTCAGGTAGGGAAAGTTTTCAGGTCCTTCACGCAGTCCACTGGTTTATCACTGTTTACTGTAGCCCCTCAGTTTCGAGCATATGTTTCATTTTTATTTTGCTTGAACTGGGGAAACACTTATAGAAGCTTCTTGAGCAGTGTTTATACTACAGAAAACAGCTTGAGAAAATAAAGAAAGAGAGAAACAGGGTGTTAGTCAGACGGTTGGAGAGGATTGCAGCAACTGTTGGAATGAACTTCAAAGCTGAGGGCTCTTTGGCGTTCCTCGCCAGCTGCATGAGATGGATAACTTGTGACAGTCTTGCTCGGTTTAACCCGAACGAGGTGGGTGAGAAGAATAAGAATTTGCCCTCCCACCCCTCCTCCATCAGCCCCTCGCTGTGATGAGCATGTCTCGTTACGTTATGGGCTCCTGCGTTTCTTTGGTAGCCAGTCATGAGTGATTTTCCTGATTATCTGTTGTTTCAGCCTCTTTATTTTCTGAACTTAGAAGCCGTATTTCTGTGTACATGGTCAACTTTTTTCGTGCCACTGATCTGACCCATGTTTTTGTCTTGTTTTTCTTACTTGCTTGATTTCTTTCTCAACTATTTTGAATGATCAAAATGTAATAAAGCTATTAAAGCTAAGCAACATGAACTTTGTGTTGCTACATCTTAAATAAGCGCTCACCCACATCGAAAATTTTGTCACCCTCATTTTGTTCCAAAGCCATATGACTTTCTTTTGTAAAACATGAATGAAGATATTTTGAAGAAATGTGCTTTTTTTGTCACTGGGGCCCAATGTAATTTCATGGATAAAAACTGAACATCTTCAAAATATTATTTTTTGTGTTATGCTGAAGAAATGAAAGCCACTGTGATTTGGAACAACATGAGAATGGTTACTTGGTTTTGCTTTTGTACTTTCAGTATTGCTTGATTGTTGTCATATCTATCTTTCTGTCTTTCTCTTTCTCGCTGTTTGTAGTTTTTATATAGTGGGTTTCAAGAGTCTTTGCATTGCATTTGTCCTACATGCTTTCATTTTTAATTAAATTCTTTGTAGAGCTCTTTGAAAGGATTGGATGTTAAGAATGTCCTGTAAGCGACTGATGATGATTCATTTAATTTCTGTCAGCTTAATGAAAATAAAACTGAGATGATTATGTTTGGCACTTCTACTGCTAGTAATCAACTGTAGGTCCTGTAACAGCAATGTCTCGACCCAGTTTTTGAATTTTAACATTAACAGAAGAACATTAACTAAGAACAGCTCATATCTTGCTGCTACAAAATGAAAGTAGCACAACACAACGGAAACAAGCTGCAACACAACAAAATTAGCACAACATAACAGAAACGAGCCCCAACACAACAAAATTAGCACAACGCAATGAAATTAGCACAACACAACGGAAACAAGCCACAAGACAACGAAATTAGCACAACACAATGGAAACATTTCGTTATGTTGTGGTGATTTTGTTGTGTTGTGCACTACTGGGCCACCATAAAAAACTGCTTTGTGCTGCTTAATATTTTTGTGGAAATCATAATATAATTTCTCAGGAAGCTTTGAAAGAACAGCATTTGTTTGAAAAGTAACATTATATATGTCTTTACTGTCATTTTTGGTCACTTTAATGCATCCTTGCTAAATAAAAGTATTAATTTCTTATTGACTCCAGTATCTGTATCTGACCTTCTCCCAACTCGAGCAGTTCAGAATGTGAAAGCTATACTTCTGTATTCTGTATCCCATCACTCCTGAACTGGCCTCATTGCACTGGCTACCAGGAAGTTTTTGAATTGATTTTACAATGCTATTCATTTTTAAGGCCCTGCATGGACTTGCTCCACAGTATTAGTAATCTCCTCCACCCTTACTCTACCTCCAGCTCCCTGAGGGCATCAACCCAATTACTTCTTTCTGTTCCCCTCTTGCTTTTCGGTCCGAGGGAGATCAGGCTTTCTCAGTTGTAGCCACAAGACTTTGGATTTTAAAAGCAGTTTTAAATGACAATTGAAGGCTTATTTATATACCATTGCTTTTAAATGTGTCTGATGTGCATGAAAGTGTATTTAGTAGGTTAGTTTTATTTGCAGTTAATTGTTTTTTAATTGTTTGCTAAAAATTTTTTCTGTTTACCTGTAGGTGCCATGTCTACTTCCTGTCCTGATGTTTAAACTGGGCAGAGTGTCTGATCCGGCTTTGTCTCACTGTGTTATTTACACTCTGCCAAAACTGGGAACCCACAAGGTACAGTCATTAACATGCATAGCATGCACTGTTTACCTGATGAGGGAATATTAAATTAGAAACTTAATCAATGGATATTTTTCAGCAAATGCGTTTTCTTTATTTTCAAAGTTTTACCAAGAAAACGAATTGGAATTGGAAATTAAATTAAATTTAATTTAATTAAATGTTCAGATAACTAATCATTCACTGTTAATAAATTATATATTAAAAAGATAATACAATGTATGGCAGTCAAAATTAAGAATGCAACACCATTTACAGGGTATTGCAGCACAGCTCCACAAAATATGAATATAGTCCGTCTGCATGGATTTGGGCTTCTTCTGTTGCTATGGCAACAGCTCACCTGCACTGTAGGCACTCCAGCCATTAACCTGACCATTGTCTGTGCCATTGTTATTCATTTGATTCCGCTAACAATACGTATTATTCATAAATCTTCTATGCCAAATGTGTACTTCTGTAACATTTTGCTTGCTAGTAAAATGCTACATCAACACATTCTGGAGGTTGCACAGTGTACTCTAAAATATGAGTAAATGAGAGAGGAGATGTTTTTGCTGATGTTATTCATCTTTATTTTAAATGCTTAGGCACTCTATCATCAGCCTTTGAATGTGGGTGGCAGTGTTTGCCCTTTAATGTAGTCTTTAATTTTAGCTTTTTGTAATCTGTGAGATATTCTTATTTTTAAAACGCAGCAGAACACAACCTGGCCTGTAGGTCACAGCCGAAGCGTTAAAAACATAAAAGCATTGGGTAATTTAAGTTTGCATATATTAACTAAACTAAGCTTTTAGCTAAGTTTGCATATATCCGGTCCTGTTCGGTACATTTTAGAATTATGTGGATCCGTATCTTCTGCCTCGTGTGTGTTTATCCTGACTGTCCTCTCTTGTATTTCAGTTTTGTATCCCGCAGGTGCTTCATGTCCTCCAAACTCTGGGCAGTTCATCCAGACTGAGGCCTATGGCTCTGCGCCTCTTAGCTCTGTTATGGCAAAAACAGGTGCAGTTAACACTGATATCTGTTAAAACTGTTCTGCTCTTCTCTATGTTATGCCAGATGTCTGTGAGTAGGATGCATTGATTCTGGTCATTTCTTATGTTGAATATCCATATTTAGTATTTATTTAAACTGAATGTATTCCCATTTTACCATTTTTGTTTATGCTTCGAAATATCATTATTGTTATATATTATTATATTCAAGTCTTAAGTGTTTCTGTTTAGTTCTAATTTAATACAAAATGTTTCTTTACAATTAATATTTTCATAAGATATTATTAGGATAACTATTTGAGTGTTTTTTTCCCATAAAATTATGCATTTAACGTAATGTTTGAGCCCTGTTATTAATGAAGCATAAAATTATAATATTAATTAAGGTCTATTATTTATTTAAAATTTATGTATATATTTACATTTTATAATTTTGATTTAAGCTTTAAAATCTAATTCTAATTATGTTTTATTACTTATTATATTTAACTGTGAGGCTTCTGTTTAGTCTACTAGTTTAATTCAAAATATTTCATTACAATTCATATTTTCATATATTTATCATTATATTTATGTTATATTTATATAAAACATATTATATATATATTTATATTATATATATACATATATATGTGTGTGTGTGTGTGTGTGTGTGTGTGTGTTTTGATTATATTAAATGTTAATCTACTAATTTAATACAAAGTATTTAATTGCAGTTAGTGTTTTTATATGTTACTAGCATTTGTAATTTGAGTGAAAAAAAAAATCATAACATTATGCACATAACTTAATGGTCTGAACCCTGTTGAAATGAAATATACATTTACATTTACATTTATGCATTTAGCAGACGCTTTTATCCAAAGCGACTTACATTGCATTCAAGTTACAGTTTTTTTTTTTTTTTTACATTTTATCAGCTCTTGCTTTCCCTGGGAATCGAACCCATGATCTTGGCGTTGCTAGCGCCATGCTCTACTATTTGAGCTACAGGAAAGCCTATAATATATAAAAAGCCAATATATAAAATTATATTATAAATTATACATATAATTATACAAATACTAATTAATTTGTTCACATTAATTTGTACAATTTGTGTATTTTAGAAAAATGAACTTTTAAACTAAAATAAATGTTCCTAAATGAATGATTATCAGTTCAGATCGAATCTGCAAATTTGTTCTGATACCTTGTCCTACTATAATATCTGCTATAAGTATTTAGACCACACTTAAAATGCATGGTTGAAATCGTATAAGATAACAACATATCTAGAGCTAATTTCATTTAATGCAGTTACATTCATACAGGTTTAAGTGTGTGCTTAGTATTACACTGTACTGTATATCATAGTTCTGTTACCTTCAAGATAGATTTTGAGACTTTCGATTTTTTTTTTGTATAGGACCGTGTGTATCCGGACCTGCAGAGACTGATGTCACAGCTTGAAAAATCCTCAGTGGTCATGGGAAAAGATACGCAGTGGGAGCAGATATTGGCTAGAGCAGCCTGCATCAGAGACATCTGCAGAGAGAGGTCTGCTGCACCCAGAATCTGCTGCCGTAAAACTGGAGTTCATTTAGCAGTTTGCATATTCCACATGGGACGCTAGGCTACCACTGTATTAACTTCTGATGTATTAGACTGTTATAGACTACAGTAACCATTCACTATCAAGGGTTTCATTTCAAAGTTTTCCTGAACATTTACATTCATTCACTCATTTCCAAAATGGCGTACATTTTGTTCCAGGCCGTACCAACATGGAGGAGACATGCTGTCCGCCATCACTGACATGCTGATGCAGTTCTCCAGGAAGGATCAGGCCACTCCTGCTGCTCTGGCACTGCAGGGCTTACAGGACCTCTGTAGGGCTGAGGTCAGTCTTTGTGACCCTGTGAGGAGGTTCACACTGGCTATCAGAAGTGAAGATGACAATGCATTTTTATTGATTTTGATTGGGTAAATCAGTGCCGCCCTGGCCCTTATGGGCTGTCCCGTCTAAAGAGGCAAATTATAATCATTTCAGGGCTCAACAGGATTTTTGTCCCATTGGGAAAGGATTTTAGATTCATACTTACTTTGCCAACATTTTCACTGGCCTTAACATAAAAAAAGTAAAATAATAATTTTAAAAAAAATATATATTTCTTAATTTTTTAAAATGTTTTGTTAACATATTTATTATAATGTTTTTATATTATATTTGTTGATTTATTTTTAGATATTATTTACAATTTTGTTTAATTATTATTCATTTTGTAGTCCATTTATGCCAGTTAGATAGTTATTTGATGTGTCTGAAAAGTTGCAGGTCATAAAAATGCATGCACATGATCAAATCATATAAGATGTAGTAATACAGTACATGCCATTCAAAATTTGGTGCAAGTATGATTTTTGAATGTTTTTAGAAGAAGTCTGTTAAGCTCATCAATAGACATTTATTTGATCAACATACAGACTATGAAATATTATTACAATGTAAAATAACTGCTTTCTATTGGAGTATACTTTAAAGTAAAATGTATTCTTGTGATGACGAAGCTAAATTTTCATGATCCTTCAGAAATCATTTTAATATGCTGATTTGATGCTCCAGAAACATTTCTTATTATCAATTATGAAAACAGATGTTCTGCTTAATATTTTTATGGAAATTTTTTTTTTTTTTTTTGATTCTTTAATGAAAAGTTCAAAATAACAGCATTTACTTGAAACTTTTGAAAAGGTCTAAACTGTCACTTTTGATCAGTTAAATGCATCCTTGCTGATTAAAAATAGTAATTTCTTAAAAATAAATAAATAAATAAATACTTACCCCAAACATTTGAGTGGTAATGTACATGTTAAATACGTAATATTTTACACTAGCCAGTGGACCATTCTTACCGTTGAACTTTGCATTTGAATATTCTTCTTATCTGTTTTCTGTTCAGGTAGTTGATATTATCTCCACGTGGAAGGCACTCTCTCCTAAGCTGTGCTGTGACACCAGACCCCTGGTCCTAAAGGCCACAGCTGAACTTCTGGCATTAGTACCTGCTTTAAATGTCAAAACTGAAGAATATGAGGCACGAGACCACCAACCACTGTTTCTGATTGCTAGATGTGTGCTATTTTGTAGCGGTGTCTGAATTCATAGTTAAAAGCATGATTTATTTCTCTCAACATTTCATCCGGGACAAATTACTTCAGGTCTTACGTCCTTTTCCTTACAGAAATTCAGAAACGAGGCAGTCAGTGTTTTATGGGGCTACGCTCTTAGTCAGGTGAGCGCTGACATTTTCAAATGGTAAAGAGCAGTAGGGACGGTCAGGATGGCTGACTAGTCATCCAACAACTTCTAATGAAAAGTCATTGTGCCATTTTATGTATCTGCTATTTATTTTGTTATTTTTCTAGCAGTTATAAGTAAACAGTAATAGTTAAAGCTTTTTGGCTTCATCAGGACCCAGAGGTTGCAAGCCAAGGTTATAAAGCTCTCTCTGAGTATCATGAACCATCTCACACCATCCTACACTTGCCAGAGCAGGTGAGAACATTTGCTAAGTATCATCAAATTATTTCTGTTTACCTTTATATATACAGTATATCTGTAATGGTGATATGATCTTGCTAACAGGCCAGACCCGTACCAAAGCAGCCTGAAGAAGAAGATGAAGGGAAGGAGAATGAGAATGAGAAGGATGAAGATATTTCAGTACCAGGGGCATCATATGTGAAGCTACTTTGTCTCACACCACAATCCGTTTTACCGGGTATGATTATAAGATAAGATGGTGACTAACAGACTGTTTTTGTTGAACTGACTCTTTTTAAATATAGTTTGACTTGCACTTACAGTTAGAAGAACCACAAAACTTTCATTTTAACTAATTCTTCTGACCACAATGGTGTTGATGAGGCAAAAATCTGTGAATCCTTTGTAAGGGGAAGATGAGACAAAAATGAAAATTCTGTCATCTTTTACTCACCCTCATGTCTTTCCAAACCTGTATGACTTTTTTTCTTCTGTAGAACACAAAAGAAGATATTTTGAAGAATGTTGGAAACTCAAACTGTTTCCATTCCCATTGAGTTCCATTATATTTTTTAAACCGTACAGCTGAAGTCAATGGGAACAGAAACTGTTTGGTTACCAACTTTCCTCAAAATATCTTCTTTTGTGTTCCACAGAAGAAATTAAGGCTCAGAACAGCATGAGGGTGAGTATATGATGACAGAATTTTCATTTTTTGAGTGAACTCTCCCTTTAATACACCACATTTTGGCTCAGTTTGTGTGTTTATTTTACAATTTGTGCATTATTATATAATTTCTTTTCCTTCTCAGAATCCCTCACTGAATAAACACTATTCGATTCTTGTTTCATGTAAGATAATTGTGTGTATGCCTACCTTATGAGAGCATGCTCTCTCTTAACTGTTATCATCGAATATTGTTATTTTATTCACATTGATTTATTCAATTATTGAATTTCAACATAGTCTTTGTATTAACTTATATTCATTAATCTCTTTGCACACAAACTCTCCAGTCATAAAAAAATGGAAATATCAGAGTAAAATGGATTTTTGTTAAAAAAAATAAAAATAAATTTAAAAAATTGTAAAATTAAAAAAAAAGTACATTATTTTGTAAAATTACTTGCAAGACATGGCAATGTATTATTTGTGAGCAAATTGTTATGATATATGACAAATAATCATAATATATGAATATTATTGTTATATGAGTCAGTTGTTGGCAGTGAATGAATTGAATCAGTCTGAATGACTGATGTATATGTTGTTGTCATATAGAGATCTATACCATTATTAATGAATGTTAATTGGGTTGTTTACTTAATACTTAACCTACCTGTTCTGCTCATTCATTATATAAGATTATACAAGGGATACATTCACTGTTATCTGGTTAGATAACAAGCCAGCTGGCTGCATTTTTTGAGTGGCAGAAGAAATAAATTAGGACAAATTTTGTGTACTGAAATTTTACGTATCATAGACCCAAGGTGTGATCGTTTCACAGTTACTGTTATGTAATTGTAGCTTATTTCCATAATTTTACTGAGGTAATGTATTCAAAGTAGCTGGGTGAATAAAACTTGAGGCTGTGTGGTTCAGTGTGCTGCACTGCAACATAGCAAACCCACAAGAAAGACTACATTGCCATAATAAGTTACACAATATGGAATATATTATAGACTTGTTGTATTGTTTAACCTTTAACAAAAACCGACTTAATTCATGAGTTTTGTCTTGTAATGCAGCCCTTGAGACCTTCCTAACAGCTCTAGTCAGGCAGGAGATGAACCAAATGCCCCGCGGCGTGTACCATTCAGCTCTGAGTGGAGGGAATTTGCGCACTGACCAGGGAAAAACTGTATCTGGAATTCCTTCTTTTATGCTGAAAACATACGAGAAGAACAAGCAGCCAGGTCTGAAACCTGGCTTAGCAGGTACATATACTGTACAAGAGTCATTCAGCTTTGTAATATGGGTAATTAAAGTGCATTTTGAAATTGTTATAGCTAATGCATGTTTGTCATAACTGAAGTAACATAATTCTGCGTTTGTCCAGTTAAATGTTTCAGATAACAATACAGTTTGTGGATTCTGATTGGTCCTTTTCAGCTGGGCTTCTACTCTGTTGTGACCTTCCTGTTCAAACTGACAAAGATGGACGTCCAATCACCCGCTTTCTTGTCAGCAGAGGGCGGAGTTATCAACAAATGTTAGCCACCCTTATTCATGAGGTACCTTCTGGCACACACTTAATTGGGTGAAACTTAAAAATTTTAATTATATTTAAATTTATAATTTACCCCAAAATGAGAAGGAAAAAACATATGTATTAAAAATGTATAATAATATTGTTGTATTATTTTATTATATTAATTATATCATTATTTTTGTTGCAGTTAAGCATATTTTCATTACCATAAAGTGTTTGGATGTGTAGTATTTGCTTTTGTAATTCTTTTTGTCATTGGTCATTTACATTAGATTCTAATTTCAGTAATGATTTTATTTATGTGTTTGATTGTTTCATAAAATATTTACTTTTCTTTATAACTTAAATAATTTATTCCAGTTACTTTTTTAAATCTTTTGGTCTTTTTCCTCTCAGGTGAACATCCAGCCGTCTGAATGGCATCGCTCTCTGCTCTTGCCCCAGGCCTGGCGGGGTTTCATTAGCCGGGCTTACCATGCAGCTCTCCAGGTGATTCTGTGTGATTTTTAAACCACCAAATCAGATGATTAAAACTAGCTTTATAATTAAGATCATAAATCATGAGATGAAATTAGATGTAATAATTGTCCAGGGTCGAAAGGCAGAGCTGGAGATGCTACAGAAACAGGGAAAAGAGAGTCCGGAGGAACTGCAGTACAAACAGCACTATGCCTGGCTCTGGTAAGATTCACACATCCAGGTTTATGTTAAAATTGTGATGAAACAGAAGTAGCAACAGTTTCTTCCATTTTTTTGACATATATCTGAGTGAAATTGGTGATCAAAAAAAGAAAATAAATGTAGGGTACTTCTATCCATCCATGGATGGAGACATATCGGTTGAATGTGAGATTTCAGTCAATTGTAATAGCTAAACAATTGGAGAAGTCTGGCATTTTACTTGTAGAACAATTTATGATATTTCTTATTAAGAATTACAAGGTGTGCAAGGTGTACAATTACAAAAGTACAAGGTGAAAAAAAAAATCATATGCACAAATTTTAAGATCAATAACACAAATTTAGAAAATAGATGGTGTGATTTTATCACTTCATCATTAGAAAAAATGCTTCTGTGTCATTTCTTTCTAATGTATAGACTTTTTTGGTAGTTTTTGAATGATAAAACAATAGATATAGTGTATTTACACACTTTCCGATTTGTAAAAGTTCATTGAAGATGTTTATGGAGTGAGTACCATGATAAGACCATCCACTCATACATACATGATTTGATTTTGAATGAATTATGATGTGAATTATGATTTTGGCGACCAATTGGTTGAAAGTCATTACAAAATGGTTCAGAATATTTGTTTCACCATGACAATAGCCAACAAAGCTGGCATCGTTTTAAGAAACAAACCAAAAAATGTGCTTTGCTTACACAGATATATTACATGTAGTTATCTTTAAAAAGCTAATAGATGCAGATAAATCTATAGATGTAAAATGTTGCTCAATATGTTCATCGATTCTCTCTAAATAGTTCAAATGATCCCCTAAGCAGCACAGACGTCATAGCTGATCATAAACAACTTCTTGTAATGTGACTGTGAATTATATTTCATCATTTTTAGCACAAAAAGCTTAGCTCTTTCAGAATCTGTCAAGATAAATGCTGCGCTATAATGAAAGCATCTAAAGACTGAAGTGCAATTGGGGCTTTGCACCATAGGGAGGAATGTGAAGGTATTATTTTATACATCTTGCTTGTGTCAAACCATCCAGAGCTGTTGAATTGTGATTGCTCTGGCCTTTTCAGCTGCTTTGAAAAACCTTTGAATGGAGACTGACATTTCAAAGACATACAAATGCATGCACATCACCATTACACAAATTCATATAATCTTTCAATGTAAATCTGTTGGCATGTATAGGCTGTTATTGTTCACACGGCCTCTCACCATAATATGCCCTATCGCATAACCACGCAGTCTGGCAGAACAACCCCCAGGACGCCATTTTGACAGCCTGTCAGCTGATGAGTGATTGATGGGATAACATGTTCAGATGGCAGCCAGAACTTCATTCCCCATGGCATCACGAATTCTCATTTGTTCCGCAGTCTTTGTGTAATACAGTTATTGCTCTCCTGGGAGCTCAGGGCAGTCCGTATGCGGTCACGTGCCCTGAAGCATGCTGGGATGGGTTGGATGGTATGAGACCACTGGGATTGTAGGGTTACAGCTTTTGCCCCCGCAGCCCGCAGAAAGAGATGTCAATTAAAGATGGTTTAAACGGGAGGAAATGTGGTAGACGTGTCTGATTTTGTCAGAGTGGAGTCCAAAAATGCGAGACCGCTAGTGAAAATGCTTCTTTTTTTCTCTAATTTAATGACATTTTTCTTCTTAAGTTATATTATAAACATTAGAAGTTGAGTAAAATGTTCAATTGAAAAATGAAAATAAATGTCTTAGTATTTTCTGTCAGTTTAACTCCATTTAACTCCATTAGTTTATGTAAAACCTGAAGATCATGTGATCCTGCACGATTTGAGAATGATTCAAGACAGTCTTGTGTTTCAGTGAAAGCAAGAACATCTGACCTTTTAAAATTGGACTTAGAATTAATGGAGAATTGCCGTTTTTCTGTCATTAAGATTCATTACTTGAAATGTTTGAAAATCATCCTGCATCTTCATGTTTAAATTGGATGAATCCCAGATTTTCAATGTGGTCTCAGACTTTTGGGACTTCTTGTACTGTATGTAGCCGTGCGAATGGTACCTGAGCTCTTAAATCATTGCCTGAGGAGATGAAAGCTCTTCTTGTCAGTCTGTGGAGCACTTTAAATCATATCTCTCTCTTTCATTCTGTCTCTCTCTCTCTCTTTCCACAGGGTCAGAGACCAACTGACTGATGTGGTCAAATCTGCTGCTAAGTAAGTTACTAAAGCTGGTGATATTCTTTTTTTTTTTTTTGTTATATTTTTCTGTTTTCCCCCTCACAAGCTGCTTTTCAAAGCAAAAAGTCTAAACTATTGATTTTTTTCTTTTCAAAATGTTTTATTATTAAGCAGAGCACTTCATATTCAGAATCTGCAGTTTGCTTTTATTCACTGTAGTCTCTTAGGAAAGCATTTTTCGGTGCTTTATTGATTAAATGTAAGCTTATAATTACTCACAACCAACATTTTCATGCCTGTTTTCAGCATCGATGATAGTAATCATTCAGCATTGCTGCAGTGTTCTGTTTAAAATCAGCCTGCATGTGGATTAATATTTTATCATTTTGTCTCCGTTATGACAGAGATAGTCCAGTTGTTCAAGGTAATTCTATCCTGGCACTAAGTGGCCTGGCTGTCGTCTTAACCAGATATGAGAGCAACCTTCCTACACAGTCTGAAGCTGGACTTGAGGTGAGATGCAGCTTTATCTGTGGCTAGTTGCATAAACTGCTAAGACTATAGTCTTAAAAAGTAGTCACCTCATTTTTTCTGCAAGATTGGTCATAACTTTTTAAAGTCAGTTACATAAAAATTTAGAATCTGAATCCAAAAAGTAAGACTGATTACCACTTGTCTAACTGCTTGTTAGTCAAACTAGATCTTAAGACAGTCTTGAAATAGTGACTGTTTATGCAACTGGCCCCCAGAGCAGTTACTTTTTCTGTTTTCAGACTGCCTATCATTTCCTGGCTTTCCTTCTTTCCTTTTCCAAAAAAAGGGAAAACTTTCCAGTAAATTGTCAATTTCTATTCCTAGGTGGGTCCGGACATTCTTCCCACAGTTCACTGGCTGTCAATGGTGATTGACACACTGCTCAGCATTGTTAGCAGTAACAGAAACCCTAAAGGACAAGTCTTCCCATGGTTCATTCATGTGAGTTGTGACTCCCTTGGGTGGGGTTTTGAGAAATTATTTATCTTTAGAGTTTATGTCCATTTTGTACCATTAGTGGTACACACAGCACCTATTAAATATTTTGTTTAATTAAAATATATGCTATGAAGTCTATAATATTGCACCTTCCTTACTTTTCAACAAGTTGTAATGCCATACTCGTAACACATTTCAATAAGGTTCAGTTGATTAACATTAAATTGATTAATCTTAACATTTTTACAGCATTTATTAATATGAGTTAATGTTAATTTATGAATGTATTGTTTATTGTTAATTCATGTACGTTTAAAATATATTAATTGTTGACAACATAAAATTTTAAAAATGTATTACATATATATGTAGAGACTAACATTAACCTTCGTGAAAAGTGTTGTTCATTGGTGATTCATGATACCTACACTACTGTTCAAAAGCCTAGACTACTTTTTGTTTTTGTTCACTTTCACAAAAGTGAAAATAAAGACATTTATAATGTTACAAAAGATTTCAAATAAATGATGGTCCTTTGATCTTGTTCATCAAAAGAATCCTGAAAAATGCATAACAGTTTCCAAAAATATATAAGCAGCAAAATTGTTTTCAACATTGATAATAATGAAATGAAATTAAATATTATCAGTATATTATATTAGATTTCTGAAGGATCATGTGGCACTGAAGACTGGAGTAATAGCTGCTGAAAATTCAGCTTTGCCATTATAAGAATAAAATGTGCTAATAAAAATGTTAAATAGAAAACAGCTATTTTAAACTGTAATCATATTTCACAACAATACGTTTTTACTGTATTTTTAATTAAATAAATGCAGCTTTGGTTAACACAAGACTTCTTTTAGAAAATCTTACCAGCCCCAGACTTGATTGGTAGTGTAATTCATTAACTAATCTTAACAAATGAAACCTTATTACCACATATTGATTTTTTTTCCTCTGTATTACAGCGCAAATGTGACATCATTTTATTTGTCGCAACACTTTTTAGCGCTCATACTCGGGTGAGACACAGCGAGTGTGATCGCGCGCTCCTGTGCTGCTCTGGGCTCTGGCGTTGTTGGTGCCGGTGCTGGTGACCTCACGCAGAGAGAACATTCCCGCTATCCTTGGGCACTCTAGAGGCGGGACTGCCAGGATCGCCCACCGCAGACCGAATCTCAGGCACTTCAATTTCACAGCGGCCTGGCTCTTGCATGGTTTCTAGCGTGGCTACATGACGAGAGAGTCAGGTGTGTGCTGAGTGATACCATAACTTCAGTCTGCCCATAAAACAGATACTTCAGCTTATCACCAAGGCAGATTTAATAGCTGTACTGTGTTTGATAAATGTTTATTGACGTGTAAACTTCTTTTTTGTTTACTGCAGTGATATATCTGGGCAGTCAGTGGCAGAGCTGCTGATGAAGCATCTGGAACGCCTAGAAGATTGTTGCTTTAATCCCAATCTGGAGTACAAGTTAGTATCTAATCAGTTGTATCTATTCTTCATTCCCCTGTACACTAATAGACTCTTAAACCTTTGTTTGCTCTTTGTCTCTCTCAGTGCTGGTTGTGTGTTAGGTGTTGGGTGGTACTCAGTTCTCTCAGTAGCGGTAGTCAGTCTGAGCAGGACCGTGTTCATGTGTCTCTCATGCTGGACAGACTCTTGCAGACCCTGCAGGACAGCAGCAATATGAGCCGTATGCTACAGGAGGTAAAACCATATTGACTGAGGTGTTCTCAGGTGACGTCTTGAATCTTTAGTGGAGAGAAATGGCTTGGTATTATTTGATCAGGATTTCCCAAAGTGGGGATCACAAAACCTGGTGGTTCATGAGGGAACTGCAGGGGGTTAGTTGATGAAAGCTAATAATTATTAAAATCATAAAAATATAAAATTAAAATAAATAGATAATTAATAAAAACAAAATGCTTACTAAAAAAAAACAATTTTTTTTTTTTTTTTTTTTTTTTTTTACCTGCATGTCATGTGCAGCAAACCGTGAACATGCAAATATGTTAAAATTAATTAAAGAATAGCTTAAAATCTCAAATATCAAGTAAAATATTTTAGAATGACATATGACACATTGATTGCGATCAGTGTTGGGTGTAATGCATTACTAAGCAATTTATTACTGTAATTTAATTACTTTTCCCTTAAAAAATAAAGTAATGGATTACTCTTATTTTTTCTGTAATTTAATTAGTTACTTCTGATGTAATTGCATTAAATACTGTATAGCACTATAGAAAAATTCAGTATAAAACAATAGTGGATTTAACATCAAAGTGTAGCATCTAATGTTAAAATGTATTTTTTTTTATGTAACCCTTCTTACTTTAAATACTTTTTGTCAATTCAAGATAATTTTGTATTAGTTATTTGAAAGAATTAAAAGGAGCAGTTTCATGTCTTTCCTTGTATTGTTCAACTGGTTGTGGTTAATATAGGATTTAGAAAGTAGTTAATAAGTAACGCAATACTTTTTAAAGGGAGTAATTAGAAGAGTAATCTAATTACACCGTTGAAGATGTAATTAGTAACTAGTAATTAATTACTTTTTTAGAGTAACTTACCCAACACTGATTGTGATGACAGAATTTTTTCTTGTAGTGAAAGCACTTTTTTTGATTTTTTCATCACGTGCTGCTAAATTTTTTAGTGGCAGTCATTTTTGTGCATCCAAACATTTCTTGTGTCTTTTTTGGGTTCTGTCGGGTGTCAGGTTTTGGCCTATTCTGTGGCATGTGTTGGAGTTTCTGCATTTAGCGCAGGCATTATTGAGGCCAGTAAGGCTGAGGAAAGCATGAACACACTTCGCACCCTAACGGAAGAAAGCCAACAGGTGAGAGATGAAATAGAATACTGTTTATAAAAATAATTATGCACTAAGATAAAGCTATTTAAAAATACTTTTATGATTAAAATTATTAGCTTGATCTTAGAACTAAGTGTGGTTTTGTATTAAAGAAGATATTTTGGATGTTTTTTGTGCATGACTGACTAAAAAACAAAATATCTGAGTCGCACATTATGCCATTTATTCTGTGTGTTTTTATAGACACCAGGTTTTGCTTTGGCATTGGGGACTGACAGTGTTTGGACTCTCTTCTTTTGGTCATGGAAAAGCAGTGGACATCCAACCTCGTCTGCTGGCCGCCTGGACGAAGATACTGCTGGCAGAGGTGATGTGCCATTGTTCAGTGGCTCAAAATATATTGTTATTTCCATATGCCAAACATGTTTTACCTTTATAACGTACATTTAAATCATTTTATGTGGAACAATCTCCTGTATTTTCCATACTGATGCTGCTTTGGTTAAAAAAGATGTCAGTGGAAAGAAACAGTCAACTTTGAAATTCGGTGCAAAAACAAATGTAGTTTATCCCCCTGACTAGTGAGAAACAGTGTGTTGTTGTGCCACAGTAAGTGAACTATATATATCAGGATCTGATCTAAGATACAAGTCCAGAATTTAAGGTTAAGTCTTTCTCTTCCAAGTGTCTTAGTTTTGATTTAGAAAGCTGAGGCATCAAACACTAGATCTCAGCTTTCACGAGGGAGAAACTAAACCCATCATTTTTTTTTTCTTTCTCCAGGGTTGTCCCACAATGCAGAGGCTGTCTGCCCTCAATGGACTGATCGCATTAGTGGGATCAGAGACGGCTCTCATTCAGGTAATTTAATGTGTAATTCGTGCCTATGTCAAGCCTTGTGTTATATTTGTACCTGGCAGGATGCTAGAGACTGTCTCAGTTTAAGATATATGTGTTGGCATTCAGTACCTTCAGTACATAACACACTAGCAGTGTAATAAATCTTACTTCCTACAGCTAGAATGTTTTTTTTCCTATCCTAGTGAATGTTAAATATCACGAAACATCACTTTCTCATATATTACCCTACATTAAGTCCTTTTTCGTATGTTGAGGTGCCATTAGTGATAGCAGTAAATGCCAGTCTCATATGGGCACTGCCCTTTTTCACACCACACCTGTGCCAGGCTGCTCTTTGTGTGGCAAATTACACTCCTCCATGCCCACACCCACTTCCAGACACTCGTACACACACACACACACACACACACACCACACACAGAGCGAATGCTGTCTCGCCTTTTTAAAATGCAAATGCCACCATACTTGGAAGGTAGCCAGGAAGTGTTGCCATAGTAACGGTGGGACTTGACAGCGGTCTGCAAGGATTTTCTCTCAGTGTGAATCGGAGCCTTGTGAATGTCTCGGATTACTCTGCTGCCCCACAGATGAAAAGATTTGTGTTAATGTGTCTTTAAGCGACTTAAAGTCACTGAATAAACACTTTAAAGCACATTTTGGCGCATTCAGGCGCCCTCGTCAGTTGATTCGTTCTTGAATTAAAATCTTGAATGTAGCTCATTTAGCTGGTGACTGTTCCTTTCAGATCGAAACTTGTTTAAATCCCCTCAAACCAGTGGTACTAACAAACAAGATTTTAAAAATGATTGTTCTCTTTTTAGCTCAACTCTGTTTGGTAACTTTGTGCAAGTACGGGTAAGGAAATAGATCTCAGCCACTATGTAACCTACATAAAAGTTAACTGCTGTGGAAAGGTGAATGTAGGCTTAGATATAGTAGTAACAGTTGCTGGCCACATGAGGGTACTGTAGGGTTGAAATAATACAGTATGAGAATGCTAAATGTGAAAATCAATCTTTTCGGACACTTTAGATTTGTGGAATTTGTAATTTTAATAACTAATGATTATTGGACAATACAACTTTTAATTAGTGAAAACAAAATCAGTAGGTTTGCAACTCGTCTTGAATCTGAATTTTTACATTATTTAAATGGTTAAATAGTAAAATAGATTATTTAAGAGCATCAATATGTATTTTTATATGCGTAAACAGAATTATAAGTAACTTTTTTATGTTTTAAAAGAGTCTCTTATGCTCACCAAGGCTGCATTTTTTTTTATATCAAAAATACAGTAAAAACAGTAATTTTGTGAAATATTTTTACAATTTAAAATAAACCAAGTCAGTCTAATATGCTGATTTGCTGCTCAGATAACATTTTCTCTATTATTATCAATGTTTAATGCTTATTTTTTTTGTGGAAACCATAATACTTTTTTTCAGGATTCTTTGATAAGTATAAGTTCAAAAGAATGGCATTTATTTGAAATATAATTTTTATTACATTATACATTTGTCTTTAATCCGTTTTGATTAATTTTGGTTAATGCACCTTTGCTGAAGAAAAATATTGATTTTATTTGTTGAACTGTCCCCCGATGGAGAACATCAACCCTGACCACTGACCTCCAGTTAATTTGAGTTTGACACCCCTGCCATATATTCATAGGCTTTTACTGTGTCCTAGAACCCTTTGACCTTCAGAAAGTGTGTTTTTGTCTCCATTAGCTGAAGAGTGAATCGGAGGAGTCCTCACAACAGCAGGGCAGACTGAACGAGGTCATCCGAGCCATTACACAGGTTAGAAGACAAAACAAAACAAGAAAAGAACCCTCTAACACTAGCCTTCTGTAATCTTTGTCTTTTCTATCTACTTTTTTTTTTTTTTTAATTAAAAAATAAATAAATAAATAAATAAATAAAAAAACACTTGCTTCGTATACTGCATTACTTACAGACTAACCAGGACTCGTCACAGCACTTACATATTGTTGCTCTTTTGTTGGTTTGATTGCTTCTATTGTCCTCATTTGTATGTCACTTTGGTTAAAAGCATCTGCTAAATGTAAACGTGGAAATCATGAATTTGAAATACATCAAAAATATGTTAAAGTTAAATATGTATACCGGAAGTAAAACAGTGGTTTGAAGCAAGTTAAGTGTTATTAATTTATTTTTTTTCTTGCTTTCATGCCCATCCTCCACACTAGATCATCACCTTTTCAGGAACAATAGGTCTGCAGTCTAACGGAGCATGTCTGCTTGGACACCTGCATCTGGCTCACATGTCCAGCAGCCACAGCCGAACTGCAGGTGAGATTCAAAATATCTTCTGTGTTTTTTATTATAAATTACTATCGTTATTGTTGTTGTTCATAATAATAGTAAAAATAATTAAATAATGATAAAAAAATCTAATAATATAAAAACACATTATCATTATTTTTGTGTAATTTTTTTAATTATTATTATTGATGTTAATAATAATAATACATCTAAAATTCAAATCAAAAAGTCTTTTTATTTGTATAATATGTATATTAATATTTAAAAAATAAAACTAAAAACTAAAAATATAATATAAAAAATGTAGTGTAAATGAATATTAAAAAATAATAAAAAATAATATAGTTGTTGCTGATGTAGTTGTTATTGAAAATAATTAATAATTAATAAAATTAATAATTATATAATGCAATTTTATAACATTAAAATAATAGTAATTGTTGTTGTTAATAATAATAATCATAATCCATAAAACAAATAAAATATGTTTTATTAATTTAATTGATACTACTTCTACTACTAATAATAATTAATTGTTTTAAAAAAATCAATAAAACATAAATAATCAGTATATAAGTACAGATACTGTACAAATGGTCATTCACTGGTGATGAAAACCAATCAAACATACTTTTTCGTCCCACTTTAACAGTTCCTCAGGACTTTGGTTATCTCCCAGAGAAAAGTGTCATCCGTGCTTCAGTAGATTTCATCACTGAAGCAGGAAGGAAAGGTAACACACTATCTAATGCTAGTATCTAATAAAAAGTGGTTCCATTGGTTACTAATGTTATGATTCTGTACAGGACCTGAGTTCACTCCTCCACATCTAGTGAAGACGGTGCTGGCAGCTTTAGGGACGGTCGGTGGGAGCTTCCAGTATCCTCCAGTCAACTGGAGTGCCATCCTCTCTCCGCTGATGAGACTCGGCTTTGGTGAGCTTCCTGTCCTTCATCATCATCATGAGTGTTCTGCATGATGTTGAAACACTCACCTATGTCTCTCATAGGTGAGGAGGTGCAGCATCACTGTTTAGTGTTAGCTGCCAGTCAGGCCCAGTCTTCCCAGAGTGCCTCACTTTTCCTCGGCATCTGGCTTGCGCCTCCCTTGGTTCACAGCCTGAGTGTGAGTATTTCTTTGTATAAAACATCTCTCTGTCACACATTTCTCTCTTTGGTGTCTTCATACAGACTTTTCACTGGTTGCGTTTTGTATAGAGTCTAGTTTTTTTTTTTTTTTTTAATCCTGTCGTATATTTCCTGTACAGCACTTTGGTTTCAACATCTGTTGTTTTTAAATGTGCTTTATAAATCAATAAACTAAACAAAATAAGATATTTTAGTATTCAACTGGTTAATTGTCACTGTTGGTTTTTAGTATTGAACTTTTTCACATAAGCGCACCTTTTGAGCTGGACCAGTAAGAAACCAATTTTAATCAGATTTCATTTTCCATTACAGTTGTGGCTTCCAGCGATTATGAAAACAAAGTAATTAAGTGATTATTGCTCAAAACAATGCTTTAGTTTTGTCTTGTTTTATATCTTGAATAAATGTTTTGTAGTTTTCAGAAAGTTGTGGAATACACTACAACAGATGATTTTTATCTGTTTTTATTTGTTTCATTTATTTTATCATTTATTTAATTGTTTAATTATTATTTAATTTAGATTTAAAATTAATGTTACCAATGATTGATGGTATTATATTACCATGATCTCAATATTTAACAGAATAGCGTCGAGTTTTACATGTACAATTTTCTTTAGAAAATGTCTAAATCAAATTTTTACTAATTTGTTAGACATTATCCCTTTTGAAAGCTTTGTAATGTTATTTTCAGAGAGAAAAGTAAAGGAGCAATTAGTAGCTAATTATCTCATAGTGTTATCATCTGTGAGAAGTTCATCATGGCTTTCTGGCTTCAAAATGTCATACTGTTTTGTAATTTTCTCTCAATCTGCTGTAATTGTCTTAATTTTCTCAACATCTGTACCCTCCACAGCTCCGCACTAGGGCTTCTCTCTACGAGTGCCTGAGCTCCTGGATGAAATACGTGGCTGAAGACAAACTGCAGGTGTATGTGGACAGTCTGGCAGTCCAGCAGTTTGTGCCTGACACACGTCCTCAGCGCCTGTCCCTGTGCCTGTCCATCTTGCGTGGGCTGTCCAAAGCCATGGCGGTCCCCAACCCGCCACAAAACTGCTGGACCGCCCTCTGCTCTACCACTGAAAAGATTTATAACCTCTTACCTGATAATATACCGGTATGTCCTAGACATTTTATAGTCAAACATGTTGACTAAGAACTCAACATTTAGCCAGTTCTGCTTCTGTCCAGTGATATTTTTGTCGTTTTGTAGGCTGGTGAGGTGGACCTGTATGAAGCCATGTGTTCGTGTCTGTCTGAACTGAGCGACACTGAGATAGACCGCATAGTCAGAGTCACTGAGGTATAATATAACTCTAATGTTTGTGATTTATAGCTTTATAAATCTGATTGTGTTGAAATGTTTCATCATGATATGTAGTCATACAATTTCGCCTCTGGGTAATGAACCCATTTACTCACTTTGCAAGTGCAAGGCGCATAAAAAAGACAAAAAACGATTAATAATGACTGAGGGATGTCTGAATATCCAAATGAAATGCCTGCTGTCTTTCATTAACATGTAAATGGTGAATTTAACTATGAATTGCTGATGCCAGCATTTATTATGTTTATTTATTTATTATTATTATTATTATTATTATTATATAAAGGTAATATTTTGTATTTATGGTTGAGTGGATATAATATTTAAAGCTGTTTTCCCAGGTTATTCATCAACCATTTATGTGATGTAATGGATATAATGGATGCACCCACTATGGACATTATTATTAGATCCATTATTGCAGTTTTTTGTTTACTTTTTAAGTTTACTTTTAAAATATATATTTAATATTATTGTTAAGCTAGGAGCTAGATCTATTAGCAGCAATTAGTTTAGATGTTCTGGCTTTAGCAAGTCTTTCATTTATACATTTCCATTATTACACAATTCTGCCTCCAGGCAACATGTCTTAAAAGGATCCCGCAATATTTTTTGTTTTTCTAAATTTGTTGTTGGTTTTAGTAATGAGGCTCATTTTATGCAAGAAAATTAAGTCAGGTTTTTTTTCTCTTCAAATATAAAGCATGCATAATGCATAACTATTTGCAGTGATGAATAGTTACGCTTTCATCCATGGAAGGTTTTCTTCTCCTTTCATGATAATGATAATCATAATTCATGGCAAGAGCATAGGACAGCTTCTGCTGTTTTGTAATTTATCATGTAATGTAACAACCATTCCAGAGCAATTTACAAGTTAAATTACTTGCTCAAAGGTGCACTGACAGTGGCTAGAGACATTAAATCAACAGATGGACAACCCCAACACAGTTCTCCCCGTTTTTGTGCTCCCTCTACAGGCTAATGTTGGAAAAACAGCTTTCATCCTGTCCTTCCTGACCTCTAAAGGCAGACTCCCTCTGCTTTCACTCAATGATGTCATCAGTACCATCCTCCAGGTGGGGAATAAGAAACGAATCAGCTGGCTTCTCCTGCAGGCCCTCCACCAATCACGGTTTGCTTCTAGTCCCAATACAGGTACGTTAATAATACTAATGTGTATATACTAGTAAAATGTTATCTGGAAAAGGTGAACTACTGTTCAAAAGTTTGGGCTCAGAAAGAAATTAATAATTTTTTTCACCAAGAACATTAAATTGGTCAAAAGTGATAGTACAGATTTTATTTTATTACAATTATTTAAATAGATGCTGTTATTTTTACTTTGTTCATTAAAGAACCCTGAAAAAAATATATCACTGTTCCCACAAAAATATTAAGCAGCTTAACTGTTTTGTTGTTGTTGTTGTTGTTGTTGTTGTTGTTGTTGTTATTATTATTATTATTATTATTATTATTATTATTATTATTATTACTTGATGATAATAAGAAATGTTTCTTAAGCAGAAAATCAGCATATTAGAATGATTTCTGAACGATCATGTGACACTGAGTAATGATGCTCAAACTTCAGCTTTGCATCACTGGAATAAATTACAGTACATTTTAAAATAATAAATAGAAAACAGTAATTTTAAATTGTAATGATATTTAATGATACTACTTTTTTACTGTATATTTGATCTTAGTGGGCAAAAAAAAACCTTACCTCAAATTTTTAAATGGTAGTGTATATACTTCTATACTAGACTACAATAATTAAAATGAAAAACCATTAAAAATGTTTTCATTGCTTGGAATAAAATAAACATGAACTGAAACAAAAAATATATATATATTTCAGCTAGTTGCCAATACAGCATTTCTCATTTTAATTTAGCTTAACTTGATGTACAAATATGAAAAACTATGTACACATAAAAAAAACTTTAAAAACCATTACAAAAACATACAACATGAAAACAGAAAATATGAAAAACTTGTTCAAAATATTAATAAAAAATATTATAGTATCTCAATTATGCTAAAATAACACTGATTCTTATATGTTGCAAAGTTACAAGCCACTGCCTGTGTTTTCTGTTTCCAATAAGTGCCTCCTTTTTGATGAACTTAAATCATGTTAAGTTTATTCAGAAAGCACAATGTTTTGTTTGTTTTCAGGGGTCTCTAAACGAATGGAGTGGCTTTTGGAGTTAATGGGCCACATCAGAAATGTAGCATATGGATCTCCTTCTGTTAAATGTGTCAATGTTATAGAGGTATGTGCCATATAACTGCGCTGCACAATCTGTTGGTTTTAATTTATTGGGCTCTGGTTTCTTTTAGGTCGCTTTACAATCATATGTGGATTTGCCTCCTGAAAAGCAGTCACTGCCATCTGCAAAGTGTTATTGGTTGCCTTGCTGTAGGCCTAAAGCTATCCGTTCATTGACTTAAATGTAATGTCCATCATCACTTCGCAGGGCACAGACTTCCTTCTTGGTGTGTTTGCTGCAGCAGTGGTGTCTTGGGCTGACCATTGTGCACCGCTTCTCGTTGGCATCAGGGCCCAGTGGTTTCCCTGGCAAAAGTCCTCTCTGACAACAGAACTGTCCCATGACCTCTACGTCAACCCTGATGCCACTGAGCTGTCAGTCGAGTCATGCCTACTTGGAATCCCATACAGCATCAAGCAACTACTCGCCAAAGAGCCGTGGAAGTCCCAGTCGCAGAAGGTATGGTGTCTCTCATTTTACAATTTAAATATGTGTAGCTGAATGTTTTTTGAAATTTAAGTGATTCAGGTCCATTACACAAATCATGTGGATTGAGATACACAACAAACTGCAGTAAAATACCCAACTCTAAGTATGCACAGTATCCATAGTAAATAAAAACAAAGTTAATATTTTCCTGTCTATGTACACTATTTTTTCAAAGGTTATGGGGTTGGTGAGATTTTATTTATTTAATTTTTTTTTTTTTTTTCAATATTTTTTTTTTAAATGTAATTTATTCCTGTGATGGCAAGGCTGAATTTTCAGCATCATCATCATGAAATCATTCTAATATGCTGATTTGCCGCTCAAGAAATATTTCTCATTATCAATGTTGAAAACAATTGTTCTGCTAAATATTTTTGTGGAAACTGATATTTTTTTTCCAGGAGTTCTTGAATAGAAAGTTCTAAAGAACAACATTTATATGAAATAAACATTTATATAAATTTACTGTCAGTTTTGATCAAGTTAAAACTTCCTTTATAAATAAAATTATTCATTTCTTAAAAAAAGAAAAAACTTATCATCCTCAATCTTTCTTTCTTCTCGCCATCAGTTCATCGACTGGCTCTTCAGTATTACAGAAGGTCCTAAACTAGGTTTCTCTGAGACTGCTTTACTTACAGCCAAAGGTGAGACACTTTGTTTTAGTCAAATTATTATTATTTATTTTCAGTCTTTAATTTGTGTTTGAAAAATGTGTTGATAACAAGAAGCAAAGGATTGTTACATGAAATACAGTACAGGTGGAATCTCTCATTTGACTCTCATTTGTATCTCATTCTGTCTTAGCAACTCTAATGGCTCTGAGATGCAACTCTGAGTTCAAGAAGAAGGGTGTGTGGACCAGGGCTTATGGCTGGTGATTCCACTGAAAGCTTGGACACATCAAGGACACCATTTGTTTAGATGCATATTCAGAGTAGCATCTACATAACAAAGCACATGCTTTCTACAAACTCTCACTAACACAAACTCTAGTAAACCCGTCTGTTAACAGAATACAAACCAGAATGAACACTGACATGTTTAATAGATTGAAAGTAGGTATGCCATAGTATTCATTAACCAAAAAAACAAGGAAATGCATAAAAATGGCTTCAGAAAGCATTGTGTTATTTTCCATCTTCATGCATTGAACGTAAAATGTATTTGACCATTTTTCTGTGACCAATTATGTAAAATAAATGCATCTGTGCCACACCATGTTTTTTCTGCTCACAAGAAGTTTACATAAATTTGCTTTCAATAAAGACTGCAAATTCATCCAGCTTAAGCTGATTTGAAACTGTCATTTATTGTATCCTTTAACCGAAAGCCTTCTCCTTTCTACTAGACAAGCTGATATGCAATTCCATGGGGCATGACCTAAACAGAATAGCATGCTTTAAAGTGGTAGAATGATGGTTTACAGTGGGTTTTTCTTTTCATGTGCAGCATTGTCATGAGGAAATTTTCTGTAAGCTCCAAATTAGTCATGTAACATTTATGGCTCATGCTCTTGCAATTGTCTGCAAGAAAATATACAGGATATCACACATTGGTAAATTTAAAAAAAACAAAATTACACTACTGATCAAAAGTTTGTGCTCAGTAAGAGATCAGTGCTTATATTCAGCAAGAATGCATTAAATTGATCAAAAGTAACAGTAAAAACATTTGTATGTTACAAAAAATATATATCAAATAAATGCTGTTCTTTTGAACTTTCTATTCATCAAAGAATCCTGAAAAAAATGTATCACAGTTTCCTCAAAAATATTAAGCAGCACAAGAGATTTCAACTGATAATAATAAGAAATGTTTCTCAGAAGCATTAGAAATGGGATTTCTAAAGGATCATGTAACACTAAAGACGAGTAATGGCTGCTGAAAATTCAGCTTTACCATCTCAGGAAGAAATTACACTAAAATATATTCAAACAGAAAAAAGTCATATTAAATTATACTAATATTTCACAATATTTCTGTTTCTTTAAACAAATAAACACAGCTTTGGTGAGCATAAGAGACTTCTTTCAAAAACTTCTGAACAGTCTGCAGTGAATCCAAATGCAATTTGTTCAATCCATCAGTTTGTTTGAAAGCATTTTGTATTGTCTTTATTCCATCAGATTTTCCTGGCTGAAGATTGTCATTTGTTAAGGTAATGGTTCAGAAGCGTAATGCAATTATTGGTCCGTCACTTTTGAGAGGTGTGGAGACAGTAATTTGACAAATAAAGGTGCAGCCATTCACACATTCAGGGGTTTTTGCTGCATTACTGCTGAGCTTAAAAGCCACATCGGGATCATTCAACGATTTATATAAAAATGAATACAACTGTTGTGGTGTTTCTTTTTTGGGGTTTCTTTAGAATGAACATCAGCCTCTACAGAAAACACTTTTATGTGAACGTGTTTGACATGGCCATGGGTACAGAATTACTGCAGAGAGCACCATGATGACCTGTCCACCATCAGCAATGAAGAACTGCAACCGCTTTCTGATTATCCAAAAGGACTACTCTTTATTTTATGTCGGACTTCACAGAGATCCTCGAAACAGGAGCGTGTGGAAGTGGTCTACAGGTGAGCCGGCAACAATCGACAGTTGAGATATCAGAGAACCAACCTCCAGTGAACAATGTGGCAGTGTCAAAAACAGCTTGCAATTGGCCAATACCGTTTTTTTGTATGGAGGTCTTTGAGCTGATCCTGGTGCAGCAGGAAAGCACATGGGAAGAGGCCCTGCAATACTGCAGACAACATTACACTGATCTGGCTGTACTGAGCTTGAATGAGATCATGACTGAGGCAAAAGATCAGAGCACAGCATCCCTGACAGATGATGTGTGGATTGGTCTGCACTTTATCACAGGGCACTGGTTTTGGGTAAATGGAGCAAACCCTCAATATAAGGTCTGGTCTTCAGGTGGAGAGCTCCAGTGCCCTGCCTTGAATCAGCGCTGTGGGGTTTATAATGTAAAACAGAGGGTTTGGAAACCTACCGCCTGTGAGTGGAGACTCAACTTTCTGTGTGTTATACGCTAAATGCATCAATGGCATTTGTCTTAGACGCTTTAAAGATAACTAATTGAGTGAAGGGAATTTTCTGATAGGAATGATGTTTGTTTGCTAGGTACATTGTTTGCTTTTAACTGCTATGCATGAAATTAAATGTGAGGGTTTCCAGAAGCAATAGGAAATAAACCTACGTTTATTTCACTATATTACAATTAAATCCTAATGTAATCATGACAAACCATATATCATTGGATATGTCTAAGAATCCTAAATAGATATTTTACCACTGTTTGCTGTAAAAAAATATATATATATATATGAAGGAGCAATAATAGATTAATTTATGACAAGAGTGCATCTCAGAACATATACAGGTGCATCTCAATAAATAAGAATGACGTGTAAAAGTTCATTTATTTCAGTAATTCAAATCAAATTGTGAAACTCGTGAATTAAATAAATTCAATGCACACAGACTGAAGTAGTTTAAGTCTTTGGTTCTTTTAATTGTGATGATTTTGGCTCACATTTAACAAAAACCCACCAATTCACTATCTCAACAAATTAGAATATGGTGACATGCCAATCAGCTAATCAACTCAAAACACCTGCAAAGGTTTCCTGAGCCTTCAAAATGGTCTCTCAGTTTGGTTCACTAGGCTACACAATCATGAGGAAGACTGCTGATCTGACAGTTGTCCAGAAGACAATCATTGACACCCTTCACAAGGAGGGTAAGCCACAAACATTCATTGCCAAAGAAGCTGGCTGTTCACAGAGTGCTGTATCCAAGCATGTTAACAGAAAGTTGAGTGGAAGGAAAACGTGTGTAAGAAAAAGATGCACAACCAACCGAGAGAACCGCAGCCTTGAGAGGATTGTCAAGCAAAATCGATTCAAGAATTTGGGTGAACTTCACAAGGAATGGACTGAGGCTGGGGTCAAGGCATCAAGAGCCACCACACGTATTCCTCGTATTCCTCTTGTTAAGCCACTCCTGAACCACAGACAACGTCAGAGGTGTCTTACCTGGGCTAAGGAGAAGAAGAACTGGACTGTTGCTCAGTGGTCCAAAGTCCTCTTTTCAGATGAGAGCAAGTTTTGTATTTCATTTGGAAACCAAGGTCCTAGAGTCTGGAGGAAGAGTGGAGAAGCTCATAGCCCAAGTTGCTTGAAGTCCAGTGTTAAGTTTCCACAGTCTGTGATGATTTGGGGTGCAATGTCATCTGCTGGTGTTGGTCCATTGTGTTTTTTGAAAAACCAAAGTCACTGCACCCGTTTACCAAGAAATTTTGGAGCACTTCATGCTTCCTTCTGCTGACCAGCTTTTTAAAGATGCTGATTTCATTTTCCAGCAGGATTTGGCACCTGCCCACACTGCCAAAAGCACCAAAAGTTGGTTAAATGACCATGGTGTTGGTGTGCTTGACTGGCCAGCAAACTCACCAGACCTGAACCCCATAGAGAATCTATGTGATATTGTCAAGAGGAAAATGAGAAACAAGAGACCAAAAAATGCAGATGAGCTGAAGACCACTGTCAAAGAAACCTGGGCTTCCATACCACCTCAGCAGTGCCACAAACTGATCACCTCCATGCCACGCCGAATTGAGGCAGTAATTAAAGCAAAAGGAGCCCCTACCAAGTATTGAGTACATATACAGTAAATGAACATACTTTCCAGAAGGCCAACAATTCACTAAAAATGTTTTTATTTTTTTTTTATTTTTTTTTTTTATTGGTCTTATGAAGTATTCTAATTTGTTGAGATAGTGAATTGGTGGGTTTTTGTTAAATGTGAGCCAAAATCATCACAATTAAAAGAACCAAAGACTTAAACTACTTCAGTCTGTGTGCACTGAATTTATTTAATACACGAGTTTCACAATTTGAGTTGAATTACTGAAATAAATGAACTTTTCCACGACATTCTAATTTATTGAGATGCACCTGTATACCATAACAGGAGCTCTGACCTTTGACACAAAAATTCTTTCTCGTTTCCCTTTTCTCTGTCACGTTTTAATAATCATCATAATTATATATCATTTGAAAGCTTAAAACCTCAAGATTCGTCCTGTGAAAACCGTTTTAAAATCGGACATAGAGTTACCATAAGAATGGTACTTTAAAATATTTTAGCGGGCTCCTCCCCCTTAGTGCGGGATGTCATATCAAATGTATTATGGTCATTTGGAATCAAAACTTTTTATAATCTTGACAAAATACATATCGTCGGAAAGGTCTGAGTCTCAAGATTCCATATTTGGTGGTTGTTTGGTGATAGAAGTTATACTGAGAGAGAAATTTATACATTTGTGTAGAAAAATGCATCTAAATAAATAAATAAATAAATAAATAAATAAATAAATAAATGAATGGCGTTTCAATGGCACCTGGTGGCTATTTGTGGTATAATGCCTGAACAAAATTTCATTGGAATCTCTTTTTTTATATATATCAACTTCAAATTTGGAACATAACTTATTTAGACATATGGCTTTAATTTTATATCAAATTTGGATAAAAACCTATTTTATAAAATATTTTTTATATAAAATATAAAAATAGTGCAGTACATTTTCTTTACAGTAAATTTAAACTTCTATAACTTTTTTTTTCTTTCTTTCTTTTTTTTTTTTTTTAAATCATTCCACTTCTGCAATAATCTGCTGATTGTCTTCTTAGGTCTTATTCTAAATTATTAATATCTGACCAACCTTAGGTCTGTATTCTCAAGCATTCATAAATTCATATATAAATTCATAAATTATAATAATTTAAGTTTGAATAGTGCACTTTCACGTCTGTGTTCAAAAAGGGGGGGGGGGGGGGCAGTTAAGAGGTTAATACACTAGTTTATTTCAGAACTAACATGAAATTTGAGAAGTAATATTCATGTCAGTAGAGTGCAGTCTCCTGTAGATAATGATATTGTCCATTTAATGCATTATCTGCTTGTGGTTTCTTTGATTTCAAACAAATGAATATTAACACTTGTAGATATTTTCAATGAATGTTAATTTATAGGAAACATCTTTCTTTTGTTACGTGAGTGTAAAATGCTGGGAGTTGTAACTAAATTGCATGTATTCAAAAATTCTTCAAATGCTGCCAGGACACAAACACATTTGATCTTTCAAGTCATGTTTTGTTTTGCAGATTTGTAAAGTCCCTCATCTCACGTAACTCTCAGGCAAATCTGAGTTTGTTTTGTCACTCATTCTGTTTCTAAAGTGGGAAATCTCCTTATTTCCCTTTCCAGTGGTACTGTACCCCTTTTCACAAAGTATTCAAAACAGCTGGGGAAGTACTACCAGGGTTAAAATATTTTAAAATTAAAACCATTGAAACAACAAAATTGCTAATACAGAAATTACTTAATACTAAGTAGCTTTCAAGGTCAATGTTGTCAATACTGTTTCGTTTGGGCTAGAGGAACGAGGATGTCGCAACATTATTTACATATCATATATAGCCAATGCACTGATGGCCAAATGAGTAATATGATGTATTTTAGGAGTCTGGTGTTGGGCTCATTTCTGGTTCATATTTTGATGCTGATCTGAATGTGTCGTTTTCATACTTGTTGATTTTATCACAACATAAACATACATTTTTCAAGGTAAGGACAACTTATATAAAAATGATGAAGATATTTTATAATGAGAAAATAATTAAATATTTTAATTCTTTGTAAATATGTGAATGTTAAAGGGATAGTTCACCCAAAAATTGAAATTCTGTCACTAATTACTCACCCTCATGTCTTTCCAAAACTGTAAGACCTTCGTTCATCTTCAGAACACAAATTAAGATATTTTTGATCAAATCCGAGAGCTTTCTGACCCTGCATAGACAGCAGTGCAACTGAAATGTTCCCAGACCCAGAAAGGTAGTAAGGACATAGTTAAAATAGTCCATGTGACATCAATGGTTCATCCGTCATTTTACGAAGCTATGAGAAGCTGGAAAAGTTTACACCTCTAGTATCCTTGCACCCAATCTAAATGTTTTCTCATTTTGTATATATATTGAATCACCTAATTTGCCACTCGGGTTATGTGAGAGAAAGGCAACCATGCCTGTAATACTCTGAAATAAATTCACAGCATTTGTCAGCATTGGTTATATCTAAATTAACAGGTGATTTTATTGGGGGTTTGTGTAAGATTTATTGCTATTTTTATTTTTACAATTGTTTTATTTTTGAACCTTATTGAGCCTCTTCATCTTACTCACTGTGGGCTCTAAGATAATTTTCTTTTTAAACTGCTTTGAACAGTATTTTTGTGAAAAGTACTGTAAAATTCATTTGAATTGAAGTGAAAATGGTTGTTTTCAGATTTGTGTCTACTGTTACTCTAATAGTGAACAGAAAAAAACGTGCTAATTTACTTAATACAAAATAAATACTTTCCACATATTTGAATGATTTTAATGATTGTAGTGAAGAACTGAATATGTGATATTATCTGGATTTTAAAAGTATATATATATATATATATATATATATATATATATATATATATATATATATATATATTATTTTTTGCTTCTTCCAGACATTTTCAATGTCATATACCTTAACTGCTTTAAATGTGTTTATAGGTGTGTCCTTTCTTGGAGTCATCTGATTTGCCTTAATTAGGCATTTTAGGAAAAGAAATTTGTTTGTGTAATGACTGAAGGGCCTAACATGGCAAGGTCACTCTCAATGTCAAAGCGGTCCTGGTTCTCATTGGTCTGTTCATGCCAGAAATTTGTGAAAAGGTGTGGTAACAAGTCAGCAATATCCTAAAATAAATGGAGAATACCACATTTATTCAGAATTCTGCTGCTGCACTGGAGATCATTCAGATCGACATGAAGGCTTCAGTCACTGTGCTGCTTTTTTCGAGCCTCTTTGGGCTGAATGTCAGCGTCTACAGACATCACATTCTCGTCAACCAGACTTTGTCATATCAAGATGCACAGCAGCACTGCAGAGAGCACTATGATGACCTGTCCACTGTCAGAATTAAAGATTTAGAGGATTTATCTTCCAATTCTATAATTACAGGGTCCTTTTTTTGGATTGGAGTTCAGAGAGACAGTGCAGACTATAACAAATGGATATGGTCAGAAGGTGGAGAAGCAACAATTACATTTTGGGCAAATGGACAACCTGATAATGATCAATGTGGTGGTGTTGAAAAAAAAAGACTGACTCTGCATGCCAGACCCTGCTCTGTCCATTTACAATTTTATTGTATGAAGGTCTATGAGCTGATTGTGGTGCATCAGGAAAGCACATGGGAGGAGGCCTTGGAATACTGCAGACTAAACTACATTGACCTGGCCATAATAAACTCAGAAGACGTCATGGAAGAAGCAAAGATTAATAGCACAGTAGCTGATACAGATGAAGTGTGGACCGGCCTGCGCTTTCTAGATGGTCGTTGGTTTTGGGTAAATGGAGACGGTCTTGGATATAATGTCTGGTCTTCAGATGGAGAGATCCAGTGTCCTGCCATGAACCAGCGCTGTGGGGTTTTTGATAGAACACAGGGGGTTTGTAAACCCACAGACTGTGAGCGGAAACTCAACTTTCTCTGTGTCAAGGAAAAATACGAAGATTGACTCGATTAATCTTAGAAGATCAGCAAATGTGACACTATAGGAGGAGTGTCTTGAAGAGTCCTTTTCAGAAACTTTCTTTGCTTTGCTTTTAATGGCTGAACATCATGATGAAATCTAACTATGTGACATAATGTTTCAGATAGAAAGTACTGTAGCTTATGACATTCATGTAAAATGCATGCCAATATGCAGGTGTTCACATAAGTGGTGCGTAGCTGCACATATGCGGCCAAAATGTTAAAAATGCACTGGATAAATATGTCACTTATTTGCGTACCGACATGGTTGACAGCTGTTAATGCACAATCACTGTTTTAGATCAACTAACTGTAATACTCTATAAGATTTCCATTCAAACTGACAGCATAAATCTACGCTATGCGCTGGGTGTTTCAGAGCAAAATGCAAAATTGTTTCACTCGGCTAAAACAGACAATGCATGCACTTATTTACCGGCAACTAACCAAAATAAAAACTTGCTGAATTTAGGTTTGAAAATGTTGAAAACTCATAAAAAAAAATAAAATAAATAATAATAATAATAATAATAATATATATATATATATATATATATATATATATATATATATATATATATATATATATATATATATATATATATATATTATTAATAATAATATATATTTAATACTCACTTTTTATTTTAAAATATAATGGTATTATCACACTTATTTATTTTGTTTATTTAAAAAATAAATAAATAAAGTGCAATAATACTATTATTACTATTATTCATTATTTAATTTTTTATACTTATATTTAATGGGTTACACTATGTGCAGTGTGCAGTGAGCACCAAACCAAATCTCAAGGTGCTCTAGACCAACAAACTTATGTGCACCCCTGCCAATATTTTCATGCATAATACATTCCTTTTTAGACACACTTTGGTATTTTCAAAACTTTTTTTGAAAAAAAAAAAGTTTAAATTCTTTTTAGCATACTATACTATGTTATAACTGATTTATCTTTTTTTGGAATCTGGTGCCAGCAATGGTGAGCATCTAGGAGGTCTGACACCACTGCTTTCATTATTTGAAATTATTTGAAAATGTAATAATGACAATAATAATAATTTAAATTACTTTATAGGTTGTGTTGAACAATGTTTTAAGCTGTGTGCTGGTTTTAGTAATCTGTGAGCAAAAAACAAAACAAAACAAAACTAAAAAAACCTTAAAGCCAAGATATTATTCCATTTGGCCTTGGTTTCTTGCAGGCATACCTAAGGAACACCTAAGTCCAGAAACACTGTTAATGTTGATAAACTTAAAGCTGAGTATGTTAGCCTATCAATAATATATCCAATGTCTGTCTGTAGTTCACTTTAAGTTTTTTTATATAGAGTTCATTATTTGTGTGTTTGAATTGGACTGCAATTTTTTGTAAATTATGCAAATGCATACCTACAGGAACATTATTAATTAATATATGGCATGTGTATGTTGTTCAAAGTTGTGTAGCCTGTGCTTAAACACTTAAAATGAAAAAGAAAATCACAGAAGATTGCTGACTAGGTGGTACTTAGATATTGACATTTGATAAGAGGTAGTTCTTAAAAAAGAATTTGATTGTTTAAAAAAGCAGAAATGTGAAGCCTGAATTTTTTGTTACAGCATGTGCATTTTTTCAGTTTCACTTTTTCAGTTAAAATGTATTTGTGCTGTAACTGATAACATGTTTTAATTGTACAATTAAACAAACAAACTTAATTGTGTTTCGACACAAATCAGCAAGCCATTCCGCCTCCAACATAATACTCCCAAGGTTAAAATATTTGGCTTTGGTGAATGGGAGGACCTGTACAGATAAATTCTCTGGTTAGTCTTTCTTCAGTTTCTTATTCCAGCTCTCCAGATTCTCCTTCCTTTCCTTCAGCAAGAGTAGTACTGTTAAACTGGATCCTTCAAAACAGCTGAACAGCTGAAGACAGCTGAAACACTTATTCTTCATGAAAATTTAAATGAATTTGTCTGATATTTTGTTTCAAATACACTGAAATTCAGATGTTTGTAAGGTTTTAAGGAAAATTACATTATTTTACCTAATACAAGAAGAAGCAACCAACCCAGAAGAATGTATGGGGAATAATGTACATTGATGCAGGGACTTTAAGCCGCACTGAATCCATTCCTTCAGACTCAGACATGTACAGCAACATATGCAAAATGCTTATTCCTAAAATAACAGAAAGAAGATGAAAAGAGAATGTGGATAGTGACTGAAAGCTGACCAAAATATTTTACCCTACCGAGGCCCAATTTTCTGTATTGTTGAATGAAAGAAGCTGTGACTCTTTATCATGGTCGGGCATGCTGCAGCACATTTCCTGACTAACCACTAAATACATTTGACATCAACATACTCTCCATAAGACAAGTTTACTAACTCATGTCCGGCTGGCTCAGATCTGCTTTCAATTTTAAATGACATTATTAAGACAATTTGTACAGGCCCAGACAAGGCTGAGCAACAATTTTAGATTTACCATGTCAGATTGTAAGAATAATGTTATAAAGTCAGCCAACTCTTGCTTGTGCCAAGCAAGACTATCAAAACGCATAAATTATGTTATGTTCAGGGGTGTTGCTAGGGTTGGGAGAGATAAGGGGCTTAGCCTCCCGACCAAATAATTAATTTATTTATTAATTTATACATTTATTTCATACTAAGTATACTTCAAATACATTAACATATTTATTGACATATCAATTACTCATATAAAATAAGTAAACTTTATTTGGAGTATGTCTTTACTGCACAATGCACATTTCTTAATATTATGCCTAAAATGTGTTTTACTATCACTATTAATAAGGAATGTATGATCTCTGTAATATCAGTCTTTAAATGCAAGATATTTAAAGTTTACTTGAAGTATGCTTTGATTGTACAATTTAGCACAATCAAAAATACTTCAGTATATCTTTAGTTGGACATCAGCACTACTTCCGCACAATTAAAGTGCCTTAAATACAAAATTAGTTGTTCCAATTTAGCAGACTTTAATTATACCAGTTTAGTATACCAAAAGTACAATTGCATGGTGTTTTTATTATGCACATAAACATATAAATGTATTTGTAGAATATTTAGCACAAAATAAATGTATTTCAAATACATTTTAGTATGTTTTTTCCACTAGGGCCGCCCCCATACGATGGATACTCAGCCTCACTAACCACATCTTTGATGCTTTATCTGACATTAAAGTAATTTAATTGTTTACATTACTTGTGGATAAATGACCAACTAGAGCTGGATTCTGGATAAATGGAGAATGGAGAATCACTTTTTTATTTATTTATTTATTTATTTTTTTTAAAATAGATATCACAATTCTCCCACCATGATTCTGAAAAAAATAGCCTGGACAACTAAACAAAATAACATGCAATTTACTAGTGGTTCTAACAAAATGCAAATTGCTACAATCTGTTTATAAAATGTATTCTATATATTTAACGTACTGTTAAAAAAAAAAAAAAAGTTGAATGAGTGATTCAGTGTCTTCCTCATAAAGACTTCACTTGTTTCATTCCTGAATGAATCAATGTTTTTTGAACGAATCTCTTTTATTAAGTCACTTGTGAAGTCACTTTCAAAAAGGTTTTCTCTATTTTGATCGCTACTGTAGACAACAGTGTTTATGTCCGAACTATAAACTTTTATCCCAGTGCTTCTGTGGTTATTTGAATGTTTGTAACGCAGAAATAATGATACAAAAGACTTGTAAAGATGTTTCATATACATAACTGCCCTCTCTGGGTCAGCGGCAGCGCGAACTCAGATTTTAACATTTAAATGTTACAGTGTGATTTAAGGGTTTAGTAGACATAGCTGAATCGTTGTCATTTAGGAACGAGATTGTGTGGGTGATTGAATCTGTTCGTGATCTGGCTATTTAAATATCCAAAACATAAAATGAGGGCTTTAAAACTGCCCCCCATACGCCACTGGTATGGAGACAGTCACTTTAATTTGACAAATAAACGTGCAGCCATTCACACATTCAGGGGTTTTGCAGCATTACTGCTGAGCTTAAAAGCCTCCTTGGAATCATGAAATGATTTATATAAAAATGAAGACAGCAGTTGCGGTGTTTCTTTTGTTGGGCCTCTTTGGAGTGAACATCAGCCTCTACAGAAAACACTTTTACGTGAACATGTGTTTGATATGGTCAAGGGCACAGGATTACTGCAGAGAGCACCATGATGACCTGTCCACCATCAGCAACGAAGAACTGCAACCGCTTTCTGATAATCCAAAAGACTACTCTTTATTTTATGTCGGATTTCACAGAGATCCTCGAAACAGGAGCGTGTGGAAGTGGTCTACAGGTAAGCCGGCAACAATCGACAGTTGAGATATCAGAGAACCAACCTCCAGTGAACAATGTGGCAGTGTCAAAAACAGCAAATTTCACAGTATTGCTTGAAGTTGGCCAATACCATTTTTTGTATGGAGGTCTTTGAGCTGATCCTGGTGCAGCAGGAAAGCACATGGGAAAAGGCCCTGCAATACTGCAGACGCCATTACACACTGATCTGGCCATACTGAGCTCAGGTGTGATTATGACAGATGATGTGTGGATTGGTCACAGAAATGGAGCAGACCTTCAATATAAGGTCTGGTCTTCGGGTGGAGAGCTCCAGTGCCCTGCCTTGAATCAGTGCTGTGAGGTTTATAATGTAAAACAGAGGGTTTAGAAACCTACGGCCTGTGAGTGGAGACATCTTCAACAGGAATTCAACTCAACTCAAATTCGACTGGAATTTTCTGATAGTAATGATGTTTGTAAGGTACATTGTTTGCTTTGCTTTTAACTGCTAAACATGAAATTAAATGTAAGGGATTCCAGAAGCAATAGGTAGCATAATACATTAGCTTATTTCAGAACTAATATGAAACATGAGAAGTAATATTCATGTCAGTGGAGTGCAGTCTCCCGTGAATATCGATATTGTCCTTTGAATGCATTATCTGGTTATGGTTTCTTTGATTTCAAACAAATGAATATTAACACTCTTGTAGTAGATGTTTTCAATGAGTGGTAATTTAAGAAAGCACATGCTTTTTTGTTACACGAGTGTAAAATGCTGCAACAGGGTGTCGTAACTAAATTGCATGTATTCAAAAATTCTTCAACCGCTGCCAGGACACAAACACATTTCATCTTGCAAGTCATGTTTTATTTTGCAGATTTGTTTAAAGTCCCTCATCTCACATAACTCTCAGGCAAATCTGAGTTTGTTTTGTCAGTCATTCTGTTTCTAAAGTGGATAATCTCCTAATTTCCCTTTCCACTTGTGGTGTTCCCATTTTCACAAAGTATTCAAAACAGCTGGTGAAGTAATACCAGGGTTAAAAAACTTTAAAATTAAAACCATTGAAATTTTGTTACTTGAAATGAATTAAAATGAAATATTTGTAAAAAAAAAAAATGTTGCCAAAGCAACATTTCTCCTTTTGATTTAATTTAACTTAATGCACTAAAATATCTAAATCTAAAAATTAAAAAAAAAAAAACTGCAGACGTGTTTAACAAAAAAAAAAAAAAAAAAAAATTATTAAAAATATAGAAAATACTAACTTATATAGAAAATATAAAAACGTTTTCAAAATATAAATAAACTATAGTAGGCTCTACGCTAAAATAACACTAAGTACTTTCAAGGTCAATGTTGTCAATATTGTTTAGTTTGGGCTATACTAATAGAGGAACAAGGATGTTGAACATTATTTACATATCATATATAGCCACAGCACTGATGGCTAAATGAGTACATGATATGATATACTGTTCATCATCATTTTATACATTTGAAGGAGGTGTTGGGCTCATTTCTGGTTCATATTTGAATGTTGATCTGAATATGTGCCTTTTTAATTCACACTCATTGATTTTATCATGGCACAAAAAAATCTAAATATTCAACTTCTCAATTATATAAAAAAAAATAGTAAGATATTTTAATTCTTTGTAAATATATAAATGTTAAATAATATAGATATAGATGCAGTTATATTCTGATAGAAGATTTGGAAGCTTGTGATTCAGTTTTTAATCTGCCTGACATGATTTCTGAAGAGAATAAATGTGGGATGTTTGGACCTTGGTTCATCTCTTCACAGCAACCATGAACACTTAATAGTTTGCTGCCATCTACTGATGAGTTTAATTACATGTGCCAGAATATAATTGCAGTTTTCACTACCGACAAATACTATCAGTATTTAACTGCAAAGTCTTAATGTTATATGGTCAACTATTAGATGCTTTCTTTTTTAGGGCAGATCAAGGGAGGATTTTTGAAAATATTAAGTTCTACTGAAATTGTGGGAACGACTTTTGGAACTGTCAGTAAAAACAGACCTACATACATCACTGTTTTGCAATCGATGTCAGCGTTTTTCAGCACAAGCTCTGTGTTTATGAATTTAAGGCTGTCATTAAAACCCTGTTTTAAAATCTGAACTACTGGTCTGTTTAGCCCTGCAAGTCTTGATTTGTTTTTCCGATATGGAAAAGTTCACACTTCACATATCCTTGCAACTAATCTGAATGTTTTCTCACTTTGTATATAAGGTTAATCCCCTAATTTGCCACTCGGGTTATGTGAGAGAAAGGAAACCATGCCTGTAATACCTGAAGCAAATTCATGGCATTTGGCAGCATTGGTTATCTTTAAACTAACAGGTGATTTTATTGGGGTTTTGTGTAAGATTTATTACTATTTTTATTTTTACAATTATTGTATTTTCTAACATTATTGAGCCTCTTCATATAAGATCATTTTCTCTGTAAATTGCTTTTAACAAATTTTTTTTTTTTTTTGTAAAAAGTACTGTAAAATCAATTTGAATTGAAGTGAAAACGTTTGTTTTCAGATTTGTAAGTCTACTGTTACTCTAATAGTAAGCAGGAAAAAAACACAATATGCAAATTTACTTAATACAAAATAAATACTTTCCACATATTGTAATGATTTTAATGATTTAGTGAAGAACTGAATAGGTGATACCTGGATTTTAAGAGTAAAAAAAAAAAAATTGTCTTTTTCATTTTTTCTTCTTCCAGACATTTCATGTCATATACCCTAACTGCTTTAAATGTGTTTGTAGGTATGTCCTTTCTTTGAGTCATCTGATTTGCCTTAATTAGAAATTAAAATAAATTTGACTTAAGGCCCTAGGTCACTCTCAATGTCAAAGCGGTCCTGCTTTTCATTGGTCTGTTCGTGACAGAAATTTGTGAAAAGGTGTGGTAACAAGTCAGCAATATCCTAAAATAAATGGAGAATACCACATTTATTCAGAATTCTGCTGCTGCACTGGAGATCATTCAGATCAACATGAAGGCTTCAGTCACTGTGCTGCTTTTTTCAAGCCTCTTTGGGCTGAATGTCAGCGTCTACAGATATCACTTTCCTGTGAACGAGACTTTGTCATATCAAGATGCACAGAAGCGCTGCAGACAGCAATATGACGACCTGTCCACTGTCAGAATTAAAGATTTAGAGGATTTATCTTCTAATTCTATAATTACAGGGTCCTTTTTTTGGATTGGAGTTCAGAGAGACAGTGCAGACTATAACAAATGGATATGGTCAGAAGGTGGAGAAGCAACAATTACATTTTGGGCAAATGGACAACCTGATAATGATCACTGTGGTGGTGTTGAAAAAAAAAGACTGACTCTGCATGCCAGACCCTGCTCTGTCCATTTACAATTTTATTGTATGAAGGTCTATGAGCTGATTGTGGTGCATCAGGAAAGCACATGGGAGGAGGCCTTGGAATACTGCAGACAAAACTACACTAACCTGGCCATAATAAACTCAGAAGACATTATGGAAGAAGCAAAGATTAATAGCACAGTAGCTGATACAGATGAAGTGTGGACCGGCCTGCGCTTTCTAGATGGTCGTTGGTTTTGGGTAAATGGAGACGGTCTTGGATATAATGTCTGGTCTTCAGATGGAGAGATCCAGTGTCCTGCCATGAACCAGCGCTGTGGGGTTTTTGATAGAACACAGGGGGTTTGTAAACCCACAGACTGTGAGCGGAAACTCAACTTTCTCTGTGTCAAGGAAAAATACGAAGATTGACTCGATTAATCTTAGAAGGTCAGCAGATGTGACACTATAGGAGGAGTTTCTTGAAGTATCCTTTTCAGAAACTTTCTTTGCTTTGCTTTTAATGGCTGAACATCATGATGAACTCTGTGACATAATGTTTTCCTAAAACTATAGCCAACTTTAGCCAGATAGAAAGTACTGTAGCTTACGACATTCATGTAAAATGCATGCCAATATGCAGGTGTGCACACATAGTAAGTGGTGCACAGCTGTGCATAAAAAATGCATTGACTAACTGTAATACTGTGTAAGATTTCTATTTGAACTGACAGGATAAATCTAGGCTATGCGGTGCCCGTTTCAAAACAAAACACAAAATTGTGACATTTCATTCGGTGACGCGTTTCACTCGGCTAAAACAGACAACGCATACACTTATTTACCAGCAAGCTGCCAAAATAAAAACTTGCTGATTTTAGGTTTGAAAATTCATATAAAAAATTTAAAAACAAAATTACAAAAAATTTTACGTAACAATGATCATTGTAATTTTAAAGCGTATTATAAAATAATTGTATTTTTATTTAATACTCACTTCTTCTTTTAAAATATTGTGATATTATCACACGTTGTTATTTTTTTTTGTTTATTTAAAAAATCTAAATACAGTGAAATAATAATGTTATTACTAATATTAATTATTTCTTTTTTTTATACTTTTATTTAATGGGTCACACTATGTACAGTGAGCACCAAACCAAATCTCAAGATGCTCTCATGAGAACCAAACCGAAAAACTTATGTGCACCCCTGCCAATATTTTCATGTGTAATACATTCCTTTTTAGACACACTTTTGTCTTTTCAAAACTTATATGTTTAATTTTTTCTTAGTATATAGGCTACTATTATATGTTATATCTGATTTATCTTCTTTTGGAATCATTTCACTGGTGGCAGCAATGGTGAGGATCTAGGAGTTCTGACACCATATAATTGCTTTCTTAGAGTAACTGAATGAATTTTATTTAAAATCTATCAATAATAATGACAATAATAATAATTTACATTTATATAGGTTGCGTTGAACAATGTTTTTAAGCTGTGTCCTGGATTTAGTAATAATCTGAACAAAAAACTGTTTTAAATTTGACAACATAAAGGCAAGATATTTGACCTTGGTTTCTTGCAGGCATACCTAAAGAACGCTTAAAGTCCAGAAACACTGTTAATGTTGATAAACTTAATGCTGAGTATGGTAGCCTATCAATAATGTATCCAATGTCTGTAGTTCACTTCAACTTTTTTTTTTTTTTTTTTAAATAGAGTTCATTATTTGTGTGTTTGAACTGGACTGCAAATATTTGTAAATTATTCAAATGCATACCTACAGGAACATTATTAATCAAAATATGGCATGTATATGTTGTTCGAAGTTATGTAGCCTGTGCTTAAACACAATAAAAAAAGAAAATCACAGAAGATTGTTGTGACTAGGTGGTACTTAGATCAAAAATAGTTCTTAAAAATGATTTTGATTGTTTAAAAAAAAAGCAGAAATGTGAAGCTTGTATTTTTGTTAAAGCATGTGCATTTTTTCAGTTAAAATGTATTTGTGCTGTAATTGATAACATGCTTAAAAACTTAGAATTGTACTGTAACAAAGTTCGAGGAAAGGAAGGAAGAAGTCGGAGTCGGTGTGACTGAGGCTCGGGTAATTTATTCAATATTTACGTAATATAAACACTTGTGCCCTCAGGCACTTCAAATAACATAAGTAAACAGCACTTCGGCGATTCTCTAGTCCACTGCGATAGTACCTCACTCCCGAGTCCTCAGTCTGTCTCTCTCTGCCACTTCCTGTCTCCCTGTGGCTTATGATCTCTCCACGTCAATCACTGAAACGAGAAGCAGGTGAATGTCATCTTGCACTTGACCCACTTACTCACCGCTCGTCTCCAACCTCTCTGTCTCGCTGCAGACACCGCTAACCACGCCCCCCCCTTACCACATACCCCCACCGCCCGACTCAGGCCGGGGAGCCCTCCGGCCTGCAGCCCCCCCCCCCATTCCTGGAGAGGAAGTCTGCTACAGCCATCTGCGCCCCCGGCCTGTGGATCACCTTGAACTTAAAGGGTTGGAGGGCCAGATATCAACAGGTGATCCGCGCGTTGGTATCTTTCATGCGGTGGAGCCATTGCAGGGGCGCGTGGTCCGAACAGAGAGTGAACTCCCGTCCCAGGAGATAATAGCGGAGGGTGAGAACGGCCCACCGGATTGCCAGACACTCCTTTTCAATGGTGCTGTACATTGTCTCTCTCTTAGAGAGCTTGCGACTGATGTACAGCACCGGCCGCTCTTCACCCTCTATCTCCTGGGCCAGGACGGCCCCAAGCCCCCTGTCCGATGCGTCTGTCTGCAGCAAGAAGGGGAGAGAAAAATTAGGAGAATGCAACAGCGGTCCGCCACACAGAGCAGCCTTTACCTGGGTGAAAGCCTGCTGACACAGCTCCGACCACTGGACCGGATCTGGAGCTTCCTTTTTAGTGAGGTCAGTCAGCGGGCTGGTGAGGTCCGAATAATTAGGTACAAACCTCCTATAATATCCCGCCAGCCCCAGGAACTGCCTCACCTCCTTTTTGGTCTTGGGCCTCGGGCAGGTCGCAACCGCTGCGGTCTTATTAATTTGGGGACGCACCTGCCCGTGACCTAAGTGGAAGCCCAGATACCTGACCTCCACCCGCCCAACCGCACACTTCCTCGGGTTAGCCGTCAGTCCGGCCCCCCTCAGCGCTCTCAGTACGGCCCGCAAATGCTCCATGTGCCGCTGCCAGTCGTTACTATAGATGATGTCATCTAGATATGCAGCGGCATATGTCGCATGCGGCCGCAGAATTCTATCCATGAGGCGCTGAAATGTGGCCGGCGCCCCGAATAACCCGAACGGAAGCGTAACGAATTGGTGCAATCCAAACGGCGTTGTGAAGGCTGTTTTTTCTTTGGATAAAGGTGATAAGGGGATCTGCCAATATCCTTTAGTTAAATCCAGTGTCGAATAAAATCGAGCTGTACCCAGCCGATCAAGCAGTTCATCAACCCGCGGCATTGGATATGCGTCGAATTTCGACACAGCATTCACCTTGCGATAATCCACACAGAATCGTACAGAGCCGTCCGTTTTAGGTACTAAAACTATCGGGCTCGCCCAATCGCTATGGGATTCCTCTATTACTCCCATCTCTAGCATCGCCTCTAATTCTGCCTGAACTACCTTTTTTTTGTGTTCAGGCAAACGATACGGCCGGCTGCGAATCACCACCCCCGGCTCGGTCTCTATGTGGTGCTGTATGAGGTTGGTTCGCCCAGGCAGGGGCGAGAACACATCCGCAAACACGGCCTGTAGCTTGGCTACATCAGCGAGCTGCGAGGGCGAGAGGTGGTCTCCCCCAGGGGCCAGAGCTAACGATTGTGGTTTGGTATTTACCTCCGGTCCGAGATCCTCCTCCCCACTCACTGCCGTCGCTAGCATCACTGACTCCGCCTCACTCCACTTTTTGAGGAGGTTGAGGTGATAAATCTGATGTGCCCCGCTCCTGTCTGTACGAATCACCTCATAATTAAGATCCCCAATTCGCCGCGTGACCTCAAAGGGTCCTTGCCACTTGGCGAGTAATTTAGAGCTAGATGTAGGAAGCAATACAAGTACTTTTTCTCCCGGTGCAAATTGACGTAGTCTGGTTCCCCGGTTGTACAGCCGGCTTTGCCGGTCCTGGGCCTGTAACAAATTCTCCATTGACAGCCGCCCCAAAGTGTGGAGTTTTGCTCTCAGGTCCAGCACATATTGAATTTCATTTCGACTGTCTGAAGGTCCGTCCTCCCAAGTTTCTCTCAGGACGTCCAGCACCCCGCGGGGCTGACGCCCATAGAGAAGCTCAAAGGGGGAAAACCCCGTGGAGGCTTGCGGGACCTCCCGCACAGCGAACAAGAGGGGTTCCAGCCACCTGTCCCAATTTTTTGCGTCTTCGTGTACGAACTTCCGAATCATGGTTTTTAATGTGCGATTAAATCGTTCCACCAGTCCATCTGTCTGTGGGTGGTAGACACTGGTGCGAATCGACTTAATGCCCAACAATTCGTACAGTTCGCGTAAGGTACGTGACATAAACGCCGTGCCTTGATCAGTGAGAATCTCTTTCGGGATTCCCACTCGGGAGATTAACGAAAACAGTGCGCTCGCCACACTTTTCGCTGAAATGTTGCGAAGCGCTACCGCTTCAGGGTATCGGGTTGCATAGTCCACCAGCACTAATGCAAAGCGATGCCCGCGTGCCGATCGTTCTAATGGCCCGATGAGGTCCATACCAATTCTCTCGAAGGGGACCTGCATTAGCGGAAGAGGGCGCAATGGCGCTTTTGGGGAGGCCGGTGGATTTACCAACTGACATTCACGACAAGCCGCGCACCACCTGCGCACATTCTCGTGAATGCCCGGCCAAAAGAATCGGGTCATGAGACGATTTAGTGTCGCTGCCTGCCCTAAATGTCCCGCCATCGGATTACAGTGAGCCACCTGGAATAGCACTTCCCGACGGCTTTTAGGTACTAACAACTGGGTTGTATCCTGCTTTGACTGAGCGTCTTGTGTCACTCGGTACAACCGATCTTTCAAAATAGCAAAATAGGGATAGGAGAGTGGACGGGCAGGCTGGAGACGCTGACCGTCGATGGTTTGGACCTGCTCAAAAGCCCATTTCAGTGACTCATCTTGGGACTGTTCCAGGGGAAAATCATCGCGTTCAGGGAGGATTAGCCTCTCATTGGCGCTCCGTTCCCCTGGCTCAGTATCCCGCGGTCCCGGTTCAGCCACTCCCACCTGCGCGTCCACTCCATTCTCCAGCTTTCTCTCTCCACAAGAGACATCCGCACATAAACACCCCAGTAATTGACTAAATGCTGGCCAATTTGTCCCCAAAATCAGCGGATGTCGGAGGTGCGGGTTAACTGCAACCTCCACACTATGTTTTTGTCCCCGAAATTGAATAAGCGCGGACATTAGAGGATACTTCACCACGTCCCCGTGCACGCACCGAACCGGAACCATGCGGCTTTTATCCAATGCCTCGAGCTGAATCAGGCTTTGGTGGATCGAGGTCTGGTTACACCCGGAATCCACCAAAGCGAGATAAGTACCCCCCTTAATACTCACAGGTATTTGGTACAGGCCAGCTTGATCGGGGGCTGTCCGGGACCCGGATCAGTGCCCCCACCTCCATCACTGGGCACCGGTCCATGAAATGCCCCGGGTCCCCGCACCGCCAACAGGCCGGCCCAGGCCTCCCCGCCGCCCTAGTGGCAGGAAGTGGATCAAGGGACTGACGTGAAGAGAGCAGAGGGAAAGGCCCTGCAGCGGTCCCTGCGCTGGCTAGCCCCGCCCCCCTGGGCGGCGCTCTCAGGCCGGCGGCAGATTCCGGAGGAGGCCCACCCCATCCCCGGGGTGGGACTCGAGGAGGAACGCCCGGACGGGACCTGGGAAGTGGGACAGGACGAGGGGGAGAAGAAACATTATGGGAAGAGAGAGAGAGAGAAACAGCTGGCAGGGATTCGCCGACTCCTGGGCACGCCACCATTTGGTCCTCCGCCAATTGGATGGCCAGGTCCAGCGACGTCGGGCGGTGGCACTGGACCCACTCTGCCGTCTTCCTCGGGAGACGGCCGATGAACTGCTCCAGCACCACTCGGTCGAGGATCTGTTCGACGTCGCCTCCCTCGGCCAGCAGCCATTTGCGGCAGGCGTCCCGGAGCTGTTGAGCTAGCACGAAGGGCCGGCTAGTATCGCCCAGATCCAGCGACCGAAACCGCTGGCGATGTTGTTCTGGGCTCAGGCCGACCCGCTGAAGGATGGCTCGCTTCAGGTCGGTGAAGACCAGGAGGTTTTGGATGGGCAACTGTTGGGCCGCCACCTGCGCCTCCCCCGAGAGCAGCGGTATGAGACGCACTGGCCAGTGGTCTCGTGGCCACCCACATGCCTCGGCCGACTTCTCGAAGAGATCGAGGAAAGCTTCTGGGTCATCCTGTGGCCCCATTTTATTCAGGGGCAGATGAGTGGGGCCAGCTGGGTTTCTTGATGATGGCCCTCCCGCCCGTACCTCCTGATCCATCCAGCTCCGGAACAGCTCACGGTCCTCCTGCTGGGCCTGTATCAGCGTGCGGAAACGACGTTCCTGGTCGTCTCGCATCTCCAGCAGCGCCTGATGGTGTTCTTGGTGGAGGCCCCTCGAGCAATTGGATCACTTCCGCAAACGGCGAGCTCGGCGGTGACTGCATAACAGCGGCGGCCGGGGTTCTTCCTTCCCGGGTTTCGGCACCAATGTAACAAAGTTCGAGGAAAGGAAGGAAGAAGTCGGAGTCGGTGTGACTGAGGCTCGGGTAATTTATTCAATATTTACGTAATATAAACACTTGTGCCCTCAGGCACTTCAAATAACATAAGTACACAGCACTTCGGCGATTCTCTAGTCCACTGCGATAGTTCCTCACTCCTGAGTCCTCAGTCTGTCTCTCTCTGCCACTTCCTGTCTCCCTGTGGCTTATGATCTCTCCACGTCAATCACTGAAACGAGAAGCAGGTGAATGTCATCTTGCACTTGACCCACTTACTCACCGCTCGTCTCCAACCTCTCTGTCTCGCTGCAGACACTGCTAACCACGCCCCCCCTTACCACATGTACCATTGAACAAACAAACATAATTGTGTTTCGACACAGGGGGAGTTCAACAAGCCACTCCACCTCCAACATAATACTCCTAAGGTTAAAAAGTTTGCCTTTCGTGAATAGAAGGACCTGTACAGATATTCATTATTGTAATAATATTTCACAATATTACTGGTTTTTAAACATATAAACACAGATTTGGTGAGCATAAGAGACTTCTTTCAAAAAACTTTTGAAAAGTAGTCTATATATTTGCATTGAATCTGAATGCAATTTGTTTGTTTGAAGGAATTTTGTGTTGTCTTTGTTCCATCAGATTTTCCTGGCTGAAGATTGTCATTTGTTAAGGTAATGGTTCAGAAGCGTAATGCAATGATAGGTCCGTCACTTTTGAGAGGTGTGGAGACAGTCACTTTAATTTGACAAATAAAGGTGCAGCCATTCACACATTCAGGGGTTTTTGCTGCATTACTGCTGAGCTTAAAAGCCCCACTGGAATCATTCAATGATGAAAACAACACTTGCTGTTTCTTTTGTTGGGCTAATAAACATTAGCCTCTACAGAAAACACTTTTATGTGAACATGTGTTTGACCATGGGTACAGAATTACTGCAGAGAGCACCATGATGACCTGTCCACCATCAGCAACGAAGAACTGCAACCGCTTTCTGATAATCCAAAAGACTACTCTTTATTTTATGTCGGACTTCACAGAGATCCTCGAAACAGGAGCGTGTGGAAGTGGTCTACAGGTGAGCCGGCAACAATCGACAGTTGGGATATCAGAGAACCAACCTCCAGTGAACAATGCGGCAGTGTCAAAAACAGCAAATTTCACGGTATTGCTTGCAGTTGGCCAATACCATTTTTTTGTATGGAGGTCTTTGAGCTGATCCTGGTGTAGCAGGAAAGCACATGGGAAGAGGCCCTGCAATACTGCAGACGCCATTACACACTGATCTGACCATACTGAGCTCAGGTGTGATTATGGCAGAAACCATGAATAAGAGCACAGCAGCCCTGAAAGATGATGTGTGGATTGGTCACAGAAATGGAGCAGACCTTCAATATAAGGTCTGGTCTTCGGGTGGAGAGCTCCAGTGCCCTGCCTTGAATCAGTGCTGTGAGGTTTATAATGTAAAACAGAGGGTTTGGAAACCTACCGCCTGTGAGTGGAGACTCAACTTCGACTGGAATTCAACTCAACTCAAATTCGACTGGAATTTTCTGATAGTAATGATGTTTGTAAGGTACATTGTTTGCTTTGCTTTTAACTGCTAAACATGAAATTAAATGTAAGGTATTCCAGAAGCAATAGGTAGCATAATACATTAGCTCATTTCAGAACTAATATGAAACATGAAAGTAATATTCATGTCAGTGGAGTGCAGTCTCCCGTGAATATCGATATTGTCCTTTGAATGCATTATCTGGTTATGGTTTCTTTGATTTCAAACAAATGAATATTAACACTCTTGTAGTAGATGTTTTCAATGAGTGGTAATTTAAGAAACAAATTTTTCTTACACGAGTGTAAAATGCTACAACAGGGTGTCGTAACTAAATTGCATGTATTCAAAAATTCTTCAACCGCTGCCAGGACACAAACACATTTCATCTTGCAAGTCATGTTTTATTTTGCAGATTTGTTTAAAGTCCCTCATCTCACATAACTCTCAGGCAAATCTGAGTTTGTTTTGTCAGTCATTCTGTTTCTAAAGTGGATAATCTCCTAATTTCCCTTTCCACTTGTGGTGTTCCCATTTTCACAAAGTATTCAAAACAGCTGGTGAAGTAATACCAGGGTTAAAAAACTTTAAAATTAAAACCATTGAAATTTTGTTACTTGAAATGAATTAAAATGAAATATTTGTAAAAATGTTGCCAAAACAACATTTCTCCTTTTGATTTAATTTAACTTAATGCACTAAAATATCTAAATCTAAAAATTAAAAAAAAAATGATAAAAACTACAGACGTTTAACAAAAAAAAAAAAAAAAAAAAAGGCAAAATACAACAAAATTTTTAAAAATATAGAAAATACTAACTTATATAGAAAATATAAAAACGTTTTCAAAATATAAATAAACTATAGTAGGCTCTATGCTAAAATAACACTAAGTACTATCAAGGTCAATGTTGTCAGTATTGTTTAGTTTGGGCTATACTAATAGAGGAACAAGGATGTTGAACATTATTTACATATCATATATAGCCACAGCACTGATGGCTAAATGAGTACATGATATGATATACTGTTCATCATCATTTTATACATTTGAAGGAGGTGTTGGGCTCATTTCTGGTTCATATTTGAATGTTGATCTGAATATGTGCCTTTTTAATTCACACTCATTGATTTTATCATGGCACAAAAAAATCTAAATATTCAACTTCTTAATTATATAAAAAAAATAGTAAGATATTTTAATTCTTTGTAAATATATAAATGTTAAATAATATAGATATAGATGCAGTTATATTCTGATAGAAGATTTGGAAGCTTGTGATTCAGTTTTGAATCTGCCTGACATGAATAAATGTGGGATGTTTGGACCTTGGTTCATCTCTTCACAGCAACCATGAACACTTAATAGTTTGCTGCCATCTACTGATGAGTTTAATTACATGTGCCAGAATATAATTGCAGTTTTCACTACCGACAAATACTATCAGTATTTATCTGCAAAGTCTTAATGTTATATGGTCAACTACTAGATGATTTTTTTTAGGGCAGATCAAGGGAGGATTTTTGAAAATATTAAGTTCTACTGAAATTGTGGGAACGACTTTTGGAACTGTCAGTAAAAACAGACCTACATACATCACTGTTTTGCAATCGATGTCAGCGTTTTTCAGCACAAGCTCTGTGTTTATGAATTTAAGGCTGTCATTACATAGCATTCAAGTTACAGTTTTTACATTTGATCAACTTTTGCTTTCCCTGGGAATTGAACCCATGATCTTGGCGTTGCTAGCGCCATGCTCTACTATTTGAGCTACAGGAAAGCTTCCATATATATAAGGTGAATCCCCTAATTTGCCACTCGGGTTATGTGAGAGAAAGGAAACCATGCTTGTAATACCTGCAGCAAATTCATGGCATTTGGCAGCCTTGGTTATCTTTAAACTAACAGGTGATTTTATTGGGGTTTTGTGTAAGATTTATTACTATTTTTATTTTTACAATTATTGTATTTTGTAACATTATTGAGCCTCTTCATATAAGATAATTTTCTCTGTAAATTGCTTTTAACAATTTTTTTTTTTTTTTTGTAAAAAGTACTGTAAAATCAATTTGAATTGAAGTGAAAACTTTGTTTTCAGATTTGTAAGTCTACTGTTACTCTAATAGTAAGCAGGAAAAAAACACAATATGCTAATTTACTTAATACAAAATAAATACTTTCCACATATTGTAATGATTTTAATGATTTAGTGAAGAACTGAATAGGTGATACCTGGATTTTAAGAGTAAAAAAAAAAATGGTCTTTTTCATTTTTTCTTCTTCCAGACATTTCATGTCATATACCCTAACTGCTTTAAATGTGTTTGTAGGTATGTCCTTTCTTTGAGTCATCTGATTTGCCTTAATTAGAAATTAAAATAAATTTGACTTAAGGGCCTAGGTCACTCTCAATGTCAAAGCGGTCCTGGTTCTCATTGGTCTGTTCATGCCAGAAATTTGTGAAAAGGTGTGGTAACAAGTCAGCAATATCCTAAAATAAATGGAGAATACCACATTTATTCAGAATTCTGCTGCTGCACTGGAGATCATTCAGATCGACATGAAGGCTTCAGTCACTGTGCTGCTTTTTTCAAGCCTCTTTGGGCTGAATGTCAGCGTCTACAGATATCACTTTCCTGTGAACGAGACTTTGTCATATCAAGATGCACAGAAGCGCTGCAGACAGCAATATGATGACCTGTCCACTGTCAGAATTAAAGATTTAGAGGATTTATCTTCTAATTCTATAATTACAGGGTCCTTTTTTTGGATTGGAGTTCAGAGAGACAGTGCAGACTATAACAAATGGATATGGTCAGAAGGTGGAGAAGCAACAATTACATTTTGGGCAAATGGACAACCTGATAATGATCACTGTGGTGGTGTTGAAAAAAAAAGACTGACTCTGCATGCCAGACCCTGCTCTGTCCATTTACAATTTTATTGTATGAAGGTCTATGAGCTGATTGTGGTGCATCAGGAAAGCACATGGGAGGAGGCCTTGGAATACTGCAGACAAAACTACACTAACCTGGCCATAATAAACTCAGAAGACATTATGGAAGAAGCAAAGATTAACAGCACAGTAGCTGATACAGATGAAGTGTGGACCGGCCTGCGCTTTCTAGATGGTCACTGGTTTTGGGTAAATGGAGACGGTCTTGGATATAATGTCTGGTCTTCAGATGGAGAGATCCAGTGTCCTGCCATGAACCAGCGCTGTGGGGTTTTTGATAGAACACAGGGGGTTTGTAAACCCACAGACTGTGAGCGGAAACTCAACTTTCTCTGTGTCAAGGAAAAATACGAAGATTGACTCGATTAATCTTAGAAGGTCAGCAGATGTGACACTATAGGAGGAGTTTCTTGAAGTGTCCTTTTCAGAAACTTTCTTTGCTTTGCTTTTAATGGCTGAACATCATGATGAACTCTGTGACATAATGTTTTCCTAAAACTATAGGCAACTTTAGCCAGATAGAAAGTACTGTAGCTTACGACATTCATGTAAAATGCATGCCAATATGGAGGTGTGCACATATAGTAAGTGGTGCACAGCTGTGCATAAAAAATGCATTGACTAACTGTAATACTGTGTAAGATTTCTATTTGAACTGACAGGATAAATCTAGGCTATGCGGTGCCCGTTTCAAAACAAAACACAAAATTGTGACATTTCATTCGGTGACGCGTTTCACTCGGCTAAAACAGACAACGCATACACTTATTTACCAGCAAGCTGCCAAAATAAAAACTTGCTGATTTTAGGTTTGAAAATTCATATAAAAAATTTAAAAACAAAATTACAAAAAATTTTACGTAACAATGATCATTGTAATTTTAAAGTGTATTATAAAATAATTGTATTTTTATTTAATACTCACTTTTTCTTTTAAAATATAGTGATATTATCACACGTTGTTATTTTTTTTTGTTTATTTAAAAAATCTAAATACAGTGAAATAATAATGTTATTAGTATTATTAATTATTTCATTTTTTTATACTTATATTTAATGGGTCACACTATGTACAGTGAGCACCAAACCAAATCTCAAGATGCTCTCAGGAGAACCAGACCGAAAAACTTATGTGCACCCCTGCCAATATTTTCATGCGTAATACATCCCTTTTTAGACACACTTTTGTCTTTTCAAAACTTATATGTTTAATTTTTTCTTAGTATATAGGCTACTATTATATGTTATATCTGATTTATCTTCTTTTGGAATCATTTCACTGGTGGCAGCAATGGTGAGGATCTAGGAGTTCTGACACCATATAATTGCTTTCTTAGAGTAACTGAATGAATTTTATTTAAAATCTATCAATAATAATGACAATAATAATAATTTAAATTTATATAGGTTGTGTTGAACAATGTTTTTAAGCTGTGTGCTGGTTTTAGTAATAATCTGTGCAAAAAACTGTTTTAAATATGACTTAACATAAAGGCAAGATATTTGACCTTGGTTTCTTGCAGGCATACCTAAAGAACGCTTAAAGTCCAGAAACACTGTTAATGTTGATAAACTTAATGCTGAGTATGGTAGTCTATCAATAATGTATCCAATGTCTGTAGTTCACTTCAACTTTTTTTTTTTTTTTTTTAAATAGAGTTTGTTATTTGTGTGTTTGAACTGGACTGCAAATATTTGTAAATTATTCAAATGCATACCTACAGGAACATTATTAATCAAAAATATGGCATGTATATGTTGTTCGAAGTTATGTAGCCTGTGCTTAAACACAATAAAAAAAGAAAATCACAGAAGATTGTTGTGACTAGGTGGTACTTAGATATTCACATTTCATCAAAAATAGTTCTTAAAAATGATTTTGATTGTTTAAAAAAAAAGCAGAAATGTGAAGCTTGTATTTTTGTTAAAGCATGTGCATTTTTTCAGTTAAAATGTATTTGTGCTGTAATTGAAAACATGCTTAAAAACTTAGAATTGTACCATTGAACAAACAAACATAATTGTGTTTCGACACAGGGGGAGTTCAACAAGCCACTCCACCTCCAACATAATACTCCTAAGGTTAAAAAATTTGCCTTTCGTGAATAGAAGGACCTGTACAGATATTCATTATTGTAATAATATTTCACAATATTACTGGTTTTTAAACATATAAACACAGCTTTGGTGAGCATAAGAGACTTCTATATATTTGCATTGAATCTGAATGCAATTTGTTTGTTTGAAGGAATTTTGTGTTGTCTTTGTTCCATCAGATTTTCCTGGCTGAAGATTGTCATTTGTTAAGGTAATGGTTCAGAAGCGTAATGCAATGTTAGGTCCGTCACTTTTGAGAGGTGTGGAGACAGTCACTTTAATTTGACAAATAAAGGTGCAGTCATTCACACATTCAGGGGTTTTTGCTGCATTACTGCTGAGCTTAAAAGCCTCACTGGAATCATTCAATGATGAAAACAACACTTGCTGTTTCTTTTGTTGGGCTAATAAACATTAGCCTCTACAGAAAACACTTTTATGTGAACATGTGTTTGACATGGCCATGGGTACAGAATTACTGCAGAGAGCACCATGATGACCTGTCCACCATCAGCAACGAAGAACTGCAACCGCTTTCTGATAATCCAAAAGACTACTCTTTATTTTATGTCGGACTTCACAGAGATCCTCGAAACAGGAGCGTGTGGAAGTGGTCTACAGGTGAGCCGGCAACAATCGACAGTTGAAATATCAGAGAACCAACCTCCAGTGAACAATGTGGCAGTGTCAAAAACAGCAAATTTCACAGTATTGCTTGCAGTTGGCCAATACCGTTTTTTGTATGGAGGTCTTTGAGCTGATCCTGGTGTAGCAGGAAAGCACATGGGAAGAGGCCCTGCAATACTGCAGACGCCATTACACACTGATCTGGCCATACTGAGCTCAGGTGTGATTATGGCAGATGATGTGTGGATTGGTCACAGAAATGGAGCAGACCTTCAATATAAGGTCTGGTCTTCGGGTGGAGAGCTCCAGTGCCCTGCCTTGAATCAGTGCTGTGAGGTTTATAATGTAAAACAGAGGGTTTGGAAACCTACCGCCTGTGAGTGGAGACTCAACTTCGACTGGAATTCAACTCAACTCAAATTTGACTGGAATTTTCTGACTGGACATTGTTTGCTTTGCTTTTAACTGCTAAACATGAAATTAAATGTAAGGGATTCCAGAAGCAATAGGTAGCATAATACATTAGCTTATTTCAGAACTAATATGAAATATGAGGAGTAATATTCATGTCAGTGGAGTGCAGTCTCCCGTGAATATTGATATTGTCCGTTGAATGCATTATCTGGTTGTGATTACTTTGATTTCAAACAAATGAATATTAACACTCTTGTAGTAGATGTTTTCAGTGAGTGTTAAATTAAGAAACAAATTTTTCTTACACGAGTGTAAAATGCTGCAACAGGGTGTCGTAACTAAATTGCATGTATTCAAACATTCTTCAACTGCTGCCAGGACACAAACACATTTCATCTTGCAAGTCATGTTTTGTTTTGCTGATTTGTAGTTCCTCATCTCACGTAACTCTCCAACACATTCTCACTCCCAACTCGTCACATATTGACGCTTGGTCAGGACCACTTGGCGTCGCTTTTTGACGCTCAAGGTACCCCTTTAGAATCATTTTTCGACGCACATGGGTATCCTTTCAGCGTCACTTTTTTTCGACGTGCAGCGTCCTCCATTGTTTTCAGTTGTTTGTCTTAATTTAATGGTTTGGATGCATTTGTATTAAATATAAATAATTTTATATAAATTTATACTTTCATTGGAGCACGTAACCCCACCCCTACCCTAAACCTACCCACTTCTGAACAGTATAAAACACATAACAGGCAAATAAAAGTACAGTCACAGGTATTTATTGCAAAAACCGACCATAAAAAAGCAGTATAAAAGCATTACAAACAAGTCATGTTGCATTCCAAGTCTTATGAAGCCATTCGATATCTTCATGTGAAGAAGAGAGTAAAACATAAGGTTTTAATCGCTGAAAATGATCCCGCTCCCTTAACACACTCACATCACATCTCATTCAAAAAGATACTCCCATAGCATGACGCAATCGGTCACGAGACACACAAGAGCCAATGGCTGACGTAAGGCTTCTTCTGGCGGCATTTTTTGAATTTGTGCACAAACTGCACATAGGATCGGAGCTTTACGGCGGACAGAGACGGCGATCGTGTCTATTCCTCTCACAAATCAATCGTTTTGCCTAGGAAGATTGGAATATTAATATTTTACTGTAGTTGTACTGTACTGTAGTTGTATCAGCCTGTTATATCTTGTGTTTTATTGACAAATGGTAGGTTTAGGGGCAGGGGTTGGGTTATGTGCTCATAAATGTGTAAATAATGTAATGTAAATAAAACTGTTGTGACTGTTTACATTGAAAAATCACACTCCAACATATATGCAATAATGGCAATATTATTGCCCAATATATAATTTAATCATGATGATAAAATTACATATTTCTGGCATATTGACGCTAAGGGTTTCTTATTTAAAGCAATGGAGGACCCTGCATGTCGAAAAATGACACTAAAGGGGGTACCCTGTGCGTCAAAAAGCAACGCCAAAGGGTCCTGACCAAGCGTCAATATGTGACGAGTTCGGAGAGAGAATGTGTTGCACTCTCAGGCAAATCTGAGTTTGTTTTGTCACTCATTCTGTTTCTAAAGTGGATAATCTCCTAATTTCCCTTTCCAGCTGTGTTGTACCCATTTTCACAAAGTATTCAAAACAGCTGGTAAACTAATACCAGGGTTAAAATACTTTAAAATAAAACCACTGAAATTTTGTTACTTGAAATTAACTAAAATTACATTTAAAAAAAAAAAAAATGTTGGCAAGGCAAAAAATGCAAAAACAACAAAATTGCTAATACAGAAATTACTTACTGTATATTGAAAATAAAAATAAAATGTTTTCAAAATATTAATAAACTACAGTAGGCTAATGATACTAAAATAACACTGAGTAAAACTAAGTACTTCCAAGGTCAATGTTGTCAATATTTTATAGTTTGGGCTATACTAGGATGTCCAACATTATTTACATACAGTATCATATATAGCCAATGCACTGATGGCTAAATGAGTAATATGATGTACTGTTCATCATCATTTTATACATTTGGAGGAGACTGGTGTTTGGCTCATTTCTGGTTCATATTTGGATGCTGATCTGAATGTGAGTCCTTTTGATTCATACTCGTTGATTTTATCAAGAGATAAAAAACAAAATTTTTCAAGATGAGGACAAATTTTCAATTATATAAAAAACAGTGAGATATTTTAATTATTTGTAAATATGTGAATGTTAAACAATATAGATATAGATGCAGTTATTTTCTGATAAAGATTCAGTTTTTAATCTGTCTGACATGATTTCTGATGAGAATAAATTTGAGATGTTTGGACCTTGGTTAAAAGTTTGCTGCCATCTGGTGAGTATAATTACATGTGCCAGAACATAATTACAATTTTCACTACAGACAAATATTATCAGTATTTAACTGTGAAGTCTTAATATGGTCAACTACTAGATGATTTTTTAGGGCAGATCAAGAGGAGATTTTTGAAAATATGAAGTTTTATTGAAATTGTGGGAATGAATTTTGGAACTGTCAGTAAAAAATGGTTTAAAAATTACAGACATACATACAGGTGCATCTCAATAAATTAGAATTTCGTGGAAAAGTTCATTTATTTCAGTAATTCAACTCAAATTGTGAAACTCGTGTATTAAATAAATTCAATGCACACAGACTGAAGTAGTTTAAGTCTTTGGTTCTTTTAATTGTGATGATTTTGGCTCACATTTAACAAAAACCCACCAATTCACTATCTCAACAAATTAGAATACTTCATAAGACCAATAAAAAAACATTTTTAGTGAATTGTTGGCCTTCTGGAAAGTATGTTCATTTACTGTATATGTACTCAATACTTGGTAGGGGCTCCTTTTGCTTTAATTACTGCCTCAATTCGGCGTGGCATGGAGGTGATCAGTTTGTGGCACTGCTGAGGTGGTATGGAAGCCCAGGTTTCTTTGACAGTGGCCTTCAGCTCATCTGCATTTTTTGGTGTCTTGTTTCTCATTTTCCTCTTGACAATACCCCATAGACTCTCAGTGGGGTTCAGGTCTGGTGAGTTTGCTGGCCAGTGAAGCACACCAACACCATGGTCATTTAACCAACTTTTGGTGCTTTTGGCAGTGTGGGCAGGTGTCAAATCCTGCTGGAAAATGAAATCAGCATCTTTAAAAAGCTGGTCAGCAGAAGGAAGCATGAAGTGCTCCAAAATTTCTTGGTAAACAGGTGCAGTGACTTTGGTCTTCAAAAAACACAATGGACCAACACCAGCAGATGACATTGCACCCCAAATCATCACAGACTGTGGAAACTTAACACTGGACTTCAAGCAACTTGGGCTATGAGCTTCTCCACCCTTCCTCCAGACTCTAGGACCTTGGTTTCCAAATGAAATACAAAACTTGCTCTCATCTGAAAAGAGGACTTTGGACCACTGAGCAACAGTCCAGTTCTTCTTCTCCTTATCCCAGGTAAGACGCCTCTGACATTGTCTGTGGTTCAGGAGTGGCTTAACAAATTCCTTGACACGTCTGTGTGTGGTGGCTATTGATGCCTTTACCCCAGCCTCAGTCCATTCCTTGTGAAGTTCACCCAAATTCTTGAATCAATTTTGCTTGACAATCCTCATAAAGCTGCGGTTCTCTCGGTTGGTTGTGCATCTTTTTCTTCCACACTTTTTCCTTCCACTCAACTTTCTGTTAACATGCTTGGATACAGCACTCTGTGAACAGCCAGCTTCTTTGGCAATGAATGATTGTGGCTTACCCTCCTTGTGAAGGGTGTCTATGATTGTCTTCTGGACAACTGTCAGATCAGCAGTCTTCCCCATGATCGTGTAGCCTAGTGAACCAAACTGAGAGACCATTTTGAAGGCTCAGGAAACCTTTGCAGGTGTTTTGAGTTGATTAGCTGATTGGCATGTCACCATATTCTAATTTGTTTTTCCTGTTTTTTGTTTCTCAAACACCATCAGTTTTACTAGGGATGATCTGCTGAACATTCGGCAGAACACACCACAGAATCTTTTACCGGTTTTTGATTATTCGGACGTTTTGCTGGACATTGTTGTTGGCGGAGCCGTAGCTCTGGTCAAACGCTTCAAGACGCGCAGACGGGGGAAGCGAGCCGGCGCGCTCGTGAAGCTCAGACAGCGAGGATTTAGAACGGCGTTGCCTAGCATCCATCTGGCGAATCTCCGCTCTCTACCCAACAAAACGGACGAACTCCTTCTGCTCTCCCGGACAAACAGGGACTTTTCAAACTCTGCTGCTCTGTGTTTCACGGAAACCTGGCTGAACGACGCCATTCCGGACAGCGCGTTACATCTTCCGAGCTTTCAGCTGTTTAGAGCGGATTGCGAGGCAGAATCAACGGGGAAATCACGCGGCGGCGGGACGTGCTTTTACATCAATGAGAGGTGGTGTACAGATGTAACTGTGTTAAAGAAGATGTGCTGTTCAGATCTAGAAACGCTCTTCATTAACTGCAAGCCTTTCTACTCGCCGCGGGAGATTCACTCGTTCATTCTCGTGAGTGTTTACATTCCTCCGTAAGCGCACGTGAGCTCCGCTTTACAGAAACTCGCTGATATGATCACAGAGACTGAGCAACAACACCCGGACTCTGTTTTAATCATTCTCGGGGACTTTAATAAAGCAAATCTCTCCCGTGAACTGCCAAAATACAGACAGCATGTTACATGTCCCACCAGAGACAGTAATATATTGGATCACTGTTACACAGCGATAAAGGACGCATATCACTCTGTCCCACGGGCAGCTTTAGGACTCTCTGATCACTGTTTGGTTCATCTTATACCGACCTACAGGCAGAAACTCAAATCTGGAAAACCTGTATTAAGAACTGTTAAAAGATGGACTAATGAAACAGAGTGGGTTTTACAAGCCTGTTTCGACCTTACTGATTGGACTGTTTTTGAAGCTGCCGCAAATGATCTGGATGAGCTCACAGAGACTGTAACATCTTATATCAGTTTCTGAGAGGATGTGTGCATTCCTACCAAGACTCATCTAACTTACAACAACGACAAACCATGGTTCACTGCAAAACTCAGACAGCTCCGTCAGGCCAAAAAAGATGCTTACAGAAAGGGGGATAAAGTCTTGTATAAACAGGCCAAATACACACTGGAAAAGGAGATCAGAGTGGCAAAGAGGAATTATTCCGGCAAGCTAAGGGGAAAATTCTCTTCCAGTGATTCTGCTTCAGTGTGGAAAGGTATGAAAGAAATCACCAATTACAAGTCACCATCCCCCAGCACTCTGGAGAATCAACACCTAGCAGACGGTCTGAACGAGTTCTATTGCAGGTTTGAAAAAACACCCCACACCCGCCCTGAACACCTCTCCACACAACCGTTCACACCTCCAGCAACCCCCCTCTCCCCCACATCTGCAATTCAGATCAGCGAAGATGAGGTGCGCCAGGTCTTCAGGAAGAACAAAAGAAGGAAAGCACCAGGCCCAGACGGTGTGTCACCAGCCTGCCTAAAAATCTGTGCTGACTAGCTGGCCCCCATCTTCACACAGATCTTCAACAGATCTCTGGAGCTGTGCGAAGTCCCCTCATGCTTCAAACGCTCCACCATCATCCCCGTCCCAAAGAAACCCAAAATTACTGGACTTAATGACTACAGACCTGTGGCTCTAACATCTGTGGTCATGAAGTCATTTGAAAGACTGGTTTTGGCTTATCTGAAGTCCTCCACTGGACCCTTACTGGACCCCCTGCAGTTTGCCTACAGAGCAAACAGGTCTGTGGATGATGCAGTCAACATGGGACTGCACTTCATCCTGCAGCATCTGGACAGACCAGGGACTTATGTGAGGATCCTGTTCGTAGACTTCAGCTCCGCTTTTAACACCATCATCCCGGACACCCTTCAGAACAAACTAACTCAGCTCTCCGTCCCCACCTCCGTCTGTCAGTGGATCTACAGCTTCCTGACAGACAGGCAGCAGCTAGTGAGGCTGGGAAAATACACATCCAGCACCCGCACCATCAGCACTGGAGCTCCTCAGGGCTGTGTTCTCTCCCCACTGCTCTTCTCCCTGTACACTAACGACTGCACCTCTAAAGACCCCTCTGTCAAGCTCCTGAAGTTTGCAGACGACACCACACTGATCGGCCTCATCCAGGACGGTGACGAGTCTGCCTACAGACAGGAGGTTAAGGAGCTGGCTGTCTGGTGCAGTCTTAACAACCTGGAGCTCAACACACTCAAAACTGTGGAGATGATCGTGGACTTCAGGAGAAACCCCCCTGCTCTCCCCCCACTCACCATCATGAACAGCACTGTGACTGCAGTGGAGTCATTCAGGTTCCTGGGCACCACCATCTCCCAGGACCTGAAGTGGGACAATCACATAGACTCCATTGTGAAAAAGGCCCAGCAGAGGTTGTACTTCCTTCGCCAGCTGAGGAAGTTCAACCTGCCACAGGAGCTGCTGAAACAGTTCTACTCCGCCATCATTGAATCCGTCCTCTGCACTTCAATAACTGTCTGGTTCAGCTCAGCTACCAAATCTGACCTCAGAAGACTACAGAGGGTAGTCCGGACTGCTGAGCGAATCATTGGTACAACCCTCCCCACTCTCCAAGAACTGTACTCATCCAGAGTGAGCAAAAGGGCTGGCAAAATCACTCTGGACCACTCACATCCAGCACACTCCCTCTTTGAACTGTTGCCGTCTGGTCGACGCTACAGAGCTCTGAGCACCAGAACGACCAGACACAGGAACAGTTTCTTCCCTCAGGCAATCCATCTCATGAACACTTGACATTAAAAGTGGAACACACAACACCATTATAAATTATTTATTCAACACACATACTTATTTTTTTTTCATTTCAGATTTGCACATATTAGACCTGTACACCATAATTGTCTATATTATATATTGTGTTTTTGCTATTTGTACATTGCCTATTTGTATATTATTCTTTTATTATCTGTGTCCTGTCCTGTTGCTGTCTTTCTGTTGCACTGTAGAGCTTCTGTCACAAAAACAAATTCCTCGTATGTGTAAGCATAACTGGCCAATAAAGCTCATTCTGATTCTGATTCTGATTCTGAAAATCATCACAATTAAAAGAACCAAAGACTTAAACTACTTCAGTCTGTGTGAATTGAATTTAATACACGAGTTTCACAATTTGAGTTGAATTACTGAAATAAATGAACTTTTCCACGACATTCTAATTTATTGAGATGTACCTGTACATCACCAACGTTTTGCAATAGACTTGGTCGGTGTCGCGTCATAGCTGTGTGGGCGGAGTCAGCGTGGGGAAAAACGATCCTTTCCCCCTCATTGGAAAAGCATAGTGTTGTACGACGGAGTTTTAGTGCCACGTTAAAAAAATAAAAAAATCTAAGATTACGACATTAAAGTCGTAATATTTCGAGAATAAAGTCGAAATATTTCGAAAATAAAGTTTAAATATTACGAGAATAAAGTCGTAATACTACGAGAATAAAGTCGAAATATTTTGAGAATAAAGTCGAAATATTACGAAAATAAAGTCGTAATACTACGAGAATAAAGTCGAAATATTTCGAGAATAAAGTCGAAATATTACGAGAATAAAGTTGAAATGTTTCGAGAATGAAGATTAAAGTTATAAAATTTTGAGAGTATTCTAACCTTTTGCGCATGCAAATTGCCTGGATAGAGAGCACCGGTCACCCGCAGAAGTTGCCAGGCCACCGGAATTTAGGCCTATTTGATTACTTATTTATTTATTTGATTATTTACTAATTGTTGCATCCGAGCGGCCGCATCATCTTACTGGGATGAGGAAGAGTCCATTTTAAGGACTCGCGGAAACAGCTTAATATCAAGAATATGATATTTATTAACAGACTGAACAGGAACAACTTTTTATCTTAACATCAACTCACACACCCAATCGACATTCCTTTGGGGGGCGCTGTAGCTCTCTTATTTAACCCTTTTTTAATACATTACAAATGTATATGTGGGATTATGAGCAGAAATCATACTATGTGTCATACTCGCGGGGACAGTAGGCTATGCTTGGAAATAATATTTCATGTCTTCCATTGCATTTGTTATTTGTAGTGCGCCAGCCACCCAATAGCAATAAGATTTGTGCTTCTGGTACTTTTAATATAAAACAAAGTACCAGCTTTCAAAATCAGTTAGCGAAACACAAATTATGTGTCTTACAATAATGTGTTTTTCAAGCTCTTTAATGACCAGATCGCTGTATTTATGTGAATCAATTCAAGTATAGGCAATGGTTTTCTTTGTGAAAATTCCAAAATTCCAAATTTGTGAAAATTCCACCACCTACTCCGCAGAAACGTCTGTGGTGTCCAAACTTTCATTCCTCACATGTAGCCTATTTAATTCATAAAACGTTCTAAAGGTTGAAGTGGACTCCAACTCCTTAACATAATTTATATTGTTTTCTTTTCTGAGGTATAGGCTGTAGGCTATAACATTAAGTGACTATTCACAAGCTGTTTTATTCATGGTATAATAAAATAAATGATTGGACATAATATTTAACGTCTTCCATTCATTATTTGTAGCAGGCCAGCCACCCAGTAATCGCAATAATTTTGTGCTTTGTTGCTTTTGATATAACAAAGCTCAGCTTTCAAATTCTGTCAGTTTTATCACGAAATACTACAAATTATAAATGTGTTTTTCCTCTTCATTTCAAGTTTATAGCAAGATATAAAAGTGACGGAACATCAGAAGGGATGAAAAAAACAGTATAGACTAGTATAATGAAAATGTCTCATTATTGTAATCGGAAAGATGATTGACTCACATGCCGCTTAAACTGAAGCGAATACAGCGATCTGTCACGCCACATTGAAGAGCGTGAAAAAAAAAAACATTATTTTAATATAGATATTGTTTGTATTTCGCTATAAAACTGACCTATTCTGAAAGCTGAGACTTTGAAATATCTCCTGGTGCTCCTAATCCTGGCCATTTGCATGCGCAAAGGGCTAGAATATACTCTCAAAATATTATAACTTTAATCTTCATTCTCGAAACATTTCGACTTTATTCTCGTAGTATTTCGACTTTATTCTCGAAACATTTCGACTTTATTCTCGTAGTACTTCGACTTTATTCTCGAAACATTTCGACTTTATTCTCGTAGTACTTCGACTTTATTCTCGAAACATTTCGACTTTATTCTCGTAGTACTTCGACTTTATTCTCGAAACATTTCGACTTTATTCTCGTAGTACTTCGACTTTATTCTCGAAACATTTCGACTTTATTCTCGAAATATTACGACTTTAATCTCATAATCTTAGATTTTTTTTTTTCTAACGTGGCACTAAAACGCCGTCGTAGTGTTGACCCAGAATGGTCTACATAAAATAATTTCTGCCGCTCGACAGAGCAAGATACGTCGAAAAAACTGAGCCGTATTGGGTCGGACTGTTCGTACGGTATCTGTGACCGGACAAACGACCCAACGGAATGGCCAGATGTGTCGTTTCCCGACACTTTTTGTTACCTGATTGAGTCTCCAGGCAAGAGACAGCTTACTACAAGGCTATACGTGACGGCTTGTGAAAGTAAACATTTGTCGTTTTGTTTCGCTTAGTTTTAATAAAGTGATAAAGACTAGAGTAAAAGACTGTCATACGTTTTTATTGATATATTAAAAAGAATTTTAACATTGACAAAACATAGGTAACATTAACCCTTTGAGCGGTACGGTCCCACATATGGGATTCTTATTTCCGTGCCCCTGGGAGTACGGTCCCACATATGGGATTTAGAACGTTCGGTGACGTCACATAACTGCCAAATTCAAACTGTGGTTTCGCGCGTTTACTGGCGCTGAGCCAGAGAGAGACGTGCACTGCGACTGTAATATTATCACAACAATGCAGTGTTCTTAACCGCATAATGCATATTTTAGGTTTAAGACATTTAAATACACATAAGTACTAGTAAAACAATACATTTAGAGCTTGTAAAATACACACAGATGTCTATGGAAGCAACAATAACAATCCATTCCAATTTAATTTGCCGATGTGTTTTATTCATATCAGATACACATAGTGTAAGTACCTATAAAGTTCACTCTATTCTTCACCCAGTTCACCGGCCACTTACTTGCATGTATTTCGGGAGAAATTGATGAATTCACGTGCTGTAAAACTGACTGACAGGACTCTCTGAACTGCGGCGCGAACAAACATGGCGGCGCCCGTCTCACGTTACAGATCACGAACAAGATCATTTATAAAGGTGTTTAAAGGACAAAACACACTCATTTACGCATATTTGTGAATCGGAATATCAGATTGTCCATGCCATGGTAAGCAAGTTTGTGAATATGTTAAATAAAAAAGGAAAAACGAAATAAAAACGATCCATCTGTCATACAGTGTTATTGTGGCCGCGGTGTGTCACGTGACAATCATGACGCGTCGCCATGGAAACAGTAAGGGCAAACGTTCTAAAATAACGGTCGCCTTAAAAAAACTCACTCTGGGGGGACCGCTAGAATATTTTAAACTCACCACTGAAAAGGTTAAAGGTCTACTAAAGTGCCTTGAAATGCACAGCATTATGTGGTTTGTCGGCCTGTCTTCATAGAAATATATGTTAAAACAGGGTAAAAAAGATCGACTGAATTGAAACTTTTTCAATATAACTAAATATAAAAATGTGCTGAGAGTTAAGCTGTGCTGTTGTTGGTTGCCACAGTAACGGCAAAAAAGCTAAGGAATTCCGTTAAAGTACTTGTTTTGCGTACCAGAAAACCTGTCATGTCTGGCGCTGTATGCATGGCTTGCAGCTTAATGGTACTGAGTGTGAAAATACTGAGTGTTAAATAATAAAATATTATGTTAAAACGTGTGCTCTTATCATTCTGTGGACAAAATCTTGTGAACTTCACCCCGAATGGGAGCTTTATATTCACATGTGCGCTCATCTGTTTTCAGTGCAGCTAACCTCGCATTGCTTCATGTCATCTTCCCTCGCATTAAACTATGACAGGTCCTTTACTGCAAAAAGACCGTCAGGTAATAGGTTTCATGATATTGTTGGCTCGGAAAATATGTAAATGCGCATGCCCAGTAACGTTAGCCGCAGCTGTATCCCTTCTAGCCTTAACCACAAATCAGACTGGAGAGCAGATTAACTTCGGTGGACTTTAATTGAAAAGTGGTGTGTTTCGAGGTTGACATAAAATACTTTCTGATGTTTATTCATGTTCATGTTCATTTCGTGCTTTACATAAATATGAAAAGACAATCAGTTCATGTGTTTGAACTGAGGCAATACAGTGATCTGTCACGACACATTGAAGAGCCACAAAGCGGTATTTATTGTTTGAAATTGTTTTAAAATGACTCAATTTAAAAGCTGAGGGTCCTGAGATCTTGTTTCATATCAGAAGTAACCTGCTCAGGGCCGGTGTTGTGCCCATTTTCGACCCCTGCCGAATTATTACCCCTCTCCTTGAAATCGCTATCTGATTGCCTAATCCTAACCCCACCCCTAATCCTAACCCCTCCCCCACACCTAACCGTAAACCTACCAATACTAGGGGGGGTAATAATCTGGCAGGGGGTCGGAATTGGGCACAACACCAGATTCTCCATAGACGGGATTGGGCGAGTGCCCTGGGGCACCAGCCAATAGGGGGGTACCAAGTGATTAAGATAATGACTAGACCTTTAAAATATTTTTCATGTTTTGTATATATATATATTATTTTGATGAGATGCAGATGCATAGAAAATGAACAGTTAATGATACAATATATACAGAGAGAATATAAAATATATGCACGCATATAAAGAATTGCGATTGGATCAGGTCACAGTGTATTTGCCCCCTCGCCCCAGTCAGAGTCGAACATATTCACAAATGGATAGGCAGCATCAGTTTAGCGGTTGTGCGAAACGTAAATTAAAAAAAAAACATTTAAAAAGAGGAGAAAATATCACGACACATTGCCAGGGCTCTACAGTGCCACTGAAAAGTAGGCCTACTGCGTGCGACTATCAAAAAATATTTAGGAGCACCTGTGCGACTAACCCGATCAGCATATATGTTACATTATTTGTGTTTGCGCTGAGGGGAGCTTCAAAGATTTCTACTTGCGTGTTTTTGCAGCGTTGAGTAATGTATCGCAGACATATGTTGATTCCTTGAATACAATGTTAATCAGAATTTGCTCACTGCTCAAAATACTGGAGTTTTGTTCATTACTGAGTTATGCAAGCTCACAAATCCTCTCGTTATAACAAACAAAGTTTAGACAGGGTGTAAATAAGAGATTTGTTGTGCAGTGTAGAGAGCTTCATTGATTATAATGGAGCTTTGTGAGATCGCGATGAACTGAAGCGAGTGACAGCTTTTAAAGATTATTAAGGGAGTTTGCAAATGTGATATTAAATTAATACAACAGTTCAATAAACAGTAAGTTAATATTAAGTGATGTACATTGTATATTGCCTGATTTTTGCTCTATTTCGTCAAGGAAAATTGTTTCAAACAGTCACAGCTGAGCCGCTGCGCATCTCCATTCAAAACACAGCGGTGTTTCGTTTATGAAAGAACCTGCGTTTTTAAATGAATCTAGTGAGTCAGTGATTCAATTACCCACTCATAGAGACAGTCACTTGCTTCGTTCCTGAATGAATCAGCCGTTCAAACGAATCAATTGAATGAATGATTCAGTGATAAAATCAGTGACTTGCCGCCACCTGCTGGCAGTTTTATTTTTATTTTTAAAGTGATATTTAAATAATTTCATCAAACAATAGTTCTATAGTTAAATAATCAAACAATAGTTCTATATTCAAAATTTTATATTTAAAACATTAATCTCACAACATCTCTGTAAATGCCTCTGTAAATGTCTGTAAATTTACCTACATGCCACTTTTGTGTTCTTCTGTGCCACCTTTGTAATTTTGTTAATATTGATTTCTTTTGATTGGTAACTTATTCTTCTTCTACCTGTTCTTTTATTTATTTATTTTTTAATTAGAAATTTTGAAAAAGCTAATAAATATAGATTTTTCAATTTGACATAACATAATTTTAATAAAATTAGAAAAAAAAAGCCATTACAAAAAAATACAAAAATGCCCCTGTAAATCACTTTAAGGAGTCAAATATTACCTTGTAATGGGAAGGCTAATTTTTGTTATTGATCAGAAGATGCTCCTGAATTTTTGACAGTGCTCTTAATTTTTTTTAGATTGGCTGGGTGGGTGGGTGGGTGGCACTTCAAATGTGGCCACCCTAGGGCACTACACTGTGTTAATCCAGGCCTGAACCTGCTCTGTCTTCTCTGTCTGTGTGTTGTCAGTTTCCTCTTTGCTCTGCGATGTATTTTTCACTGCGTGAACATGATGTGTAGTGTGAGAGTGGCACTGTTTGTCAGTCATGGCAACAGTAACTAAGGGTGAGCGGGTTTTGCGAACGGTCAATTGACGCCAGGGTTTTTCAGCACAAGTGCTGTATTTATGAATTTAAAACTCATTATAAACTAGTTTCACCAAAACCATGTTGGTATTATTAGTGGTGAGGCCAGTAAAAATCTGAACTACTGGTCTGTTTAGCTCTACAAGACTTAATTTGTTTTCTAATTTGGAAAATTTTACACCTCACATATCCTTGCAACTAATCTGAATGTTTTCTCACTTTGTATATAAAGTGAATCAGCTTATTTGCCACTTGGTTTATGTCAGAGAAAGGCAACCATGCCTGTAATAGCCTACTTTGAAGCAAATTCACATCACCATTGGTTATCTCTATCTCTAAACTAACAGGTGATTTTATTGGGGTTTTGTGTAAGATTTATTACTATTTTTATTTTTACAGTTATTTTGTAACCTTATTGAGCCTCGTCATGTTATTGACTGTGGGCTATAAGATCATTGTCTCTGTAAACTGCTTTTAACAGTATTTTTTTGTGAAAAGTACTGTAAAATCAATTTGAATTGAAGTGAAAATGTTTGTTTTCAGATTTATGAGGCTACTGTAACTCTAATAGTAAGAGGGAAAACAAGATGCTAATTTACTTAATACAAAATAAATACTGTCTACATATATTAATGATTTTAATGATTCTAGTGAAGAACTGAATAGGTGATATTATCTGGATTTTAAAAGTAAAAAATTTGTCTTTTTCATTTTGGGCTTCTTCCAGATATTTTATGTCATATACCTTAACTGCTTTAAATGTGTTTGTAGGTGTGTCCTTTCTTTGAGTCATCTGATTTGCTTTAATTAGGCAATTTAGGAAAGGAAATTTGACTGAAGAGCCTAGCACATCAAGATCACTCTCAATGTCAGAGCGGTCCTACTTTTCATTGGTCTGTTCATGCCAGAAATTTGTGAAAAGGTGTGGTAACAAGTCAGCAATATCCTGAAATAAATGGAGAATACCACATTTATTCAGAATTCTGCTGCTGCACTGGAGATCATTCAGGTCGACATGAAGGCTTCAGTCACTGTGCTGCTTTTTTTGAGCCTTTTTGGGCTGAATGTCAGCGTCTACAGATATCACTTTCTCGTGAATGAGACTATGTCATTTCAAGATGCACAGAAGCGCTGCAGGCAGCAATATGATGACCTGTCCACTGTCAGAATTAAAGATTTACAGGATTTATCTTCCAATTCTCTAATTAAAGAGCACCTTTTTTGGATTGGAGTTCAGAGAGACAGTGCAGACAAATGGATATGGTCAGAAGGCGGAGAAGCAACGATTACATTTTGGGCGAGTGGACACCCTGATAATGATAATGATAAATGTGGTGCTGTCTATAAATACGCATTAACTCTTTATGACATATCCTGCTCTTACGCTCTCCGATTTTATTGTATGAAGGTCTATGAGCTGATTGTGGTACATCAGGAAAGCACATGGGAAGAGGCTTTGGAATATTGCAGACAAAACTACATTGACCTGGCCATTATAAACTCAGAAGACATTATGGAAGAAGCAAAGATTAATAGCACAGTAGCTGATACAGATGAAGTGTGGACCGGCCTGCGCTTTCTAGCTGGTCACTGGTTTTGGGTAAATGGAGACGGTCTTGGATATAATGTCTGGTCTTCAGATGGAGAGATCCAGTGTCCTGCCATGAACCAGCGCTGTGGGGTTTTTGATAGAACACAGGGGGTTTGTAAACCCACAGACTGTGAGCGGAAACTCAACTTTCTCTGTGTCAAGGAAAAATACGAAGATTAATCTTAAAAGGTCAGCAGATGTGACACTATAGGAAGAGTTTCTTGAAGTGTCCTTTTCAAAAACTTTCTTTGCTTTGCTTTTAATGGCTGAACATCATGATGAACCGTAGCTTACGACATTCATGTAAAATGCATGCCAATATGCAGGTGTGCACATAAATGGTGCGCAGTTGTGCATACGCTGCCAAAAAAAAAAAAAAATGCACTGGGTAAATAAGTTGCTTATCTGCATACCGACATAGTCGATAGCTGTTAATGCACAGTCACTGTTTTAGATCGACTAACTGTAATTCTGTATAAGATTTACATTCGTACTGACAGGATAAATCTAGGCTATGCGGTGCCCGTTTCAGAGCAAAACGCAAAATTGTGACATTTCATTCAGTGGCGCGTTTCACTCAGCTAAAACAGACATGCATACACTTATTACCGGGCTACCTGCCAAAATAAAAACTTGCTGATTTTAGGTTTGAAAATACTGAAAATTCATATAAAAAATACAAAAAAAGAAATTACAAAAAAATTTACGTAAATATTAGCACTGAAATTTTAAACTGTACTATAAAATAATTGTATTTTTATTTAATACTCACATTTATTTTTAAAATATAATGGTATTATCACACGTTATTTATTATTCTGTTTATTTTTAAAAAGAAAAAAACTAAATACAGTGCAATAATACTATTATTACTATTATTATTTCATTTTTTATACTTATATTTAATGGGTCACACTATGTACAGTGAGCACCAAACCAAATCTCAAGATGCTCTCATGAGAACCAGACCGAAAAACTTATGTACACCCCTGCCAATATTTTCATGCGTAATACATCCCTTTTTAGACACACTTTTGTCTTTTCAAAACTTATGTTTAAATTGTTTTTAGTATATAGGCTACTGTTATACTATCTGATTTATCTTCTTTTGGAATAATTTCACTGGTGGCAGCAATGGTGAGCATCTAGGAGTTCTGACACCATATAATTGCTTTCTTAGAGTAACCGAGTGGATTTTATTTAAAATCTATCAATAATAATGACAATAATAAAAGTTTAAATGTATATAGGTTGCGTTGAACAATGTTTTTAAGCTGTGTGCTGGTTTTAGTAATAATCTCTGAGCAAAAAACAATTTTAAATATGAATTAACATAAAAGCAAGATATTTGACCTTGGTTTCTTGCAGGCATACCTAAAGAAAGCCTAAAGTCCAGAAACAATGTTAATGTTGATAAACTTAATGCTGAGTATGGTAGCCTATCAATAATGTATCCAATGCCTGTAGTATTTGTAAATTATGCAAATGCATACCTACAGAAACATTATTAATCAAAACATGGCATGTGTATGTTGTTCGAAGTTGTGTAGCCTGTGCTTAAACACAATAAAAAAATAAATAAATCACATAAGATTGCTGTGACTACACTGAAAAAAATGACTCATCAATTTATTTTAGCTACATTTAAATAAACAAATTTAGTTGACTAACTTTCAACTAAATTTGTTTATTTAAATGTAGCTAAAATAAATTTATTGCAACCACTTACCTTAAAAACATTGAGTAAATCCAATGAGTCATTTTTTTCAGTGTAGTTGGTACTTAGATATTGACATTTGATAAAAAGTAGTTCTTGAAAATGATATTGATTGTTTAAAAAAAATCAGAAATATGAAGCTTGTATTTTTGTTAAACGTGCATTTTTTTCGGTTAAAATGTATTTGTGCTGTAACCGAAATGTAACATCATTAATTGTACTATTAAACAAACAAACATAATTGTGTTTCGACACAAATCAACAAGCCATTCTGCCTCCAACATAATACTCACAAGGTTAAAATATTTGGCTTTGGTGAATGGGAGGACCTGTACAGATAAATTCTCTGGTTAGTCTTTCTTCAGTTTCTTATTCCAGCTCTCCAGATTCTCCTTCCTTTCCTTCAGCAAGAGTAGTACTGTTAAACTGGATCCTTCAAAACAGACAGATGAAGACAATCAGCTGAAACACTCATCCTTCATGAAAATTTAAATGATTTTGTCTGATATTTTGTTTTGAATACATTGAAATGCAGATGTTTGTAAGGTTTTTAAGGCAAATCACATTGTTTTACCTAATACAAGGAGAAGCAACCAACCCAGAAGAATATATGGGGAATAAATGTACATTGATGCAGGGACTTTAAGCCGCACTGAATCCATTCCTTCAGACTCAGACATGTACAGCAACATATGCAAAATGCTTATTCCTAAAATAACAGAAAGAGGATGAAAAGAGAATGTGGTTAATGACTGAAAGCTGACCAAAATATTTTACACTACTGAGGCCCAATTTTCTGTAAATGTTGAATGAAATAAGCCATGACTCTTTATCATGGTTGGGCATGCTGCAGCAGGATCATTCTTTCTCAACACATTTCCTGACTAACCACTAAATACATTCGACATCATAAGACAAGTATGCTAAATCATTTCCCACTGGCTCATTTCAGCTTTTAATTTTAAATGACGTTCTCAAGACAATTTGTGCAGGCCCAGACAAGGCAGTGGTAACGTTTCCAGCAAGAATTTTAGATTTACCATGTCAGATTGTAAGTGCAAAGTCAGCAAACTCTGTTGTGCCGAGAAAGAATATCAAAAAGCATAAATTATGTTTAAGATACATGACAATTATTGTAATTATTAATTATTTTATTGTTTCTAGAGGACACGAGGTCTCAATTTAGACATTAAAAATGATTCTCCTTAAAAAATTGAATTTGTGGTCAAATTTCTTTTCATAAAAATGCTAAACATCCAGTAGATGACAAAAATGTTAGAAATATTTTATATGTGTATATGTATACTACTGTATGTACATATGAAAAGAATAATAAAATAATCAATTAAAAAGATCATATTCTGCTTTGACCACTTAATTTATATTTTCAAAGCTAGCTGATCGCCAACCTGCATTAGGAAAGATTATTAGGAAAGATTATGGCCATTTAAGTATTTTCCAAACTGTCAGAATGTTATCCAAAATAATATTATTTTAATAGTAATCACATTGTACCTTCTGTGACAGCAGACAGCAAGTACACTGGGACTGAGAGTGTTTGATGCACCCATAGCATTTTAAAATATGGTGTGCCTATAAGGCAAAATAACTCATGTGGATACCTGTAGGTAAAAGACAAACCACGTTACAGACAGAATGCTCTGCTCAAAAACCTACATTAGGTCTTCAAGACACTCTTGAAAGTTCTATATTGATGCCACAGTGAATTTACCAGTAAGGGTTTAGAAGTGTTATTATAAAGAGTATCTGAATAAAGACAACCTTCAAAATTACTCATAGAAGCCTTAATGCAAACATAAAAGACTCAAACCTTAGAAGGCCCAGTATATTCCACAGATAAAACTGCACACACACGATCGGTTTACTCTGAAACTCCTCCAGACTGATGAGGAGAAACAGAAGGACATTTCTCTCCATTACCTGTAAATGGAAATCTTCATTAATGAACAATAAAGGTTAATATAAGTCAGGTAGCTTAAAACCACATAGCCCTATAGCTCTAAAATGGACACACATTTTTTAAAAATTTACTTCCTTACGCACAAAATCATACGCTCTTCCTTCTGACTGAATCATGATTTATGACCAGAATTGAGGAAATATTTAATAATATCACAAAAAACAGGAACTAGATTTCTGAAAGTAAAAAAGTGATAGAGAGATATATATACAGGTGCATTTCAATAAATTAGAATGTCGTGGAAAAGTTCATTTATTTCAGTATTTCAACTCAAATTGTGAAACTCGTGTATTAAATAAATTCAATGCACACAGACTGAAGTAGTTTAAGTGTTTGGTTCTTTTAGTTGTGATGATTTTGGCTCACATTTAACAAAAACCCACCAATTCACTATCTCAACAAATTAGAATACTTCATAAGACCAATAAAAAAAACATTTTTAGTGAACTGTTGGCCTTCTGGAAAGTATGTTCATTTACTGTATATGTACTCAATACTTGGTAGGGGCTCCTTTTGCTTTAATTACTGCCTCAATTCAGCGTGGCATGGAGGTGATCAGTTTGTGGCACTGCTGAAGTGGTATGGAAGCCCAGGTTTCTTTGACAGTTCAGCTCGTCTGCATTTTTTGGTCTCTTGTTTCTCATTTTCCTCTTGACAATACCCCATAGATTCTCTATGGGGTTCAAGTCTGGTGAGTTTGCTGGCCAGTCAAGCACACCAACACCATGGTCATTTAACCAACTTTTGGTGCTTTTGGCAGTGTGGGCAGGTGCCAAATCCTGCTGGAAAATGAAATCAGCATCTTTAAAAAGCTGGTCAGCAGAAGGAAGCATGAAGTGCTCCAAAATTTCTTGGTAAACGGGTGCAGTGACTTTGGTTTTCAAAAAACACAATGGACCAACACCAGCAGATGACATTGCACCTCGAATCATCACAGACTGTGGAAACTTAACACTGGACTTCAAGCAACTTGGGCTATGAGCTTCTTCACCCTTCCTCCAGACTCTAGGACCTTGGTTTCCAAATGAAATACAAAACTTGCTCTCATCTGAAAAGAGGGCTTTGGACCACTGGGCAACAGTCCAGTTCTTCTTCTCCTTAGCCCAGGTAAGACGCCTCTGATGTTGTCTGTGGTTCAGGAGTGGCTTAACAAGAGGAATACGACAACTGTAGCCAAATTCCTTGACACGTCTGTGTGTGGTGGCTCTTGATACCTTGACCCCAGCCTCAGTCCATTCCTTGTGAAGTTCACCCAAATTCTTGAATTGATTTTGCTTGACAATCCTCATAAGGCTGCGGTTCTCTCGGTTGGTTGTGCATCTTTTTCTTCCACACTTTTTCCTTCCACTCAACTTTCTGTTAACATGCTTGGATACAGCACTCTGTGAACAGCCAGCTTCTTTGGCAATGAATGTTTGTGGCTTACCCTCCTTGTGAAGGGTGTCAATGATTGTCTTCTGGACAACTGCCAGATCAGCAGTCTTCCCCATGATTGTGTAGCCTAGTGAACCAAACTGAGAGACCATTTTGAAGGCTCAGGAAACCTTTGCAGGTGTTTTGAGTTGATTAGCTGATTGGCATGTCACCATATTCTAATTTGTTGAAATAGTGAATTGGTGGGTTTTTGTTAAATGTGAGCCAAAATCATCACAATTAAAAGAACCAACGGCTTAAACTACTTCAGTCTGTGTGCACTTAATTTATTTAATACACGAGTTTCCCAATTTGAGTTGAATTACTGAAATAAATGAACTTTTCCACGACATTCTAATTTATTGAGATGCACCTGTATATATATATATTTCTTAGGTGCAGTTGTGCAAATTCAATTTTGTACATTACTGCTGTAAATACGCTCTTTAGATTTTCCCTGCATAAAGCGAGGGAAAAGTCTGCACTCCTCAAAACCATCTGCAATATGAAACAATTCTAACAAAGACAGAAGCTGACATGCGCCCATCATAACGCCCACAAAATAAAAGGTGCCAGCCTGGGCATCTACAAACAAAACACAAGTTATCAGAAGAGGTCTGTGATTAATTAATGCAATATGAAAAGTTTAAATCCAAGTAGACATATTTTAAGTAATTTCACTTGATTATATCCATTAAAAACGCAAAGTAATATGTTTAGCTCTGATATTTGTGGAAGTCAAGAGCTCTTTCATAAGAGTGCTCTGCTTTGGTTGTTACACAACTCTTAACAGCCACTTGAAAAGTTCTCTAACAACATCCTGGGTACAAATGGTAGAGATGTAAATAAACTGTGGGTTTGTTTAACATCCCAGATTATTTACATGAGCACTTCAAAAGCGAGCTCATAACTGTTGCTTACCTTCCCCAAAAGAGAGAAATCTGGCTGTCATGTTCGCAAAAATCCATGTGTGTCCACAGAACTGAAGCAAGTTGTATGAAAAGAGATATGTGAGACTGAGGCTAAACCTGCAAAAGATTACAAGTAATACACTTATGCAGCATTTGAAAAAAAAAAAAATCATTAATATAACGGTAGCCCTCATGCAAATTATTCATCAGCATGACGATGAATTTTAGTCCGCAATTGGTTGAGTTTCATTTCTCGATACTTTTTATAAGTTTTAACCGTCAACAATCTTAAAGGCAAAATGGGGCCTACATTTTTGATGGCACCTTTTTTTCGCGACACTCAAAACAACGTTGAAATATTTAAATGCATTTCTACGTAAACATAAGCTTTAATAGCCCAAGTATTTGTTCTGATTTGCTTAAAAGTGGAAGTTTAAAGCCTCAAAATGGGGGGTGGGGTCACATACATCCTCCACTTCTCATCTATTTTCACTTTAAAAAGAATAAAGTAACGAAAACAGTACTCACTAGTTTTAATCAGTTATGATCTCCTCTCGACAGTCTAACAGAACATAAATCTAACTTGACTGCGATCGATGTCCTTCAACAGGACGCGTGCTTTCATTCCACCTGCACAGTTTTTAACCGTTTTTCAGCGTTCGGTTTTAGAACGGACCTTTTAGAACTCGCCCCGTGCGTTGAGTTCCATTCCACTGAGCTTTGTTTTGGGTCAACACACACACACCCAAGAAGTTTTTGGAATGTGTCATTTTGTTTTATTTATTTATGTTTTCCATTTTTGTTACAAAGCTACACTTTCATTGTAATAACGGTGCATCTGGGAAAACGGCAGCGACTACATGAAGCACAGCTGAGAAAGCCCCATGTGCCTTTTTACATCTGCTATGCCGATAGGACAGAATGTTTTGGGTGAGGCTGAGCGCTAAAGATCGACATGAATGACAGCTGAATGATGTCAACAATGAACGCCGATTGAACGATATTTACCTCATTCCTCCCAAGCTTCCGTAGTGATGAGACAAAATAAGACCTTACGGGTAAAATCAAATGTGTGAGGAAGTTCTGTTCACAGAACTCCCCTTCTGACGTCAAAAGGGCAGATCTACAGTTCGTTTTCCCAACACACACTGGATACGTGTGTTTTTTATGTTTGGCTCATACAGCACGAGTCCTCTTTAGTTTTTTTGCAGTAGTTTCAGTTTAATTGCAATAGAATAACACATCTAATCATATTTTTCATTTAAGTAGGATATTTTTATTTTATTTATTTATTTATTAAAAATACATCAAGCTGATTTTAATGATTTATTACAAGTGTGTGAATAAAACTTGTACATTAATAATTTGCATTTACACTAAAATTAAATCATACACTTCTATTAAGTATCCAATTAGATTTTTATCAAATTAGAAAAAAAAAAAAAAAAAAAAAAAAAAACAATCCTAAAGGAGCCAACAATAACCTGATAATTTAATAGTAAATCATACACATGCAAATAAATAGTTATGGAATGATGAATGGAGAGGTAGAAAAATGAAGAAAGCAGATATATCTGTCACTGTTTTTGCATATTTGGAGGAATTTGTATCTCAGATGCAACCTTCAGTCCAATCTGAATTTGTCTGATTTGCCTGTCAAATTTTAAGATTGTACTTTCGTCTAGTACTTTAGTGAGGAAAATCGTGGGCCTCATGCAAATTGGTAAACAAAGCAACTCTACATAAAGACAAATACTATCAACATGCTTGTTTAGGCGCTTATATGCTGAGAAAAAGACAACCACGGTTTGATAGATAGTTTAATAGGAGTAGACTGGTCACGCTTTTCTTAAAATCTTTTTTACATGAAGACTTAAAGGAATAGTCATATCATTGTATACTCTCTCTCAAATCGATCCAAACTCCTCAAGCCTTTTTGGCAGAACTTTATAATAACTTTCATTAATAAATTATTAACATACATTATATACTGTAATGCTTAACAGTTCGTTAGTTAATACTCAAATACCTAGAAATTACTGCCTTCCTTCATCTGTTAATCACAAAGTGCAAATTTAGAAGCATGTTTACTCCGAGCTGTTAAAACTTCAAAAATCTTAATAAATGTATCATAAATTTCATCATTAAACCTCATGCACTATACTCCAACTCTACAATTTTTGATTCACCTCAACTGTAAGGAAATTACGGAAGCAAGAAAGTCATAAGGCCTGGAATTCAAAGGAGATGAGGGAGAGTAAATGAGTGGGGGTTTTTTTTCTTACAGTACAGATGGAATTATATTCATTCCGACAGAAATTCTGAACATAAAAAAATGACTCTTTATGAAATGCACCTACCCTGTACTGTGTAAGACTGGGGTCTGTAATGTCTTCAGTGTGTTTTACATTTGTGTGAAGCTATTAACTTCCTTCGTTCTTCCTCCCTTGTTTAATTCAGCTTGCCACACTTGGGTCTCTTAAAGGGGTCCTATTATGCTTTTTCACTTTTTGAATTTTAGTCAGTGTGTAGTGTGTATGTTTGAGCATAAAAAGATCTACAAAGCTACAAATCTCAAAGTCAACTCCAAAGGGAGATATTTTGTTTTTAAAAAATCTCTTTTCAAGAACTACAATGAACGGCTCGTTTGGACTACAAAGTTGTTTTCCTGTATTTGTGACATCACAAATTGGTCCATTAGAATATCATTAAAATAAATCCCGCCTCCGGAAATTCGAATGCACGTTTCAAAAGGGGTATACCTTGCTCTCTCCCGCTCCAACAGCACCTCCCGCTGGCAGAGAATGAACTTGCTTTTAGTGATTCTGCCTAGCTGTTCGCCAATCACAACGCACTGGGACAGCTAACCAATCACAACACATTTCGTTTTTTGGAAGGCGGGCCTTCATCAAACCCGGAACTAATCCAGCCGTTTGTGCCAGACTGGGGAGAATGGTATTGTAATAATGTAAATTATGTAAAAAATAATGCGTTTTTCGAACCACCAAGCATGAGAGCATGTTCTAGTACACCCCTAAACCGAAATCAAGACTTTGTAAAAGAGCATAATAGGACCCCTTTAAGAGAAATATTTGGTTATGCAATATTTGAGCCAAACCATTTTATTGGTCTGTTTTTATGACATAAATCATCTGAGAGGTGTGGTGAAAAGTCAGCATTCTCCTCAAATAAATGTGAAGCACCATTCACATCTTCAGGAGACTTCTGCCGAGCATACACTTGCTTTGCCTATATTTAAATGAAGCGTACAGACACATATTTCTCTTTTTGAGTCAGCACTTTATTTTGGAACTACTTTTATGACTTTTCAGGTTTTACGACTGGTCTGGCCTTTACAGACAGATATAAGGCCTGGAGAGCTGCAGTGTCCTGCCATGAATCAACGTCATGAAGTTCTGGATAAAACAAGAGAAGGTTTGGAAATTAATAACTATTGTAATTAATCTTCAAAAAATAAAAATAATGGTCCATCAATAGACTGCGTGCTACCTTTTTAGCCAGGGTATTGTCAAAAGAGGAAGAAAAAAATCATTCTTAAATACTGCGAATGGTAAATATGGTGTTTATAGTCTTGAAAGAAATTGAACCAGCTGGAGTGTCTTTCTTAAGATGGTGTGGATGATGGAGAACAAGAAAGCTGAAGAAACATTACAAAATATAGAGTCTCATGAATTTGTTTTGTTCCTCAAGGACAAGAATGGAACACTTTATTTGCACATCTGATTTGCCTCTCAAATTTATATTTCTTCCAATACTTCAATGTGGACAACCTTAAAGGGATATTTTAGCCATACAATACATACAATACAGTCCACAATGACAGTCGATGACTTAAATGTTTTTCAAACATATTCTTTTATTTTCCACAGAAGAAAGAATGTAATACAGTTTTGAAATAACATGAGGGTGAGTAAAGTGTAGCATTTTAATTTTGGTTTGTGCTGTCCTTTTGAGGCTCCACACAAATGCAAACAAATTATTCGTTCTTCTTCCTTGCAGTCTATCCTGCCCTACTGTATGCTGATAAATTGAACGTGATGAAAATGAGACGAACTGGCAATGACAAAATTACATTATTTTTCATTACATTTCACACATATAATGTTTATACTTTACAATATACAAAAAATGAAAGCAACTCTATGTAAGTTTTTTTTTCATTGTGAAATATCAGTTTCAAACTCAGATATGCACACACTTCTTGCGTAGTCTGCGTATAAATGTTAAATTCTTATTTTAGTTCTTATTTTTTAGTTCTTTTTAGCTCATATTTAACACTTTTTAAATCTATTTAATATAATTTAATTATGTGCAGATGTAGTTTTTTGTAGTCATGTGTACGACGTTTTTCTTATAGCACCATGATCCTGAAGGAACGCTGTAATGCTGAAATGATAATAAAGCCATTTGACTCTCTGACTCTGATGAAATCATTCTGATGGTACATCAACTTATAATAAGGTGAATGGCTTTCTGTTTCCTACCCTTTTAGATATCAATCCTTATATGTGATGGACATTGGATCATTTTTGTATCTAATTTGAAGGCATCTTGAGTAAAACAGCTTCATATTTAACAAAGCATATGCAAAACACTTGAACCGGAAGCGGCGACAGCTGTTTAACAGAATGTGGAAGTCTGTTGTGCATTAAATTCACTTAAAGGGGTCATGAACTGAGAAACCAAAATTCCCTTGATCTTTTGACATAAGAGGTCATTGTATTATAAAAGCATCCTGTAAGTTTCAGAACTCAAAACTTTGTCGTTAGTCTCAAAACAGTTTATATTGAAGCCAATCTGCCAAAACGACAGCTTTTAGAATGTTCTACTCTATGATGTAATAGTGTGGATAAGCACCGCCTCCACAGAAGAAGATCGACATCAATGCCTGTTTAGCCCCGCCTACTGATTTGCACATGTAGTGTTTACGAGAGAGGCGAAAGCAGAAAATAAAGATGGCTTTGAAGACAAGATGCTGTGCAGTGCCAAGTTGTGAAAAAAAAAAAAAAACAGTCTTTGCACTGCCTTCCTTCTTATCCCAACATTAGGAAGGAGTGGATGAACGTTATTTTTAATAAAAATCCAGACCACGTCAGTAAGAACTCGTTCCTTTGTTCACTTCATTTTACTGCGGATTCCTTTACAAACAAGGCACAATTCGACACAGGATTTTTAAAAAGATTGAAACTAAAAGACGATGCTGTGCCGACTATATTGAATCTGACAGTAATGTTAGACAGTAATTACGTGGTAACTATTGCTTTGTCTATTCTTACAGATCGTTTGATATGTAATCTTATTATCCTGTTTGTTGCTGCTGCGTGTTTTGAGTTTGAGCTCCGTCAAGTTAATTCTTTATCGACTATTTTCTAATCCTGAAATCTATTTTACACACCATCATTTTCGTTTCTATAACGTGTGAATATATCCCCTATCGTATTCTACAACAAAAACAATCAAAGCGCCTTGTTATCACTAGTTTTATTTTGATTTCCAGAGTCCGCTATTAGCTTATAGCCCGTTAGCATCGCCAGCGTGGTTGCATTAGCGGCAACCAAGGAAGGTTGCCGCTAATCTCGCTTCCATTGCTAATACTCTATTCACACACATAACCTTCGTTTTACTCACTGCTACTTGCTTAAATGGCGGATGTGTGTCTACCTTTGAGTGCAGGCGAGGACACGTTCGAGCTGCATTCGGTGCAGCTGGAGCTGGAGGCCGTGGAGAAGCAGATCCGTGAGCTGGTGGAGAAGCAGGCCCAACTGAGAGAGCGGAGAGCCGCGCTGGAAACATCCCGGGCTGACGCTCACAAGTCCGGGGTAAGTATACAGCGCGCCGCTAACACTCCCACCACCTCTACTCCGTGTGTTTCTCTGCACAGATCCTGTGCACCCAGGACGCGATCTTCCCAGATGTCCTTCACTCCGGCGCCGGGACACCACGGACCCTGGGTGCAGCAGCAGCGGAAGACGCGAGCCAGGCCCCGGGCGAGGACCTCTCCCCCTCCGCCGCCTCCGGTCTTCGAGATCTCCACCCGGAACCGCTTCGCCCCCCTCCGCGAGACGGAACGCGACGCTGTGATCGTCGGAGACTCCATCGTCCGGCACGTCCGTGCTACGTTAGCTGAAGGTAAAGCACACACTCACTGTTTCCCTGGCGCTCGTGTTCTCGATGTTTCTGCGCAGATACCCGCGATCCTGAAGGACGACGAGAGCATCAGCGCGATCGTGCTGCACGCGGGGGTGAACGACACCAGGCTGCGGCAGACGGAGACACTGAAGACGGACTTCAGGAGCCTGATCGAGACGGTGCGCAGCGCATCACCCGCGGCGACGATCATCGTGTCTGGACCGCTTCCCACGTATCGACGAGGACACGAAAGGTTCAGTAGACTTTTTGCTTTAAATGAGTGGTTATTGTCATGGTGTAAAGAACAGAAACTGCTCTTTGTTAATAATTGGAATCTTTTCTGGGAGCGTCCTAGGCTTTTCCGCGCTGATGGCCTGCACCCCAGCAGAGTCGGAGCAGAACTCCTGTCGGACAACATCTCCAGGACTCTACGCTCCATCTGACTAGTAAGACCATTCACAAATAACTGCTATGATGACTTTTGTTCTACCCACTTAAATGATAGAAATACTTGTGCTGTCCAAGCTATAAAGACTGTGTCTGTTCCCCGAACAGTGAAGCCAAAATATAAATATAAATTTAATGCAGGATCTAGAAATAATATAATCGTGATTAAACCAGAAAAATGCAAAACAAATAAACAAAAGCAATTTTTAAAGCTTGGGCTCCTAAACATTAGATCACTCGCACCCAAAGCTGTTATTGTAAATGAAATGATCACAGATAATAGTTTTGATGTGCTCTGCTTGACTGAAACCTGGCTCAAACCAAATGATTATATTGGTCTAAATGAGTCTACTCCACCAAGCTACTGTTATAAGCATGAGCCCCGTCAGACTGGCCGTGGAGGCGGTGTTGCAACAATATATAGTGATATTCTCAATGTTACCCAGAAAACAGGATACAGGTTTAACTCATTTGAATTGCTTCTGCTTAATGTTACACTGTCAGATATGCAAAAGAAATCTCTCCTGTCTCTTGCTCTGGCTACTGTGTATAGACCGCCAGGGCCGTATACAGATTTCTTAAAAGAATTTGCAGATTTCCTCTCAGACCTATTGGTTACTGTTGATAAAGCGCTAATTGTTGGAGATTTTAACATTCACGTCGATAATACAAATGATGCGTTAGGACTTGCGTTTACTGACCTAATAAATTCTTTTGGAGTCAAGCAAAACGTCACTGGGCCCACTCATCGTTTTAATCATACGCTAGATTTAATTATATCACATGGAATTGATCTTACTGACATAGATATCGTACCTCAAAGTGATGATGTTACTGACCATTTCCTAGTATCGTGCATGCTGAGTATTACTGATATTAACTATATGGCTCCGCGTTATCGTCCAGGAAGAACTATTGTTCCAACCACTAAAGATAGATTCAAAAATAACCTGCCTGATTTATCTCAACTGCTCTGTGTACCCATAAATACACATGAACTAGATGAAATGACTAGCAACATGGGCACTATCTTCTCTAATACATTAGAAGTTGTTGCGCCCATCAAATTGAAAAAGGTTAGAGAAAAACGTACTGCGCCATGGTACAACAGTAATACCCATTCTCTCAAGAAAGAAACTCGTAAACTTGAGCGCAAATGGAGAAAAACTAACTTTGAAGTTTTTAGAATTGCATGGAAAAACAGTATGTCCAACTATAGACAGGCTTTAAAAGCTTCCAGGGCAGAGCATATCCGCAAACTCATAGAAAATAACCAAAACAATCCAAGGTTTTTATTTAGCACAGTGGCTAGATTAACAAATAAACAGACGCCACCCGATCTAAATATTCCCTCACAATTTAATAGTAATGACTTTATGAATTTCTTCACTGATAAGATAGATAACATCAGAAATACAATAACAAATGTAGATTCTGCAGCGTCTAGTACTTCAGCTCCATTCATTGCACCCAAAGAAAAACTGCAGTGCTTTACAACTATAGGACAGGAAGAGCTAAATAAACTTATCAATGCATCTAAACCAACAACATGCCTATTAGATCCTGTACCCACTAAATTACTGAAAGAGTTGTTACCTGTAGCAGAAGAACCGCTTCTCAATATTATTAACTCATCGATATCTTTAGGTCACGTTCCAAAATCATTCAAGCTGGCGGTTATTAAGCCTCTTATTAAAAAACCACAACTAGATCCTAATGAACTAGCAAATTACAGACCCATTTCTAATCTTCCGTTTATGTCTAAAATTTTAGAAAAAGTTGTATCTGCTCAGTTGTGCTCTTTTTTGCAAAAAAATGATCTCTATGAAGAATTTCAGTCAGGTTTCAGGCCCCACCATAGTACAGAAACTGCACTTGTTAAAATTACAAATGACTTGCTTCTTGCGTCAGACCAAGGCTGCATCTCATTGCTAGTTTTACTTGATCTTAGTGCTGCGTTCGACACTATAGATCATGACATACTCATAGATCGATTACAAAATTATACGGGTATTCAAGGGCAGGCTTTAAGATGGTTTAGATCCTACCTGTCTGATCGCTTCCACTTTGTTTATTTAAACAGGGAGTCATCTCAATTATCACCAGTAAAATATGGAGTACCACAAGGATCTGTCCTAGGTCCTCTGCTATTTTCAATATATATGTTGCCCCTTGGTAATATTATTAGAAAATACGGGATTAGTTTCCATTGTTATGCTGATGATACTCAACTATATATCTCAACAAGACCAGATGAAACTTCTAAATTATCTAAGCTAACAGAGTGTGTTAAAAATGTAAAAGATTGGATGACCAGTAATTTTCTCCTATTAAATTCAGATAAGACAGAAATATTACTTATTGGACCAAAAAACAGTACACAGAATCTCTTGGATTATAATTTGCAACTAGACAGATGTACTGTTACTTCCTCTACAGTCAAAAATCTGGGTGTTATATTAGACAGCAACTTGTCTTTTGAAAATCATATTTCCCATGTTACAAAAACAGCATTCTTCCATCTTAGAAACATTGCCAAGCTACGAAACATGTTACCTGTTTCTGATGCAGAAAAGCTAGTTCATGCATTCATGACCTCTAGACTGGACTATTGTAATGCACTGCTAGCTGGTTGTCCTGCATCTTCAATAAACAAGCTACAGGTAGTCCAAAATGCAGCGGCTAGAGTCCTTACTAGGTCAAGAAAATATGATCATATTACCCCAATTTTACAGTCTCTGCACTGGCTACCTATTAAGTTCCGCATCAGTTACAAAATATTATTACTTACCTATAAGGCCCTTAATGATTTAGCTCCTGTGTACTTAACTAGTCTTCTACCACGCTACAATCCATCACGCTCCCTAAGGTCGCAAAACTCTGGACTTTTGGTAGTACCTAGGATAGCAAAGTCAACTAAAGGAGGTAGATCCTTTTCACATTTGGCTCCCAAACTCTGGAATAGCCTTCCTGATAATGTTCGGGGTTCAGACACACTCTCTCTGTTTAAATCTAGATTAAAGACACATCTCTTTAGCCAAGCATTCACATAATGCATCTCATGATCTTGTACTGCAGTTATATCTGATCAAACACGCATTATTGTTCTTTAGCTTGGATTGAACAAATAATTGTTGCTTGGTTGGAACAGCAGCTACGCTAATTATGTCTCTATTTGTTTCTCTGTTTCTGCCACGGGATTAACATCCCGTGGTAACTAGGATTTACACAAGCTTCAGTCTGGATCCAGAACACCTGAGAAGAGATGATGCCAACCCCTCAGAGGACCTCAGATGAAGCATACCCTCAGACAACATACAGAACTACCAAATTTCGCCATAAGTTAAATATATTAAGTTTCTACAATATATAAATATATTGTAGAAACTTAATTTCCTGTAAAGCTGCTTTGCAACGATTTGTATTGTGAAAAGCGCTATACAAATAAACTTGAATTGAATTGAATTGAATATTGAGTTATTTATGCATTTTAAACCTAAATCAAAGCAACGTTCATCTGTGAGGAATGTACACTGTTAGCAAATCATAGCAGTGGGCATTTACTTCTGAGTAACTGTAACTGTTGACTGTAGGGGGCTCCAACATCGCAAAAATATGCTTGCACAGAGCTAAGTCAAATGTATGTTGGCTATGTGCGTGTATGCTACACTGTAGGCTGCTACACTGTAATAAAATTATTTTTTGAAGTTGTAAATAAGGATTATTTAAGTATATGTTTTACAAGAAAATTCTATTTCAGGCCTAACCATTTTTTTGTGTATCATAACTATACAGTAACTATACAAATATATTACTTAGAACACCTCTTTATAGCTCCTCTTTATTTTTCACTTTATTTATTATTTTGCTCGTATGTGCATAATACTCATAAACAAAACAGATAATCTTGTGCTATGTAATTTATTGCACACTTTGTCTTGCTGCATAAAGTGCACTACTAAGTAATTACTAAGTAATTAAACACTGTGATTTAATTATTTCCCTTGAAAATGTAAATGATTACTTTTTTTGAAATTCAATTACAGTTACTTCTAATGTAATTGCATTAAATACTGTATAGAGAAGTGACAACAGTATTTAAGACAATAGTGGATTATGTAACATCCAAATATAATATCTAATGTTAAAATATACGTTTTTAATGTAACCTCCCTTTAAAAACTTTGATTGGTTCAAGAATAATTTATGCTATTTATTTCAAAAGAATTAAAAGATCAGTTTCATGTCTATCTTTGTATTGTTTAACTGGTCAAGGTTGATTTGGGATTTAGAAAGTAATTAGTAATAAGTAATGCAATACTTCATAAAGAGCCATTAGTACTGTAATCTAATTACACTACTGAAGATGTAATTAGTAGCGAGTAATTAATTACTTTCTAGAGTAACTTACCCAATCCTGACTAATGTTATTAGTTTTACTTTCGTTTATTTCCTTTTTTATTATTACTATTTCTTTCTTTCTTTCTTTCTTTTTTTGGACCTATCCATTTTCTGTAACTGATTTATGTAGTTTGATTTTTTGTTTGTTTGTTTGTTTTTTTCTAAATTTGCTTGTAGTTATGGCATTTTCCTATGTGTGTTGAATGATTTGTTTAATATTTGCAATTTATTTAGTCGAATACTTTCATTGGTCTGAGCCTTCCTGTTGTATATCGAGAGGTGTGGTAACATGTATAATAGAGTGAAGGTGATCTTCAGCTGAGTGTGCAGGGAGGCTCCATTGGGAGATCAACTATGGATGTAGAGACTATGATCATGACACTCCTTTTTTTGAGTCTCTTTGGACTGAACTCCAGTAATAGAACACACATTTTTGTCAATCATCAAAAGAATTGGAAAGATGCGCAGGAGTACTGCAGAAAACACTACGATGACCTGTCCACTATCACCAGTCAAGACATACAAACCTTCTGTCAAAACTCAGAAATCACCAATGATTTTTTCTATTGCGGGCTTCAGAGAGATATTGACAGCTCAGGGTGGTTGTGGTCTAATGGTGCACCTGCAACAGTTAACGACTGGGATGATGCTCAAGGATCTGACCCAGGCGAAAACTGTGGGGCAATAAGAAAATCTACTAAAAAACTGCATGATTATAATTGTGAAGGACAATTAACATTTTATTGTATGATGGACTTAGACTTGATCCAGGAGACCAAGACCTGGGATGAGGCTCTGGACTACTGCAGAGAACGCAACACTAGCCTGGTTAGTATGAACTCCAGTACGATTATGGATCTAGCAGTGAATATGGCTAAAAAAGCCCAGACGATTAACATCTGGACTGGCCTGCGCTTTCTGGGGGCCCACTGGTTCTGGGTGAATGGAGGTGATCTCCAATACAAGGCCTGGTCTGAGGAGGGAGAGGTGCAGTGTCCTACCATGAATCAGCGCTGTGGAGCTCTGGATAGAGACAGGAAGGTCTGGACCCCCAAAAACTGTCAGGAGAGACTCAATTTTTTCTGTTCCACAAGACGCAGATAAATACATTGTGTTATTGGTAATGTCATATGTTAACTGCGTGACAACTGGCAAAATATTGCAAGAATAAAGTTTACTTAGACTTTTAAAAACATATAATGTTATAGAACCTTTTTTCAGATTTCAATTTATTTGAATAGTGTAGTTACGGTTTCCTCTTATATAAAAACGCACTACAAATACACACACACACACAAACATAAAAATCATATACATCACAAGTATGTTATTATGTTACAGAAGATGTTTAGTTTACGCATGACTGATTATTTTATTACTGATTAAGGCATTTAAAAGCATGACATGAGCGTGTATTGTATAAAGCCTGTTACTGTAGCCCTCTACTGGCAATTAGGAGAATGCAGCTTTTGTTTAGTCCTACTGGTTGCACTACGAAAAGTCAGTGCATACATTTGTATGAATGTATCCTAATCCATGTATTGTTAGATATTATTCACTATATAGAAAATTTAACTATTTATATAAGATCCATTTACTGTTAACCATGTTATAATTGATTCAGAATGCAGCGGCACGTCTGGTCTTCAATGAGCCCAAAAGAGCCCATGTTACACCTCTTTATCTCCTTGCACTGGCTACCAGTTGCAGCTCGGATCAAGTTCAAGACACTGATGCTTGCATATAGAACAACCACAGGCTCAGCACCCGCCTACTTCCACTCAATATTACGAATCTACACCCCCTCCAGAAGTCTGAGATCTGCTAGTGAGCGACGCCTTGTGGTACCATCACAGAGAGGCTCAAAATCACTCTCCAGAACATTCTCATTCACCATTCCTGGCTGGTGGAATGATCTTCCCACCCCTATCCGGAATGCTGGATCCCTACCAATCTTTAAGAAACAACTGAAAACTCATCTCTTTCAGCACTACTTGACTTCATCCTAAAAAAAAAAAAAAAAAAAAAAAAAAAAAAAAAAAATTCTTTCTCTTTATTTATTCCTTTCCTTTCTAGCTTGTACTTATTTGAACAATGCCTGAGACTTGTTGTTACAAGCACTTCCTCTGTCTGATTGCCTCTTCTAGACAAATCGCTTTATGTATTCCCCAATTGTAAGTCGCTTTGGATAAAAGCGTCTGCTAAATGACTAAATGTAAATGTAAATGTAATAATTCATCTGCAATAATAATAATAAATAATAATATATAAAAACGTGTTTGCTTGTGCCTCGTCAATATATAAACAATACATCTATTTATTTACTAATGTTGCATGAGAATAAATTATTAAAGAATACTATGAAAATATACTAGAATATAATTTTTATAGTTATAAAAGAAATTTGTGTATCAGTATGTTTCCACTTACAGTGGTTTTATGCTATTTAATTTCCTCATTTTTAGTACATGGAACTCAAGAAAAACAAAATAGCTCCTGCATTTATGAGCACGTGCACTGTAAAAAGTGAAAGTTGACAACTTAAAAAAATTGAGGAAACCCGTTGCCTTAAAATTATTAAGTACATAATAATTAAAAAAAAAAAGTTAAGTGAACTTGACAATTCAATTAACTTCTTTTTTTTTTAATTATCATTTACTTAAAAATTTTAAGGCAACGGGTTTCCTCAATTTTTTTAAGTCAACTTATCAGTTTTTACAGTGTGTGATGTACAAAATATGTTTAACACTTTAAGCTGTCAGTAGGTCTATTCAAGAATGTGTCAAGTAAAGTAAGTTTAAAGCATTCTGTCAGTGCAGAAATGTTCCGATTTTATTTCTACAATTTTGTCACTATCCCAGTGTCATATTTATTTTGTCTTTCAGTTACTTTGAAGCTTAACAATATATTTGCATTGTCTGATTTGCATCTCAGGCCATTTTCTAAAAACGACAGAGTTTCAGTCACACACAGAGTAATATGATTTACGGAGTAATATGAAGTACTTAACCTTGTTACCTCTGCATGCTTTTATTTTTCCCATGGTGTCACACACAGTGAATAAGTGAATGTTTTTCATAGAACATAGTTGATTCACAAGACAAGGATATAAACCACTATGCTGTTTTGCCAGCATTCCAAACTCTATCTAATGTGTGATAAAGGAGGAGCTAAAACATGACATCAATCCATCTAGTTTTACCAAAACATAAAAAAGAATTGAATGAATAATTGATCAAAATTGTCTGTTATTTATAATGAATATAACCGAATAAGAAACTTAGCTAGACCTGAAATGCTTAGATGGAATTTCTAAAGTGCACAAAAAAATTCTAGTGTTAAAGACAATGTTACAGTAGACACTGTACTTTGCAAAACATGAAAATCAGTCATACTGGACATTTCCACATCCTCACCACATTTAAAGGCAAATCACTTCATTTTGCTCCTAAATTTGTGTTTTTAGAGTACTCGTCATCAGCTTTGCCATAGTTTGACCTATTGTTTGTGGAACAATTTGTACTTTATCACTTTACTTTACTTTATCACACTTTACTTTTATTTGGCACTTACAGAGGCCATTTCTTTCTTATTGGTCTGAAACATCAGAAATCTTCTGAGAGGTAACAAATTAGTGTTATGACATAAATGTGGCATGAAGCAAAGGCAACACTGCATATACTGACAATATGCACTGAAAAAAAGGGAAAGCTGCTCTAATGAAAATACTAAAACAATACACTTACAATCAACTTAATGCACTTGTGTTTGAGGCAAGAACATAATTATATTGCATAAAGCCTAAGCAAAATTCAGCAGTCTTCAAAAAGTGCCATTCATTCAACATGAGTTTTACTTTTCAGTTTACTTAATTTAAATGAGCTAATGCAACACAATTCTTTTGCATTTTGTTTCAATTTCATTGTGTATATGCTCTCTCTACATTTACTTTATTCAGTCTAAATTTACATTACCATGTTATGTACTGTACATGACATGGGGATACATGGTTTTTCTGCTTTGTTTTCTAGATGGTTTTTCAATATTATAAAGACGAGACAGAAAACGTTGTCTTCCGTATGTTCTGAGAATGAACAGTTTGCAAGTGTGTATATGATAGGTTTAATTTCCTAGGAATAATGAGATGACATGCAGTTCACAGTGCACATATTTAGGCTTGTATTCTAGAAATGCTATACAAAGCTTTTCATCATACAGTATATTTTTGTCTGCCTTAATGTTTTTTTTTTTTTTTTTCTACCCGCAAGAGCAATTCAAATTTGATTGGCCACGCATGTGCCATGTGAATCAAGACCGTTGATCTGCTGAGAGACATCTGAGAAGACTCTCTGGCAAAGTTTGGTAAACGGTAAGAATTGCTATACAAATATGTATGTAACTGTGGTTCTGTAAATTCCGGATGACCACCAGAGGCAGTGCTTAAGCACTAGTCGATTATCACAGCACCAGCTTGATAGGTCAAGATAATATACCAAAAAAGTCATGTGGTGACGTAGGCTGAGCCTCAAGTATAATAGACTCACTAGCTCAGACTCCTGTCTCAGTACACCTTTCCCGTGCATTCCCAGTGACAGATAACTCTGGCGGTCATCCAGAATTCACAGAACCACAGTTACAGTTGATTATCATCAATTTAGTTACAGTTGATTATCATCAATTATCATCATTTTTATTTCATATATACTATTTAAACTAAACTGAGCTAGACAATGACATCTCTGAATTCAATAATGAAATGCCTTTAACTGAAAATTGAGTGTTTAATCTTATTATACATTACTGACACTCTGTCCTCCAATTTGATACTGTTAAGTGCTTTGACACAATTTGTATTGTTAAAAGCGCTATATAAATAAAGGTGACTTGACTTGACTTGACATATCTAACTAGCGTTCTCTTTCATTCCTCCAGAGGCGGTGCTCAAGTGGATGACTCCTACCTACATATTCATGAAGAATGCCACTCACCAGAAACAAATCAAGGCTGCTTCTGAAGAACTGCTAAACTGACAGCATGAGGGGTAGCAATGTTGAGCTTGTAGAAGCGGGCAAAAAAAAAAAAAATCCACCATAGAGACTCCTCTGAAAGCAGCCCAGTACGTAGACACAACCCTAGTGGAATGACAAGAGAAATCTTCTGGCAAAGCGCATGCCAGAACTGGCAAGAAATGCTGCAGGACTATAGGAAAATTGCATGCAATTCCAGATTGATGTGGTCCAGGAGAAGCGTGGCTGTAAGTTCACAGGTAGTCTCGCGTAGCCAGACCTTCAGACTTACGGCAGGTTTGGGAACTTTGGTCGCTTTGAATGGCCAAGGACCACTCAAGAGGCCATATGACTGACACGTAATGCAACCAATCATGTTTTGTTTTGTGCTGCGTCTTGTTTAGGGGCGTGGAAATGTCCCAACAATAACAGACCAGTGTGTAAAACTCTTAGACATACAGTGTTTTAAAGATTCTATGCTGCAAACTTTACATACTTCTGAAAATCCTGCGTTTAGTTGATCCCGATAAGCACTCACTGTCACAGTTGTAAACACAATGGCTTTGTTCTTCCGCACTGTAAAAAGCGATCAGTTGACTTTACTTAAAAACATTGAGGAAACCCGTTGCCTTAAAATTATTAAGTAAAGGAAATTCATGCAAAATTAAAAGAAAAAAGTTAAGTGAACTTGATAATTCTGAGTTACATTAACAAATAAACAAAAGAAAATGTGTTGTGGTCACTTTTTATTTTAAGTTGGACTAACTTAAATTCATTAAATTGCGATTACTTAAAAGCGTGAATCTACTTAACTTAAAACTAACAAGTTAATCTGAGTTCTGTCTACCTACTTAAATTGAGGAAACCCGTTGCCTTGAGAAAATTAAGTAACCACAACTTATTGTATCTGTGTAATTACAATTCACTTGAGACTGATTTGATGTAATCTTATTTTACTGATTTCTTTCACATTGAAGGCTACTAATACAATTCTCAAAATTACTAAATTGTTCAAAACACAGCACACTAACATTTCTATGAAGAATTGTCAAAAGCAAGTCAACTCACTCTTATTTATATAGCACTTCATACAATACAGATTGTGTCAAAGCAGCTTTACATTGTTAAACAGGAAAATAGTGTCAATAATGCAAAGAAAATTCAGTTATGCATTAAAGCAGCTCTAAAAAGAGGACAAAACAGTCAATATTTCAGTTAAAGTCAGTTCATCGTTGTTTCAGTGATGTCGTCATCATCATCCAGCTCAGTTCAGTTCCCTTCAAAAAGTGTCCCTGCAATCAAGTCGTTAATATTCCCAAAAATTAAGTGTCCCCAAATAAGCAAGCCAAAGATAACAGAAATGGAGAAAAAACCTTGGTAGAAAGCAGGCTCAGTCGGGGGGCCAGTTCTCCTCTGGCCAGACAAACCAACGTGGTGTTTGTCATCGCGGTCTTTGCTGAGGTTTTGTGCCGAGGAGTGGTATAGGTGATGAGGCCTTCACTGGGGATCTGTCTTTGGGACTCATCCAGTTGACATGGTTTCTGCTGACATTCAGGGCTGTAGAGTTGTCTCCACCATCCGGACTGGATCCGGACTGGGTCCGGGTGACTGCAGTGACCATCTGATCTGGATACAGACTAGATCCGGATGGCTACGGTGACCTCGGAATAAGAATGAAACAGACTAATATTAACACAGATGCCATACTTCTTATGATGTAACAAGTACATTAGGTGTTATTCACATTGTTATTGTTAGTGAACACCTTCAGAATGAGACGTGGCCTTTTTGGGACTAATTTAACAGACACTTCAAACATTACAATTACACTACCTTTTCTTTACATATTGCAAGACTGTCATAGTAAATAACTTACCACAATTCGCCTACACGAAAGAAGAATGTATAATCCATTAAATAGTCCCGCGCTGACACTTCTGCTTAAGCATGTTCTTAGCATATGCCTGAAATGATATGAGAGCCATTAACACAAAATGGTTGACTAGGAATAACCGCAGTCTCATTTAGACATCATTTATACTGCTTGACAAAATGAACACTCTTAGGATGCATTCAATTAAAACTCATACAAATCAACTCACAGACTTTGTTTGTATAAAAATAAATAAAACAAAGAAACTTTATTTATCATACAGTGGATAACAATTAACAAATAACAAAATTTAGTTTAGTTGGGTCCATAAAGAACACTACCAGTGAAAAGGTTTTGAACAGTAAGGTCTGTTTTTTTTTTTTTTTTTTTAACTTTTTAAAAAAGTCTCTTCTTCTCACCAAATATTTCAAAATAAATAAATTTATACATTTATAAATATATATTTAAAATTGTTACTATTTTTGTTGTACTTAGGATCACATAAATGCAGGCTTGATGAGCAGAAGAGACTTCTTAAAAAAAAAAAATAAATAAATAAAATCTTACTGTTCAAAAACTTTTGACTAGTAGTGCATGTTCACCTGTTGGAGCTGAATTGGGGGAACATTTCTAATTCATTTTTATTTAAACTGCAATTAACCAATTAAAATTCTGGTACATTCAAAGATAGTACATTCATTATTCTTGCAACAGTCAAGTGTTCACGCACCTGAATAATATCTGCATGCACAATAATGAGAAGTACACACATAAGGGCCTCCATACAGCAGAGTCTGATGTGGCAGCTGGAACTAGAACTGACTTCATGAACCGCCCTGAAACACAATTGAAAAACGATTATCATAAATATAAATATAGCTTCACAATGCTCATTTTGGCTTCTGTCAGACTGATATTTCGTCTTTACTGAATCGTTTCAGTGTGGTTTTTTTAATTCTTTTTAAATTGTAAATGCCTCTCACAGGCTCGCGTGAGCGTCCAGGATCCACGACAAAACCTATTTTACTACAAGAACAAACACTTCACACCAGATAAAGTTTTGAAAATATTAAATATATTATTGTAAAGTTGCGTGTTTTGGTGACCAATTTAAACAACTAAAAGGGATAAAGGTAAATTTACCTCAGACTGCATCTTGAACCACCTCAAGCGCAAATACACCAAAAGGGACTGCCCATGTAAAATAACAAAGAGGTGAATTTGAAAACTTATTAACACTGAATAATATAAATTTAGAGTGAAATTTAACATTACATGGACAAAACGACAAATAAAAGTAGATTTATAAAGCTTCCCTTTGGCTCAGCACCCGTCCGTCTGTCAGAAGACCGTTAGAGCTGCGTCACTGTCAGAAGACCGTTACTGTTTGAATTTCAAACTGCGTCATGTTAGTGAAGGCCTCTGAGTTTCGTCCTCTGTAGGTTTGATAAAGTGTCCTCAACGCAGAATAAAGTCATACATTATTATCTTCAGTCTTTAGTAATATACAGAATTAATATCTTCAGTCTTCGCGGTTGCTTGCGCCATCACGTTTAACTTGAGTCCCTTCAGAATGAGACAGTTTTTCGCGGCTGATTTCAAAGGGTTTAATTTGCCCCCCTGTCAACAAACCCTGTAAACCCTGTAAACGTTCTTTGCTCTCTTCTTGTACACTGAAAATGTTATAGGCTAATTAGTAACTTGCAATGTTTTTATTAAATCCACATTAAATACAAAGTCAGTCATATTAAAAGTATTTTATGGCATGACACCCATATCTGGTACTTAAGTAAAAAGACCGATTTTTATGTGTAGTTAATATATTACAGTAGGCTACTTTGCTCATCGCCCATTATAGCCCAAATAACAATCTATAAAGGTGCAAAATGCATTTACTTACACATATTTGAGAATCAAGATATTTCATGATATATTTTAGGGATATATCGAATAAAAAATAAATAAATAAATAAAACCCCTGCTGAAAAAAAAACAATAGACACATCACAAAATTAGTAATGGTTTTACTGGTTATAATGGGACTTGTATTGGTTTTACTGGAAACTGTAATGGACCCTGTTGGTCTCTACTTGTAATTGGTTGCCTTGGTGGCTTGTTAAAACCAATAAATCCTAATGGAATATGTCCAAAAAAACACTATAGAAAACCATTTTTTTTAATGGTTAAATGTTGATGGTTTGTAATGGTATTTGTAGTGTAAACCATTAAAATTTTCTGTGATGATTTTATTGTTTGTTTTTTTTGTTTGTTTGTTTTTTGTTGTTGTTGTTTTTTTCTTCAGTAGGGACATAAGCCTATATCAGTTATACAGTGGTATTGTGGCTGCTGTGTCACATGACAAGCATGAGAGCCCCCCTTTACTCGTGCCCCCTCAAAAATAATGAGTGCATGATGCCCCTGACATTACAATACAAAAATATTTGTTAAATAAATGAAACATGATGAAATATTTAATTTAGTTGAAATTGTTATAGATTACTTCCAGAGATTGCAGTGATACATGACATGGTGAAAAATGACTGAATGAATAATACTTAAAGTAGGTTAAGATGAATTTAAAAATTGTGCCCCCTAAAAGCACAAGTGGCCCCTCTCTGGCCCCCCCAGTTACTGTGGTCTAGAACCGCCCCTGCCGCCAAACCTGCGTTAGCTCTGCGCAGCGGCGCGTGACCTGTTCCAGGAGGAATGCCAGACACAATTAATATTGATATTTTCACAATATTTACTATTACAGAAATATTAATTTGTTTACATTTTGCAGAACAGATGGAAGAAGATCCGTCAATGTGCATTTGTTTCGTTATGTTCAGATGTTCAGTAGCGGTCATGTGAGGAGTTTTCCCTCTTCTCCGTGTCAGAGGTTATATACATATATACATATATAATACATAATTAATATACTTTAAAATAGAATTTAATTCAGTGATGCAAATCTGAATTTTTATCAGCTGTTATATTCCAGTTTTCAGAGTCATACGATCCTTCAGAAATCATTCTAATATATTGATTTATTAGTGTTGAAAAAACCAGCATATGCTGGTTAGGTATGTTTTGAAGCTGGGATGCTGGTATATGCTGGTCCTTAGCTGGTTTAAGATGGTCCTTAGCTGGTCATGTGCTGGTCTTAAGCTGGTTCGGACCAGCTTAAACCAGCATAAACCTGCAAAGGACTAGCTTAAACCAGCTCAAACCAGCCTCCCATGCTTTAAAACATACCTATCCAGCATATGCTTGTTTTTTTCAACAGGGAACAGTTTTGCTGCTTAATATTTTTTGGAATCTGTGACATTTTGTTCAGGATTCTTTTATGAATAGAAAGCTAAAAAGAACAACATTGATAATAAATCAACATATTGGAATGATTTCTGAAGGATTATGTGAAACTGAAGACTGGAGTAAAGGCTGATAAAAATTCTGAGTTGCATCATTGAAATAAATTACTTTAAAAAAACATTAAAAATCTTTTGAACGGCAGTGTGTGTGTGTGTGAGTGTGTGTATGTATATAAAAATTTTATCTAAATATCTATATATCTAAATAAAAATAGACTATATATATTCAATATATGATCCAAAGTAACTAGTAACTAACTACTTGAGTAGTTTTTCTATACTTTTTTACTCTTACTCAAGTAACTATTCAGACTATTACTTTTACTTGAGTAAATATTTCTACAAGTACTTTTACTTTTACTTGAGTACAGTTTTTGGGTACTCTACCCACCTCTGCCGCCAGATTAATACACCCCTAGTATTGGTAGGTTTAGGGTTAGGTGTGGGGGAGGGGTTAGGATTAGGGGTGGGGTTAGGATTAGGCAATCAGGTAGCGACTTCAACGAGAGGGGGTAATAATTTGGCAGGGGTCGAAAATGGGCACAACACCAGCCCGTCCAACAGGCGGTACAGGTGGTCGCCTGGGGCCCCGCCTATAGAAAAAAACATTAGCCATCAGATAGCACCGAGAAGCACTGTTCACTAATCTGAACACAACAATAAAATCAGTGGAGAACCGTCAGTAATTGCTCGGTAACACTAGTCACTGGATACTACCGAGAAGAAAGATGTATGTATCAAACTAAAACATGTCCAATAAAGCAAAAAAACCCTCACCAAATCAAACTGACAATTCGATCCAAAAACTCCTTAAGAGCGCGCTGTCCAGTTTATGAACTTGACTTTCATGGATGAAATAAAGGACAATGCCACAGTCAAATTAATAATGATAATTGAGTCCATCAGACCTTTGAATTCTACTGCTTCTGCTGCTAATGCACATCAACTTTTGCTTCAAGACATTGAGCATTTCTTGTCCTACTCCAGAGCCAGAGCTGGGTAGTAACTGATTACATGTAATCTGGATTACGTAATCAGATTCCAAAAATTGAGTACTTGTAATTAGAGTAAGTTACATTTTAAAATACTCGTAATCAGACTACAGTTACTTTTTTATGGATTACATGATTACATATTATTCACACAACAGCAATAAATTATTCATAATTCATTGATTCTCCCTAATTTTTATTTTTCAACTTTTAAATTCTCCTTTCTAAAATAGCCTTCCAATTATATACATTAAGAAAGTCCAGTTTTGTGGACATTCACACATAGACTTGTCATTAGTCAGGTGTGACACAGCATTTGACCACTGGATTTATAAAAAATCATTTTAGGTTTACGAAGGGTTTCAACATTGCATCAACTACTGATGAACACATTCATTTTCATTTGAATTATCACTCAGTAGGATTTTTAACCATGTATTATTATGTCTTCGGAAGGCTTTTGTCTTTCAAACTCATTAAAATGCACATATTCACGTTATTTTTTTATTTACATGTAATGCAGGCATTCCAAAACTTTTTGTCATCTAAACCTTATTCCCCAAATATATTTACTTTTTAAAATACACGGTTTCTTTGATGTTGATTAATGGTCACATGGCATGCAGATAAATAAAAATATTTCATCTTTTTTAGTAAGTGTTTTGTTTTCATTGTTATTTTAAAACAAAAACTATAGAAATACAAAGATAGTTCACTTCTATACCTATGAATGGGAGAAACTGCAATATATGTTATATTTATATATGTTATATATTTTGCTGACTTGTGTACTTACATTATCCCAAATGTTTCGAAGAATGTTTAAATCCAGAGAAATAAGCAATTTTAACTACTGACACGGACCGTGTCCATGGTGTCATCGTGTCGCCTGCCAATGACGTCATACACCCTCGATTTCCGGTTTTGTTTTGTAGAAAACAGAAACACCAAAGACGCTTTAATATGTTATGCGTTTTATTAGACAGATGACGACCGCACAGAGTAGCATTATAACAGAACTTTCAAATGTATCAAGTATGATCAAACAGCGCTGCTTTACCTCACATAAACACGACCGGAAAGAGCTGAAGCGGTCGACTGTGGCATAATAAAAGCTCCGCTGCTTTCGAGCCGTGTGTCACGCTCATTCATCGGCATCGTTTCACTTCGACGGCTTTCAGCCACACCCTGCTTCATACTACGACGTTAATAAATCTTTAATACATTAGCTCATCCATGAACATGATTTCTGCCTGAGTCCCGTCGGATTGCATCGGCTGTAGGGATGAAGACCACAACTCCCATGATTCCACACTCAGTCACGGCGTCATCAAACTACGCCATTGTTTATTTGTTTGTTTTGAATACGCACCCTCTAGCGGCGAAAATTACATATTGTGCCTTTAAGCATCACCTCTGAATGAAACAGAACTCATAGTATATCCTGAAAACAATTGTCTATCTAACATTAAATACAAGAAGTATTGTTTCAAGACAATCCTCACAGTTTCAAATCACATTGACCATTCAAGGCCTATATTTAGTTTTCACACAATCTCTGTCACTAATAAGCACGAGACTTTGTGTAATGAAGATCTGTAATGAAGTTGGCAGTTACACTCTGTTCATAGCTAGATTGTTTAAATGTCATTACATTACTGAAGTCATTAGGCACCAAAACTGTTGGGTTACCAACATTCTTTAAAGTGGTGGTTGATTATGATTTCACTTTTTTTAACTCTAGTTAGTGTGTAATGTTGCTGTTAGAGCATAAACAATGTCTGCAAAGTTACGACGCTCAAAGTTCAATGCAAAGTGAGATATTTTCTTTTAAAGAAATCGCTGTTTAAGGACTACAAAAAAGGCTAGTAGGGACTACAACGAGCTTCTTCCCAGGTTTGTGACATCACTAACCCCGATGTTTACATAAACCCTGCCCCCCGGAACATATTTCTGAGGGAGGGGCTTCATAGAACCAGGCACTTAACAGGCCGTTTTGATGAGAAACTGAGACTGCTGTAGAATAAAGGTAAAATATGAAAAAAAAATACTGTTTTTTTTTTTTAAACGAAGTATGAACACGTTACACTGCACCCCATAAACAATCAAGCCTTTGAAAAAAAAAACTAATCAACCACCTCTTTAAAATATCTTCTCGTGTTCCACAGAATAAAGTCATACAGGTTTGAAACAATAATTTCTGGGTGAGATTGTCACAGATCGACCAGGCTCCCATGCCAGCCAATCACATCGCACATCCTCACCTGAATATTAATGGAGCACACCTGTACACACTCAGCACCTCATTACCACGCACCATTTAAGCTCACACCTCACCACAGTCTAACGTCCGGTCTCGTTTATGCGAAGTGACTTATGCTATCACAGCGAATTGCCTGCTACTTACCTCCTTGTGTACTTACCTCCAGTGTTCTCTCCAGCGTGGTGTCTCCTGTGTACCCCAGTCTGTCTGCTCCAGCGATCGTTTCCAGAAGTCTGCTACTCCGCCTGTGTGAGGTGTGTGCTCTGACCCGAATTGCTAGTACTCCTGTCAAGACAAAGATCTCTAATCATCTTCTCATCGAACTTCATCTGGTCAACTGGATATTATACTCACCCTTTGCAGTCACCATTGCTCTGCTGATCCTAAAATAAACGTCTGTTGTTTATCCGATTCTCCGTCTGAGTCTGCTTATGTAACAGATATAATCCCTTTAATAAAAAATTGCATCCTCTCACTCTTCTACTGTCCACTGAAAACAATTCATGCAACTGCAGTACAGTGACAGAAGTGCTAAGAGTTTTTAGAGAGCTCACCCCAGCCAAAAACAAATAAATAAAAGTCTTCTTTTTTCTCAAAAGTGGATTATTCAAATTTTTATCCCGCATCTTATGAAAAACAGGTAATGCAAAAGCTATCAGCCCAAAAGGATTGTGTGATCTTGGCTCTGGAATAGGACGAGAAATGCTCAATGTCACCCCAGCCAAAAACAAATAAATTAATAGCATTTACCCAGCCCAAAACAAATAAATAAAAGTCTACCTTTTTCTTAAAAGTGGATTATTCAAATTTTTATCCCGCATCTTATGAAAAACAGGTAATGCAAAAGCTATCAGCCCAAAAGGATTGTGTGGTCTTGGCTCTGGAGTAGGATGAGAAATGCTCAATGTCTTGAAGCAAAAGTTGAAATGTACATTAAACCAGAAGCAGTAAAATTCAATGGTTTGAGGGACTCAGTCGTCATTATTAATTTGACTGTGTCCTTTATTTCATCCATGAAAGTCAAGTTCATAAGCTAGTTATTAAAGAGGGGTAACACTTTACTTGAAGGGATGTGCATAAGCCTGACATGACACCTTCATAATCATGACATGACTCATGTCATTAATATGAATGAGGTTTTATGCATGTTTATGACAACTGTCATGAAGTGTAATTCGCTGTTATGTCATTTTTAATGCAAAGATGACATTGTTTGAGATGTCTTTGTTATGACAACTTGACATAAACCAACACATCATAACCTGTCAGTATCTTTGACATGACAACTTGACATTACCAAGACAACATAACCTGTCATAAACATGACACAGCAGATTAATTATCAAACTTAAGAAATTACTTAGCTTTATTGATTAACAATACATTAAACTGTCATGTGGTTGGTTTTGCCACTGGCTGTCATGAGGCCATTATAATTGTGTCATGAATATTTTTCTGACCAATTTTATTCAGTGGTACAAACTGAATTTGTCATTAAAATGTCATTAACTGTTAATACACTGTCAAATAATTTTATAACAGTTTCATGAATATTTTTCTTGACCTCAACTACAGTGGTACAAATTGAATTTGTCATTAAAATGTTATTAAGTGTTAATACTCTGTCAAATAGTTTTATGACAGTTGTCACGAATCCGGTCCATGGACTTCCATTTGCTCGCCACCAGAGGTCACTCCTCCATCACACTGACTCACACATTGCACAGACTGTCACATTACCCCAGACTACAATTCCCATCAACCATTGCACTGACAACACACACACACACACACACACACACACACACAGCTACCTTACAGAGCCTTGTGTAGTTTTCATAGTCTTAGTCTTGCTTTGCCTGTTTCAGATTGTGTTTTCCCCTGCCTGGATTATTGCGTGTACCTGGATTATCTCTCTTTGCCTTGCCCTGTTGGATACTGTTCGCCGATCGAAGACCCACGCTTGTCCTAGGAATACTCTTGTCTTGCACGTGTTATACCTGTTTGCCACTGTTTGAACTATGCCTGTTATGACCACGTCTCTGTCAAATAAAAGTCTGCAAATGGATCCGCATGCCTCGCGTCTCGTCGGCTCCGTAACAAGTGTCATGAATATTTTTCTTGACGTCAACTACAGTGGTACAAATTGAATTTGTCATTAAAATGTCGCGAAGTCTTAATACTCTGCCAAATTATTTTATGACAGTGTCATGAATATTTTTCTTGACCTCAACTACAGTGGTACAAATTGAATTTGTCATTAAAATGTCATTAAGTGTTAATACTCTGTATTTTATAACGTCATGAATATTTTTCATTTAATGTTTTTTTTTTTTTTTTTGAAGTTTGCTCCAACAGGTCAAATAATACACAATTTCAAATGTCATAAAGATGAACAAGTGTTAGAGAAATGAAATCAATTATCCAATAATAATAATAATTAAAACTGATAAAATTATATTTTATTGCATTTGAAGAGCGATTCACCCAAAATTAAATTAAAACAGTAACGTACAATGCTGGTTTAAGCCATGCAGCGTTTGGTCCATATCACTGCAAAAACAGTTAATTAACGTTACAGCAACCCGCACATTTATATTTTCTTGACATGCTTTTTTACATCATGGACAAGTCTACCTAAGACACCATCATAATGGCGTACACCACATGAGCACTTAACCCAACCCCTGCTCCTAAACCTACCATTTGTCAATAAAACGCAAAATATGACAGGGAGATACAACTACCGTCATAATTTATTCAAAAAGTATTAATATTCCAAGTCTTCCGAGGCAAAACGATTGATTTGTGAGAGGCACAGACGCGATCCCGTCTCCGCCCGCAGTAAAGCTCTTCCTGTGTGCTGCAGACGTGCGGAAATCCAAAAAATGCCGCCAGAAGAAGCCTTACGTCAGCCTTGGTTGTGAAATGCTATTGGCTCTTGTATGTCTCGTGACCAATTTCGTCATTCAAAGGGACGGGAGTATGTTTTTGAATGAGATGTGAGCGCGTTAACGGAGCGGGATCATTTTCAGAGATTAAAACCTTACGTTTTACTCTCTTCTTCGCATAAAGACTTCGTATGGCTTCAGAAGACTTGGAATGCAACACGACTTGTTTATAATGCCTTTATACTGCTTGTTTATGGTCAGTTTTTGCAATAAATACCTGTGACTGTACTTATATTTGCATGTTAGGTGTTTTATATTGTTCAGAATTGATAGGTTTAGGGTAGGGGTGGGGTTACGTGCTCCAATGAAAGCATAAATTTGTATAAAATTATTTCTATATTTTACAAATGTATGCAAACCATTAACCATTCTTGAGGTCAAAAGTATTCATGACGGTTTCATAAAACAATTTGACAGAGTATTAACACTTAATGACATTTTAATGACAAATTCAATTTGTACCATTGTAGTTGAGGTCAAGAAAAATATTCATGACACTGTCATAAAATAATTTGGCAGAGTATTAAGACTTCGTGACATTTTAATGACAAATTCAATTTGTACCACTGAATAAAATTGGTCAGAAAAATATTCATGACACAATTATAATGGCCTCATGACAGCCGATGGCAAAACCAACCACATGACAGTTTAATGTAATGTTAATCCATAAAGCTAAGTAATTTCTCAAGTTTGATAATTAATCTGCTGTGTCAGGTTTATGACAGGTTATGATGTGTTGGTTTATGTCAAGTTGTCATAACAAAGACATCTCAAACAATGTCATCTTTGCATTAAAAATGACATAACTGAGCGAATGACACTTCATGACAGTTGTCATAAACATGCATAAAACCTCCTTCATATTAATGACGTGTCATGTCATGATTATGAAGGTGTCATGTCAGTCTTATGCACACCCCTTAAAGTAAAGTGTTACCAAAAACCATTTTTAAACTAACATTTTAAAGTTATTACATATCAGTTACTTTCTACCAATACAGCTGTGCAGTCCAACAAACTATTTTTCCCATAAATGTAAATTCTATCGTCATGAACATTGATACATATTTTAAAAATGTTTAAGCAACCATCATACAGACAAAGACACTGGACCATGACGACATCAGCTTTACACTGAGCCATTTTAGAAGAGAAAGACTGACAGATAGTGGGTTTTTTTTACCATCTGGCTTGCCTGAAACTATCACAGAACTGGAGGACAGGATAAAAAGTCAATATGAACTACTGGACACCTTTTGACTTCAGTTTATGGATGCCCTCTTTGTTAACCAGTTTATGAACTTGACTTTCATGGATGAAATAAAAGACAACGCCACAGTCAAATTAATGATGACTGAGAAAATTCTTACAGTTTTGAAACATTTGTTGAGAAAGTAAATGATGACAGAATTTTTTGTCTAGGCTATGCATTTTAAGTAAAACAACTTGTGCTTCTGAATGTGCCAATTGTTTGTAAATAATGAAGTTTAATGTTTATGCAGAAATGTGAGATGTAACTTACTGTATGTTTGTGGTCTTGTTAACAGTGATGCTGTTGATGTTCCTGACCTTCAAACAGGAATTGCTGTAAAATAGTTACGTGTGTATATGAAGAAAAGTTTTATTAGTCAAAGCATGAATTAATCAAGTATAATCAAGGTGAATCTTGCCATCAATATATCTATTTGATCTTCCATTATACTTGTAGGCCACTGAGTAAAAAGTGCCTACGTGGCTGAAACATGCAGACAAGAAACATCTGGAAGAATATAGGGGGGCTTTCTTTCTATACCATAACACGTCTTGGGGCCCCTTCTCTCTAGGGAGGAACCAGATTGTATGTATAAGGAAAATTCTATGAAATGTATGGAACACGCCTTAAAGGAAAAACTGTATAAAAGAGACAGCTCAAAAGCATTCTGGAGATTTTTTCTGCAGAAAACTTCTCGGCTTTGTTCTTGTAATAAAGTCTATCTTCTGGCATCAAAACCCCAAGACTTTGAGAGTGATTCTTCATAACAGCGGCAGAAGCCACCACATATACAGTACATAAACACTTTAAGTTAGGGGTGTCCAGTCTTGATCCTGGAGGGCCACAGTCCTTCAGAGTTTATTTCCAACCGCAATTAAAAATCTGAACCAGCTAATCTAGGTCTTCAAGGATCACTAGAACTTCTAGGTAAGTATGTTTGACAAGGCTGGAGCTGAACTTTGTAGGACATTGGCCATGCAGGATGAGGAATGGACACCCCTTCTAATCACTGTATTTTATATTGTAATGCACTGTATAATGTTCAGATAATTTAAAAGACAGATGGATCTGATCTACTTGCTACGAATGAGGCAATTGATGCTCTTCATTAAACTTGTTGCAATTATTATGAATTTGGTGATATGAATTGGCTCCATCGACACACTATTCTCCTGTTTAATACCATAAAGCTGCTTTGACACAATCTGCATTGTAAAAAGCGCTATATAAATAACAGTGACTTGGCTTGATAAATCGAGTAAATTGCTTGCTCATCAGTTGTGTCAGTTTGCTGCCTCACATTTAATACTCAAATCTTCACCTCCATTGGGTCTTCAGTTAACCCACTAACTATTAATGACCAGTTCAGCGATGAACTCGAACAACATATTTAATGAGTCCTACAATTCAGGTATCCTCCCTCACTCTTTATGGCAGGCTATTATTTCCCTTATTCTCAGGAAACAAAGATCCTTCTCAGTGCAGCAGCTGTTCTGATGTGAAATTATTAGCTAAAGTTCTAGCAAGACATTTGGAAACTGTTCTTCCAACCATAATTTCACCAGACCAAACAGGATTTATTAAAAATAGACACACTTTTCATAATATTAGACGCCTTCTTTACTCTTCTTCTTCAAATGTTTCTCCAGAATTAGTTATCTCCATGGATGCTGAGAAGGCATTCGATAGAGTCAAGTGGAGCTATATGTTTTACACACTGAAGAAATTTGTTTTTCCTGATCAATTTATAACTTGGATTAGGCTTTTATATACATCTCCCATGGCTTGTGTGCGAATAAATAATAATTATTCTAAGTATGTCTCCCTTGGTCGCAGGACTAGACAGGGCTGTCGAATTGTGCCTTGTTTGTAAACGAATCCATGGTAAAATGAAGTGAACAAAGGACCAAGTTTTTACTGACGTGGTCTGGAACTTTATTAAAAATAAAGTTCATTCACTCTTTCCTAACATTGGAATCGGAAGGAAGGCAATGCAAAGACTGTTTTTCCACAACTTGGCACTGCACAGCGTCTTGTTGTCTTCAATGCCATCTTTATCGTTTGGTTTCTGTGTAGACCTGCATGTTCGCCTCTCTCATTATTTACACTATATGCGTGAATTGGTAGGTGGGGCTAAAAAGGCAGCGATGTAGAAGCAGGCGTTGATCATCTTCTGCAGAGGCGGTGCTTATCCACTCTATTACATCATAGTGATATGGCCACAGCCATATCACCCTGCAGCCCAAGACTAGTCGCCCACTGAAGCTAAGCAGAGTTGAGCCTGGTCAGTACCTGGATGGGAGACCTCCTGGGAAAACTAGGTTGCTGTTGGAAGAGGTGTTAGTGAGACCAGCAGGGGGTGCTCACCCTGTGGTCTGTGTGGGTCCTAATGCCCCAGTATAGTGACGGGGACACTATACTGTCAACAAGCACCGTCTTTCGGAAGAGACGTTAAACCGAGGTCCTGACTCTCTGTGGTCATTAAAAATCCCATGGCACTTCTCGTAAAGAGTAGGGGTGTAACCCCGGTGTCCTGGCCAAATTCCCACCACTGGCCCTTGTCAATCATGGCCTCCTAATAATCCCCATCCACTTGACTGGCTCTGTCTCTCTCTCTCCTCTCCACCTGTAACTGGTGTGTGGTGAGCGCACTGGCGCCGTTGTCCTGTGGCTGCCGTCGCATCATCCAGGTGGATGCTGCACACTGGTGGTGGTTGAGGAGAGACCCCACCACATGATTGTAAAGTGCTTTGGGTGTACAGCAATACACATAAAAGCGCTATATAAATGCATCATTCATTCATTCATAGTGTAGAACATTCCAAAAGCTGCCGTTTTGGCAGACTGGCTTCAATATATGCTGTTTTTAGACTAACAAGAAAGATCTGAGTTCTGAAACTTACAGAATGTTTTTATAATACAATGACCTATTATATGTCAAAAGATCAAGGGAATTTTGGTTTCTCAGTTCATGACCCCTTTAAGATCCAGTGTGATGGCTGGCATACAGAGGGGAGGGTTGGCAGACCTTCTTTTGTTATACGTTTCTGGTACCTTCATTCCCTTGGTGTTATATCTGTTAGCAGATTTTGGCCTAATTTCAGACTATAAGCTAAATTTGAATAAAAGTGAATTGATGCCCATCAATACAGCAGCCTTGGAATACCCATTAGCATCTCTGCCTTTCAAATCTTATTTGACTACAATTTTGTCCCGTTCATTTATCATCTTACACAGGATTTTATCGCTGGTCCCTCCTCCCTATATCCCTGATTGGTAGGGTTAACTGTATTACGATGAATGTACTCCCTAAATTTTTATACTTATTTCAATGTATTTCTATTTTTATTCCAAAGTCTTTTTTGTCACACTTGATAGCTCTATTTCTAGTTTTCTCTGAAAAAAATAAAAATAAAATAAAAAATTTGGATTCGAAAAGGCATTCTTCATGAGATAAAACAAGAAAAAACAATTGGGTGGTCTGGCTCTTCTAAATTTTCGAATATATTACTGGGCAGCAAATATATGCTCTACTCTGTATTGGTTCCATTCATGCAATTTAGTCAATCCCCCTTCTTGGCTGCACATTGAGAATGCCTCATGTAATAAGTCCTCCTCTTTGGCTGCCCTTTTATGCCTCCCATATACAATGACCCCAATGAAATATTCAAATAATATAATTGTACAAAATAGGCTTAAAATCTGGACCCAATTTTTGTGGTATTTTGGTCTTTATAATACCCCTTTGTTATCCTATGCCTAACCTATGCATCATCTGGTCCAAAGACATTGGTACTGCCATTAACGAGGAGACATGGAAAGCGGTCTTGAACAGGGTTAAGTCCTCTTCTCTCTGTGCACGTCACAGGCTCATTGTAGAAACTTAATTTCCTCTAAAGCTGCTTTGCAACGATTTGTATTGTGAAAAGCGCTATACAAATAAACTTGAATTGAATTGAATTGAACTGAATTGAATACAGTGAAGGTGGTACATAGAGTCCACTGTCTAAAGCCAGAGACACACTGCACGATTTTAGCAATCCTATAGGATAGGATCGATGGCCATAATTTAATTAAGTAAATCTAACAATTTTTTTTTTTTTTTCAGTGTGGCAATGATGGCTCAGCAATCACTGTTTTTCTGCTTTTGAATCTTTGTGACTAAATGGTCTTGACAGAAAACAATCTTGACAGATATTCACATTGCATAATGGCTCATGCTAGAGATTTTTAATTTATCAGCATCACCCAGTACTGGAAATTTCATTGTGCATGCTTATTTTCCTTATTTATACAATTAAATAATCTTTACCATTATAAGACACTTAAAAGTTCTTCAAAACATTAATATTTTAATAACACTGCTTAATACTGTAATCCTTTACAAATCTCAAAATGTACATCTATTTTTCATGTAGTACATTTAATGCACATTATACTGTAAATATCTTCATTTTTGCATATTCAGAAGCACTTTACCTATTTCTGAGGTCAATTTTAATTTATTTTGTCCTTAAGTTAAGTTGAAAGTTAAACAATATTTGCATCCTCTAATTTGCATCACAGGTCATTTTTTAAAAAGGACACTTCTTTAGTTTCAGTAACACGCTATATTAAAGCGTCTTTAAAATAACACACAAAAGGTGAAGAAGTCTGCCCTCTATCAGCATTTTTAAGCACACTGATCATTATATAGCTAAGATCTACAGTGGGCCAGAACAGATCAGTCTGCTGCAATAATTTATTGTGATTGATTGCAATTGGGATTGTGAAAAAACTTTTATTATAATTTTTTTTTTGAGCATACAAAAACATTTGATTTGCCTTATTGATTTGCCTTATACTGTAGAACATACTGTTCATGAAAGAATTTGTGCATTATTTTGTGTCAGTTCACATTATTTTCATCCAGAGCTTAAAAAAAAAGAAATACATTCTGGTTGGGGAGTCCAATAAAAAGCAACACAATGGAATGAGTCAAGAGGAGGAGTCTTACAAGTAAAGATTAAACTTTGATTGGTCAAGGCTGTCTTACTGGTCTACAAGTAAGAAATCTTTGCAAATCTGGACTTGTGATCCTCACTTTGGGCATTCCTGCTGATGTTAAAACACTGGATACTTTGGCAATATGGCAACAAAGGCTACGATCATTGTTTTTGTGTTTTTGAGTCTCTTTGGACTGAACACCAGCCACTATAGAAAACACCATTATGTGAGTAACTTTATGAGTTGGTCAGATGCACAGAAGCACTGCAGGGAATACTATGATGACCTGTCCACTGTAAGCAATGAAGAACTGCAACTGCTCTCTGATAATCCGCAGATCACCGAGGATTTTTATTGGATTGGACTTAGAAGACGTTTATGGATGTGGAGATGGACCGGAGGTGAGGATGCGACTTATGTCAACTGGGACGAAGGCCAACCAAATTATTATAATGAATATTGTTGTGCTGTCAAAAGGTCCTCTTCTAAAGTGCATGATGCTGATTGTGATGAGACTAAACCATTTTATTGTATGGAGGACATGGAGCTGATCTTGGTGCAGCAGGAAAGCACATGGGAAGAGGCCCTGCTATACTGCAGACAAAACTACAAAGATCTGGCCGTACTGAGCTCAGATGAGATCATGACAAAGGCAAAACATAAGAGCACAGCAGACCTAACAGATGATGTGTGGATTGGTCTGCACTTTATCGCTGGTCACTGGTTTTGGGCAAATGGAAAAGCTTTTGAATATAAGGTCTGGTCTTCAGATGTAGAGCTCCAGTGCCCTGCCATGAATCAGCGCTGTGCAGTTCTGAGCCGTAATAGTGGGGTTTGGAAACCTGTGGACTGTGAGCAGAGATTCAGCTTTCTCTGTCTCAGTAAACTGTGAAATGAAATATCTGATTTATTTGAGTAAAGATGACAATACTCATTTATTTTAGTTTGTACTTATTTTGCTTTCTTAAACTATTAAATATAGTAAATATTTAAATATATAAAATAATATAAATATATAAATATTTCATTCTGAAGAAACCCTTTTATGTGGAAAAAAAAAATTCTTTGTGTTGGAGTTTAGAGTTCTTCACTCCCTCATTATTGAATTGTAACTGGTTTCCTACCAGTCATGTCCTTTCAAATTGACTTTAAGCTGGTGCATCTATTTTGTGGTTTTAAATGTATTTTATGTCTTTATTCATGTTCGGTGTCAGTTATCATTTATTAATGTATTCAGTTACTGTTGTTAGAGTTTCCCATGTCAATAAATAATAAATGTACCTAACTGACACAGCTTGCTTTATAGTTAATCCCTAATAGAGGTTACAAGATATTATAAGACCAGGCAGATAGAGTAAATAAACAATTATTAAAATAAATTCTGAAAATAAACAATTATTAAAATATTATTTAAATGTTATATCTCCTAGAACCCTAATCTTAACCATTTTCTTAACAGTGTATTAAAGATGTTGACTCATATCGGAATCATATCATCTATGTTCCATACAATAGCCAAACAAAAATCACTCTTTTGATTCAGAAAGTGGTGAGCAAAATGATCTGAATCACTTCACTCACTCTCCCACTGAATAAGTTGGAATAGTTACTAAAATAGTTCACCCAAAAATGAAAAATCTGTCATCATTTACTCACCCTATCGCTTTAGACACATGACATTCTTGCCTCTGTAAAAAGACTCAAATGTATGATAAAAGTAATCCTTATGACTGTGTGTGCTATATTCCAAGTCTTCTGAAGCAATACAATAACTTTGCGGGACCAACAGACCAAAAAGTAAACCATTTACTGATCTCCACTTTGCTGTTTACCTCTGCGAATGAATCTCCCAAGATGAACACGAGACCAGAATCGGCCCGATTCCTGAACGGTTCATTCAATCCAGGCTATGTTTCCCAAAAGAAATCATTGGCACCATTTTGTTTATACAATCAACGTAAGTTTGCGTTTTTTTTTTTTTTTTTGAGAACTCAGTCTAGTTTTGTGAAGTTTACCCGATTCATTGAAAAGATTCAAAAGAACGATTCAATTACCTATCGGACCAATCTCTACTTCTCTCGAACACTGATGATTTTTTGTAAATTGTTACTTATACATGCATACAAACATATAGGCTACAACTCAAAACAAATGTAGCGCAAAAAGATATAGGCTTATAAAGTAACAAATTAAGACTACAAATTAAAGAACAGCATGAGAGAAATGAGAGGAAAAAATATATAGCTTAAATTGATTTTAACAGAAATAAAGATACATAATAATAAACAAAGATATTGTTGATGTGATGTTTTAATGCAGGTCTGCATAATCGTGTTCATGACAGGCCTACTGATTCAGGAAATGGGAAACTATAGAGCAGAATGAGACCCAGCAGGTGAAAAAGTTTTCTACATATTGGAAATCCCCCAATGTCAGAGTGTAATTTTCTAATTTTCCTAATTTGTTGCTTTTATATTACATTAATAATTTCCATCTAAATACATGAAAATGCACTTAATTTAAGTAATAAATGATAAATAAATTTGTGAAAGCATTGGTCATTGGTTTTGGGTCAATTTTGTTCAAGGCGTTCTGTCATTGTAGATATACTAGCTAGTAACTGGTTTGAAAGACCGTAGGTATACAGTGTGTTGAGTCACATTTGTCTCTAATAGATTCTTGGTGTCAAATGTGTGCAGGAAAATATGCACAGTATCCAAATCCTGTTTTTACATATGTGGAAGCATTTTACCATTACACTTCTTTCTGAGGGAAATCTGAATTTGTCTAATTGTGTTGTCCTACAATTTAAAGGTTAAACGATAATTCTTTGCATCTTCTGATTTGCCTCTCAGGCCATGTATAAAATGCCCAGTGTTTCAATGTCGCCTTTATTTACAGTATTGTTAACCCTGTTTAAGGTAACAAAGTAAACTACTTTTCTAATATTATGCAATCCTCAAGTGCTAGATGTATCTTAAGATTATGAAGGATAGATTTCAGTAGTGACAAAGTAAATGTAAAGTCAGAGCAAGCAAGACAAAAGAAAAAGTTGATATGGAAAATAGTTGTTTTAATAAACTTTAAGGATTAAATATTTAGAATGGATTAGAAAAATAGTGAAATACATTCATTCAAAATCCCATATATCCACATTTTTATATGAACAGACATGCTGGGCTGCCCTCTGTATGTACATAACGTGACGGATCCTCATTTTCACTGACGCTGACATTCATATAGACAGGAAACCACAACATTTTTTTGTAACATTCAATAAATGGGTCAAATCAGGCTCAAACACAACACATGTAACATTTTAAAGCCACTAAAATTGACAATCCAATCCCTCCCTATATATATAAATATATATATATATATTGGACATTTTTTTTCTCACAATGGTAATTGCAACATTATATCTCACAATTTTCATTGATTTTAATAATTGACTTTTTGAATTGACCCTTCACCAAGAGTTTGATTGACAGGCGATCTGACCAATCATGACACAGAATCTGCAATTTTGTCCGACAAACAAACAAACCAGACAGGAGAGTTGATTAACGTCAGTGGACTTGAACTTGAAAAATAGTGTGTATTGATGTCTTTCCGTGGTTGAAACAAGATACCTTCTGATGTTCATTCATTTTTATTTCGTGCTATAACTAGTAAATATGAAAAGATGAACGGTTCATGAGCAGCTTGAACTGAGGCGCTACAGCGATCTGTCACAACACATTAAAGAGCCACAAAACGATATTTATTGTTGGAATAAAAAAAAAAATAAAATAACAACAACTTAAAGCTGAGACTTTGTTTCATGCCTAAAGTAACCTGCTCTGTCTCTCTCTCTGGAAAAAAGTCTGAATTGTGAAATAAAAAGTCACAAATATCTTTTTTGGAAACAAACTTCCATAAATATAACTATATTTAAAAGATAACTATTCAAAATGATTTATGTTTTGTTTTAATGTAAATAAAATCACAAAAAGGTAAAAGTTATTTCTATGTAATTCTTTCAAAACAGGTTGATTTTTTTCTGAAAATGTTTGTACATTTTGAGTGGTTAAGGATGTAAATGAAGAGTGTTGATCTATGAAAATTACAATATGAAAGATACACAGTTCATTCCCATTTCCTTCACACATTTGTAAGTCAAATCACACTTTGTTTCCAGTGGTGGGGTGTGAAATACAGGACAAAAGAGGAGGAAGGGCCAATCCTTTAATTGGTCAGCACTGCTTTTTATTGGTCTGTTATATAGGAAATCATTGTTAATAAAGAAATGCGGACTTGAAAACTTCACCACATTTCTGCTCTTGTTCCAACACCGGATACATTGACAATATGGCAATGAAGGCTACAGTGACTGTGTTTCTGGTTTTGTCTCTCTTTATTGTGAACACCAGCCTCTACAGACGACACATTTATGTGAATGAGAGCATGACATGGACAGATGCACAGAAGTACTGCAGAAAGTACCATGATGACCTGTCCACCGCCAGCAATATAGAAATGAAGCTACTCTCTGCGAATCCAAAGATCACTTCTGAATATTTCTGGATTGGTCTTCAGAGAGATTCCCAAAACCCACTGCTGTGGAAATGGAGCGGAGGTGAGAATGCATCTAATATCATGTGGGACGATGGACAACCTGATGCTTTAGGTGAACAGTGTGCTGCGGTCCTAAAATCAAATGCTAAACTGCATGATGCCACTTGCCTTTTATCTGTAACGTTTTATTGTATGGAGGTCTTTGATCTGATCCTGGCGCAGAAGGAAAACACATGGATTGAGGCCCTGGAATACTGCAGACAATATCACGTTGATATGGCCGGCCTAACCTCAGATTTCATGATGATAGAGGCGAAGAATAAGAGTGCGCCAGCCCAAGTGGACGATGTGTGGATTGGTCTAAGGTTCATAGCCGGTCATTGGTTTTGGGTAGATGGAAATAATGTTGACTATAAGGGCTGGTCATCTGAAGGGGAGGCGCAGTGCCCTCCTGTGGATCAACGCTGTGGAGTGTTTAATAAAAAAAAGATTGTTTGGAAACCTGACAACTGTGAGCGAAGACTCAACTTTCTCTGTCTCAAGAAAAATAAAGTGACAGCTGAAGGAAGCAGTAATTGAATCAGTTTGACATGGATAATGATAATGTCATGCCTACTAAATAATCATGGCTTACTAAAGAACCCTAAATCACTAAAGAAAACTAAATCAATTCAAATGACAATTATTTTTGCTGTTACTGTTACTATTATCGATTTGACGGCACTGGCGCTCGGATGAGAACAAAACCAAGCTGGATGATATGGAATTGAATCAACTGAACTGACTTGAGCTGAATAACGTTGTCTTTGTAGAATTGCTTAGCTGAATTGAACTTGTTTCATAACTGATGAACTTTGCTATTATTTTCCTGTTTATTACTTTAAAGCGACTTTGAAACAATCTGTATTGTATAAAGTGCTATAGAAATAAAGGTGACTGGACTAGTTGCTAGATGCAGATGTCAACTATGTACTCAGTAGGCAAAACATCTTATATTTGCTGCTGTTGTGACAATCTTGTGAAAAATAAAGTGAAATCTTGTTAACCAAATAATATTTGCCATGGTAAGAAGTATCAGTTTTAATTATTATTTGATTCCAGTTATGTGTTGTTAATATATTACATATACACACATTCATACTTTCTACACTGTAACTTTTCTGCATGAATGACAAGTATTTTTCTCTCAAAAAAGATGACTTTATTTCACTGTACAGTAATTTTACTCTTGAGTTGTCATCTTAATTACTGTAAATGTGATTACATTACAAGATGATCAAATAATAAAGAGAATAACAGCAAATAATTCATAAAACTAAACATTTTATTCTTTTTAATTTTAAAAAGGTCAAAAAATGTTCTTTTAATATTCTTAAAATTATTTTTCATTTTGACAAAATAAAATAAAGCCTGGAAGTTTAATTATAAAAGAATAGTATAGGATTGTGTATCATCACCACTGTCTGGAAATCCATTGATGTAAGACCAAAAACAAATCATTTTGAAATAAACAAGACCATGTCATTTCACTGTCTAAATACAGTACTCTCATTATTATTATATTATTCATCTTACATACTGTAAGTGTGTTTACATTACAAATTGATCAAATAATAAAGAAAATAACAAAAAAAATTTATTAAAAAATAATTCTTGTTAATTTTGACGAAATTAAATGTTTATCATCATCACTACCTGCAAATCTATTGACGTAAGAACTGAAAACAGACTATTTTGTGGAAAGGAAATGAAACCATTTTATGATGACAGCAATAGATATTGGCCCAAAAAAGCAAAACATGTAAGCATAAATGGACAAAATAATTACATTTTGGACACATTTAATTAAATACTCTTATAATAAATTTAAATAAATTCTGACCATCAATGGTATATAATTTTTGTTTCATGTATAGTTGTTTTCTCAAATGCCACATGGAGCAGAAAAAAAAAAAAAAACTATTTTTGCCACACAGCAAAACAATATGAGTGCTTATTCTTAAACCAATGGAAAGAAAAGGCCTACACACATATACAATCAAACACAGCTCTGTTTCCATCTCTCACACCTGTGGTCAAAGGCAGATGCACTTTTTGTCAGACCACTCATGTACTCTTTAAAACAGGAAATGACTCGGACTCTGTGGTGTTGGTGGCATGTTGAAGCTAGAGCAGGATGTTAGCCTTGAAAAATAGTGACACGCAACTGTGGTATACATGTTAGAAGCTTAAAATGTAGTTTAAAGGCAAACAAAAATACATTCATCAAAAATTAAAAACTAAACCATTTAAATTATTAAACAAGTAGAATAATCACACAAAAATGCATATTCCTTTTGCATTCTGTTTGATTATTGGTGTCTGCCTGCCAAACAAACAGCAAACAAAAAGCCTGACATAAGTGATTACCAAAAGTTATTACAGTATAAACATAAAATATTCTTTTGAGTGCTTATTTACAGTAGGGACATGCTTAAGATGACAGTGGTCTTAAATCCAGAAACTTGCTTCCCTGGCTTTGCCTCGAGTCTCATTGTTTTCCTTTTTTCATTTTGATGGTCTCATATGTGTCCTGATCGTGAGGCTTGAGACCCTGTGGTGCGGAGGAGAGAGAAGGACAACACGGATGTGGCAGAAAGTCAGCGCCATTTCAACAGAAGCTCACCAGATCAACCACAACGCTTCAGAAATGTTATGTATATCAGTTAATTGCTATGAAATTGCTGCACCTTATCACTTCATTACTATATAACAGTATATCATACTATATATGATTAAATGAGGTTTAACCCGTTTTTTCTGTCTTTCACTGATCTTACAGTGAAACGCAATAAAGTACAAATAAGGAATATACACATACACACAGGAAAGATCTAAACTATGGCTATACAGAGTATTGAACAACCACAACACAACAAAAATACCTCATAAACCCCTTCGCCGGCATCTTTCTTCTGTAAACAATCAGAAAGAAAAAAAAAAACATTAGAAAGCCTGCAAAAATATACAGACACACACAAAAAAAGAAATGCGTACATGCAGAGCTTCAAAGGTTTTTGAAAGGACAGTGATATTTGTCACATATGGTCAAACAGTATTGTTTTGTTGGATTGCACTCTTAGAAATAAAGATTTTTTTATTGGCATCTGTGGTTCCATGAAGAACCTTTAACATCCATGGAATCTTTCCACTGGACAATAAGTTCTTTATAGTAAAAAAAGTTCTTGAGATTTAAGGAAATTTCTTCAAACAACAAAAAAAAAAATGTTCTTTTAAGAAACTGCCGACTGAAAGGGTTTTTTTGGGGAAGCGAGAATGGTTCTTCTATGGCATCCTGCAAAAACCCTCTTTTGGAAGCTTTATTTTTAAGAGTGTACAAGGTGTCAATTAAAATATATATATATATATATATATATATATATATATTAAAAGGCTGCTTATAGGCAGAGTACATATATTGTGTGAAAGGTTTCATGCTGAAAAGCAGACATACATATAATAATTTTTAGAAAGGATTTCACACTGTTCAAGACAGGATGTAAAAGTGTGAAAGGGGTGGAGAAGGACAGTAAGCAAAAGAATATCATTTTGGCGATTGAAACATAAGATTGAGTCTCATGAAACTTGTGAAGTTTAAGAAATGTACACTGCTCACATTTGGGTTGCTTTAAGAATAATAATAGTTAACACACATAAATGTAAATTGCTGGTCTCAGAATGTACTGGCCATCAGCTGGTTGTGTTCAGTTCACATTACAGCACATTGTTTTATTCTAGCATTTTATTTGTTTATTTTTTCCATTTTATAATGTTTTTCTGAAATGGATACAATATGTAAACATATTGCCTAAAACAAACAAACAAATAGACAGACAGACAGACAGACAGACAGACAGACAGACAGACAGACAGAGAGACAGAGAGACAGACAGAGAGACAGACAGACAGAGAGACAGACAGACAGAGAGACAGACAGAGAGACAGACAGACAGGCAGACAGACAGGCAGACAGACAGACAGACAGACAGACAGACAGACAGAGAGACAGGCAGACAGACAGAGAGACAGACAGACAGAGAGACAGACAGACAGACAGACAGACAGACAGAGAGACAGACAGACAGACAGACAGACAGACAGACAGACAGACAGAGAGACAGACAGACAGACAGACAGACAGACAGACAGACAGACAGACAGACAGAGAGACAGACAGACAGACAGAGAGACAGACAGACAGAGAGACAGACAGAGAGACAGACAGACAGACAGAGAGACAGACAGACAGACAGACAGACAGACAGACAGACAGACAGAGAGACAGACAGACAGAGAGACAGACAGACAGACAGACAGACAGACAGACAGACAGACAGACAGACAGACAGACAGACAGACAGCAACCAGTCTTACCCCTGAATATCTTTTTGCTTGTTTACTTCGCATCTGCCAAAGAATGAACAAATTAATAATAATAATCTGCAATATGATGTATACATTTCATATTACAGAATAATGTGTGTGTGTGTAGGCAAAATAAATGTGAAAACCCATTAATACAGGGGTTTATATCATTTGTAGGCTATAGACAAACATTGAGATTATCTTTGCTTTGTCTGCTATATGTGGACAGTTTCAAAGACAAAAGTTAGAAGCCGATTCCCTCCTCCAACACACCTGCAGATGTTTATAGAAAACATTCAAATGGAGACTATTACGAAGCTGTATGAATCTGATCTAAGAATGTTGGAAGCTGTATTAAAGGCAAATGGTGGTAAAACACCTTAATAAAAAATACTGCCTATTAACCAGGAATTCATATTATTTTGTCCAACCCCAGTACATATAAGACAAAGAAATTAATTGTTTGTATTAAATTAATAACTTAAATATAATTGCTTTTAACAAATAATTTCAGGATGGCATATACTCAAATCAGGCCTGTTATATGAGATTTAGACTAGTTTTAAACAAATTGAATTTATTAATACATATTAGTATTTCACATTCAAGATACAAAAAGCAAAAAAACAAAAAAACATTGAATTTGCTCAGATATACAGTACCTTCATTCTGCAGTACAGGACAGTGAGAACAATCCCGTAGATGAACAGAACCGCATCCAAGATGTAGCATATCTGCGGCTCTTTCATACTCACCGCATCTTCAAAAAATGAAGTTAATTAGGAAGCGAAAAAACATATTGTGCTACAGTTAAAGTATGTTATAACAATTATTAACACTGAAAATATGCTTTTTTTAATCATTGCACAAAATGGTCTGTGAGTCAGTTTTATAGGTCTCTCCTACTGTACATAGGATGAGTGTATAAACTCTTTTTCTGCTGTATTTTAATAAATTCTCTGTAAATTTGTGGTTATTATTAAATTGCAAAAATTGATGCATAAAATCTTTAGAATTGTATCAGATTGGTTATGCCCTTATAAAGTTTATACAGCATGAAAGATAAGAGATCATTTGTGTTTAAACTATAAACAAGTTTTAATTATCAGACATCAATACATAAACTATGATTTTTGGGAATATTGTACCATGACTCGTACATTCAATCATTGCACAATATTTAATAATATTTGTTAAATAATTATTTTATAACTATTAATTTTAATTACGTATATGCAGAAAATGTAGCAAAAAGCCATGGGTATTAAAAAATAATAATAAAATAAATTACAGAAAAAAAGATTTTGTGAGATTAATGCCTAAATGTGATGAGACGTTAAAGAAATAGCAAGAGCATGTGTGATGTTTCTCACCTAGTATCATATCCTAAAGAATAGTGCTACTTCTCTTTTTGCGTAAATTCAAATTCACAGTCAAAATTCCACTGACCACATGCTTACGGTGAAACCTGTTACAATTAAACTTTCTGTATTAAACTACACATGCACTGTGTTGTCTCATTAGCTTGAGGTTTAATAGATTCATTCTAGTGCAACATAGACAAAAATACTGTTGGTTGTTCAAAATGCATGATTTGTGTCTCTCATCTTGATGCCAAAAATGTGTTGCATCAGCAAATTTAGATTTAGCATGCATTCAACAACATTCTAAATATGAGAATTAAAGTGCATTAGAAATGACATCAAGAATAGAAAACACTACAAAGCTCAAAAATCCTTAAACCCTGTTGTTTAAGTCAAAGTATATAGCATCCTCATTTACAGAGATGCAGAAGGGAAGTGGACCAGCAAAACTCATATAGCCACTACCTAAATTTAAGAAGTAGTACTAGTTTCACATGCACTAGCCAATGTGAACGTGTTACTTGTGTATTTATTCTGTTGTTACTGTAAGCTTGGGCTAAGCAGTTGGCATTGTACTATAGTCATATTGTGTGGTTCAAGCTTTGTTGACAGAATGAGAAGAGGCTACTTCCTGGCAACAAAGTTTCCAACATCAAAGTTCAGACATAGTAAGGACTGTGAAAACAAGAGATGTGAAAACTTTATGTAGACGTGACTAGCCAAGGCGCTTACAGACTTAACTTCTATTTTTTTTTTAATGAATGCTGGATTGTAGCATTTACATAGATGTACATTGGATTTTTAAACATCCCTTGCTTTATTTTAAAAGCTTTTACAAAATACAGAATAAAAACCTTCATAAAATCTCTGCATACTTCCATATTTAAGATGTGATCAGAGCGCACATGCTTAGTGGCATTATTTCATTATTTATGTTAATCTTCACAAGTTTAGCAGACAAAATGACTACCTGAAAACTCAAAATAAATAAAGTGTAAAAATAATAATAATAATAATAATTAATTGAAAGGAGAAATTTCCACTGTTCTCGCAAGGTTTTAGTTTGTTATATACTATAAAAAATTTGCAATAGCCATAAGGCCTTCCCTAAAAAGGGAAAGTTGTTAATATAATACATTTACAATTCTTAATTGCCATTTTCAAAATTATTAAAAATTATTCAGTATATTTCCAAGATGAAAAAGCAGCTTAAAGTTGAAAACTTAAATTAGTTAATAACATTTTGTCAACCTGTAACACTCGACGTAACAGCACAAGATTCGCAAAACACAACGTTCGCCACAGATAGAGCCCTAACATTTAACACTTACCAGCACTGCCGAAGCTGAGCCAAATAGAAAGAAGAGAGAAGGGCAACCCCACCTTCATCATCATCATCATCATAAAAACTTGGCTTTGCTTCTGCATACAACCTCATGGGATGTGAAAAGCACATCAGAGGCCGACAAGAGGGAAGTTGTGGTGAAAATATGTCAGTTTTCAAGATAAACCTCCCCCACCCCTGAGTGACGAAGAGGAAAAAGGGCCGAAAACCATGCGATCTGCTTTAGACTGCTGATCCTTGGAAATGCTGATTCAGCGTAGTTAATTGCAGTTATTTTGCGCATATGTATATATGTATGTGTGTGTATATATATATATATATATATATATATATATATATATATATATATATATATACACATATACATATATATACACACATATACACACACACACATATATATATATATATATATGTGTGTGTATGTAATATATATATATATGTGTGTGTGTGTGTATATGTGTATATGTGTGTATATATATATGTATATGTGTGTATGTGTGTATATGTATATATATATATATATATATATATATATATATATATATATATATATATATGTGTGTATATGTATATATGTATATATGTGTATATATGTATATATGTATGTATATGTATATATACAACCCCAATTCCAAAAAAGTTGGGACACTGTACAAATTGTGAATAAAAAAGGAATGCAATAATTTACAAATCTCATAAACTTATATTTTATTCACAATAGAATATAGATAACATATCAAATGTTGAAAGTGAGACATTTTGAAATGTCATGCCAAATATTGGCTCATTTTGGATTTCATGAGAGCTACACATTCCAAAAAAGTTGGGACAGGTAGCAATAAGAGGCTGGAAAAGTTAAATGTACATATAAGGAACAGCTGGAGGACCAATTTGCAACTTATTAGGTCAATTGGCAACATGATTGGGTATAAAAAGAGCCTCTCAGAGTGGCAGTGTCTCTCAGAAGTCAAGATGGGAAGAGGATCACCAATTCCCCCAATGCTGCGGCGAAAAATAGTGGAGCAATATCAGAAAGGAGTTTCTCAGAGAAAAATTGCAAAGAATTTGAAGTTATCATCATCTACAGTGCATAATATCATCCAAAGATTCAGAGAATCTGGAACAATCTCTGTGCGTAAGGGTCAAGGCCGGAAAACCATACTGGATGCCCGTGATCTTCGGGCCCTTAGACGGCACTGCATCACATACAGGAATGCTACTGTAATGGAAATCACAACATGGGCTCAGGAATACTTCCAGAAAACATTGTCGGTGAACACAATCCACCGTGCCATTCACCGTTGCCGGCTAAAACTCTATAGGTCAAAAAAGAAGCCATATCTAAACATGATCCAGAAGCGCAGGCGTTTTCTCTGGGCCAAGGCTCATTTAAAATGGACTGTGGCAAAGTGGAAAACTGTTCTGTGGTCAGACGAATCAAAATTTGAAGTTCTTTTTGGAAAACTGGGACGCCATGTCATCCGGACTAAAGAGGACAAGGACAACCCAAGTTGTTATCAGCGCTCAGTTCAGAAGCCTGCATCTCTGATGGTATGGGGTTGCATGAGTGCGTGAGGCATGGGCAGCTTACACATCTGGAAAGGCACCATCAATGCTGAAAGGTATATCCAAGTTCTAGAACAACATATGCTCCCATCCAGACGTCGTCTCTTTCAGGGAAGACCTTGCATTTTCCAACATGACAATGCCAGACCACATACTGCATCAATTACAACATCATGGCTGCGTAGAAGAAGGATCCGGGTACTGAAATGGCCAGCCTGCAGTCCAGATCTTTCACCCATAGAAAACATTTGGCGCATCATAAAGAGGAAGATGCGACAAAGAAGACCTAAGACAGTTGAGCAACTAGAAGCCTGTATTAGACAAGAATGGGACAACATTCCTATTCCTAAACTTGAGCAACTTGTCTCCTCAGTCCCCAGACGTTTGCAGACTGTTATAAAAAGAAGAGGGGATGCCACACAGTGGTAAACATGGCCTTGTCCCAACTTTTTTGAGATGTGTTGATGCCATGAAATGTAAAATCAACTTATTTTTCCCTTAAAATGATACATTTTCTCAGTTTAAACATTTGATATGTCATCTATGTTGTATTCTGAATAAAATATTGAAATTCGAAACTTCCACATCATTGCATTCTGTTTTTATTCAAAATTTGTACAGTGTCCCAACTTTTTTGGAATCGGGTTTGTATATATATATATATATATATATATATATACACACATGTATACATATAAATATATATAAATAAAAAATGTACGCACAGAATCTATGTGCAAGTTTGCACTTTACAGTCAGCACTTGTAAAGTTGTAGCCTTCTTTGTTTGCAAGTCACATTAGATAAAAACACCTGCTAAGTGTAAATAAAGAGAACTTGCGGTTTTCCCAAGTTTTAAAATATTTATTCAGTTTCATACGCATTTACATAGAGAAATAAGAGTAACTTCTGTCATAATATCACAAGAAGGATCACAAAGACAGAATCATGATCAGACACTGGTGTCCTCAACGGTCCACTTCCCCAAACACGATGTCCTGAGTGCCTGTGGAAAAAGACAGGTTGAGGCTCAGGGCAACATCAAATTGCTAATAAAACACTAAAAATACACTAAAACGGTTTAATTTTGTAAGATATATTTTTCCAATGTCATTTTAATTTTCAGAGATTTTCACACTGCATAAAAAATGTCAACTGCTTAAGTGCTTTTTTTTTTTTTTGTTGTTTTTTTGCTTAGAGTAAATGCTTAGGTTTATGACCAAAGCTCTGTAGTTTTTATTGTGGGGGGGACAAAATTCAATGTAATATAATGACTTAGGGATCAAAAGGCCTGATGTGTATTATATTTGATGCTCACATTTGAATAGGATTTTTCTAACAATTGATGTTATACATAAGTAAATGTAAGTTGCTTTTGTTCAATAGGTGTTCATCTTAAAATATTAAACAATATACAAGTTCTTACATTTATAATTCAGTAGAGATTTCACAGCAAAACGACATGTATCACAACCTGAAGGTGAACATTTTTAGAACTACTGTAAAAAGCTTTTTACTTGCTGAAAAAAAAAGTATAAACTATTAATCACAGAGCAGAAGGAACGTAAAAATGTTGACTTTTTTTTTTTAGCAATGTTAGATCATGTTGATAATTTAGAGGCTTTAGAAATTTGTGTATTCAAATATGATGCAGCAGGCTTTGTAGGGTTAAGGACTCTGTAAACACCAAAACGACACTAAAAGTTTCATCTTTTGCTACAGGAATCAGATTATTAAAGTATGTTTTACTAGAAAATAAAATTTAAGTCTTTCTATTTCAACATTATCACATTTAATTCCATGTATTTCTTGCCATTTCTTTGTAAATATTTGTGACATTTACTAGGAATTTTGTTTCTACACCAATTATTTTCAGTGTAATTATATAAGCAAAATTCTGATTGTCAGTTGTTTGTTTGTATGGATATAAGTGTGGCAGCTGAATGGATCATTGAAGTGTTTGAAGAATGTCAGGGAAAATGTAAGCAAATGAAATATTTATAAGCAGAATGTGAACTCTCTAGCGCATTCAGATTTGCTGTTGATTTGAGCAGCCTGATATAGCAACACTGGGGTGGGTCTAAGACAGCGAGAGAGTTTCGCCAAAACAGCTGTAAAACTATGAAATCAAATTCATAACATTTACATTTATTCACTTAGCAGACTCTTATCCAAATTCATCAAGCGATTCATCTTTAGAAGACAATTATATGAGAAGTGCTAGCAATACAAAGTTTCATACATTGTTTAAAAGTACAAAGTAGAACAGGGAGGGATTTAAGAATTAGTGAAAACAGAAGATTTTACTGTATAGTGCTACTGGCCTCTTATTTAAATGTAATACTGCAAGCAAATGTGCAGCTCATTGCTATGACATGCAAATCTACAAAACAGACAGAACTGAAAAGTGTAGAGAGAGAAAAAAAAAAAAAAAAAAAGTACTTGCCGATGATCGCCACCACGTCAGCAAGCATGTGTCCTTGAGACATTTTATCTAAACCAGCCTAAGGGACAAAAAAGACCACATCACTGAGCAACATCACAACACAAGTAGAAAAGGTCAAATATAAGGCCTGCAGTATTTGCAGCAATTTAACATACAGTACACTACCATTTGAAGGTTTGAACTCACTGATTTTTTTTTAGCATTAAATTGATAAATGACACTAATGATATTTATAACGTTGAAGAAAAAAATAATAATATTTTTTTTTCAAATTTATTTTGATCAAATAATTAGATAAGAATCATCTCACTGACCTAAAACTTTTGAATAGTAGTGTATGTTCTTTTTATTATTTAAAAAGCTTATTTTATAATTGGTGAGTATATTATCAATAACTAAATCATAATAGTAAAGTGATTTAATTACCAAGTGAGCAAAGCCAGGTGCCTTGATCTTGCATCGGTAAGGTCTGCTGGAACCGTCAGATACCAGGTACACACCAAACTCACCCTGCAGCACAACACAGCTGAGTGTGAAGAAGGAATGGGAAAATAACATAACAGCACTTGTTCTGATTCCTCTTAAGTCCAGTTCCTTAATGGGTCTATTCGTTTATTCTATTAGTACTTACATTAAGTTTTTTGGAAAAAAAATAAAATAAATAAAAAGATCAGCCCCAAATGATAAGTTCAGTTCAGATTTCAGTAGAAGTTTAAACAAATCAGTAGTGAAATACACTGGTTGTACTGTATGGCAATGGAAATCAGACACACATTGGTCGTGCTGCAACAACTGAATCTATAGGATTGCTGAATAAAAACAGCCCCACAAAAAAAAGTACCTTTACACTGGACCACAAAGACAACAACTTTAGAAACCCACATTCCCCACGTGCATGGCGAATTACAAATTCACCAACAACCTCACCATGCTGGATGAGAAGGTGACCAAAAACCACTGAAAACTGCCAATGAAGCCAATGCAAAAATTTCCCTTGAGAACAGCAATGGTGTGCATGTAATTGTTGGTCAACACATGCTCATGTGCGTTACACTCACCTTTGGTGCCTCTACAGCGGTATATGTGGCTCCCGGAGGAACCTGGTAGCCCTCAGTGTACAGCTTAAAGTGATGAATGAGAGATTCCATTGATGCCTGCATAAAAACAAGTCATGGGACGAGAGGGATATTAGTTAACATTAAAGCACACAAACATGAATACATCTCTACCTTTTTTCTTAAAGTTGAAGTGTGTATTTTCTCTATAGAAATATTCACTTGTAACTTTTCTCATACAATTATGATTAAGTCATTCAAAAACTATGTTTAACATTGTGGTACTTCAAAATGTGTTTGGGGAAACACTATGTATTTGACTCACTAAAAGAATATGAGAGGAGTGTTTGAAAAACCAGAAATGACACCCTTCACCTTTAAATAAGATACATACGCAAGCATATCTTACCTTCATCTCGGATCTCTTGGGTGGGGCTATTTTAGCATCATCTACCTTGATCTCTCCAGCAGGCATTTTGTTGAGACACTGATGCATGATGCGTAGTGACTGTCTCATTTCCTCCATTCGGCACAGATATCTAAAAACAAGTTCATATTTGTCCCTGATAACATCCAATATTATAGAAACATAGCAAAATTTGTGGTAACACTATACAATCAGGTTCCATTAGTTAACATTAGTTAATGCATAAACTAACAATGAGCAGTACATTTGTTACAGTATTTATTAATCTTCATTAATGTTAGTTAATAAAAATAACAACTGGTTTTTGTTATTTCATGTGAGGTCAGCTCCATTAAATAATACATAGACATTTTTGATTTTAATAATGTATTAGCAAAGGTTAATTAATATCATGATTTATAAATTGTTTCTAGGTATTATTCATTCTTAGTTTTCGTTAAGTAGTGAATTTTCCTAACGTTAACAAATAGAACCTTATTATAAAGTGTTACCATTACTTGTATCTCTTTCTATATTTGAATCCAATGCAATGGTGACAATGTTCATTACAGTATCATTTAAATGTTCTTCAAGCAAAAAGTCATTTAACTAATCATGTTTGGTCGGTTAGTGTCAAGTTCTCACAACAAAGTTTATCTTTTCTAAGCGGCACACATCATGCTACATTTCATATGTGATATTATCAGCATATGTGGTGAGAAAGCTTAGTAGAGTCTAAGACCAGTTTATAGCCTGTGGTTACATTTTGATTTCCTGTCATTCAGAACTTCCTGAAGCTCTTAACTCAGTTTAGAATATTAACATGTGCGGTCACCTGTCATAGCAGTCACCATTACTTCCAACGGCTACGTCAAACTCCACTTCGTCGTATTTGTCGTAGGGTTGACTCTTCCTCAGATCCCATTTAATACCAGAACCTCTGAGCATCACTCCACTGAAGAAAGAATAATACACACACTATTGACAATCTGACACATCAGGATACAGTACTCTCTGGTCAACTTATTAAAATATCTTTGAATTACAGTTTGTGGGTGATTTCACTAGTTAAGCTACAGTGATGATGATGATGATTACATCTCACCACACAAAGAATGTTATTAGAAGTTCCATTTGGGTTTGATTTATAAATTACTCATAAAGGTTTTTCTCTGTCACTTACTGTCAGATAGATCATCTACTATAGCAACATCTGTGTTTATGCGGGGGGGAGAGAGACACTTGAGCAGCAGCTCTGACCAATCAGATTCACTTAATAATACAATGGTTTACCTGAATCCATAATTGAGTGCATCCTCTGCCCCAATTACACCGATACCAACAGTTCTGTTCCTCCAGATACGATTGTTGGTCAGCATCTGAAACAATATTGCAGTCATATTCATTTAGAAACTTCATTTATTAATTCCAATCAAATTGAAAATACATGCATTTTGAAAAAGAAACATCTATCTACATAATTAGTACGGCTGTGTTTACACTGCAAGTCTTAATGCTCAGATCCGATCTTTTGACCATATCTGATTTTTTGGTCCCTGTTTAGTGTTTCACTTTATACACGACTGGTATCTGACATTGTTTTTACATTAACTCCTGCCCAAAATGATTGTCGGTAACCACTTTCTATGCACATGGTAGACCCTCGGGATTTACATGGCCGTGCTATTAAAATTATTTATATAATTCACGTCGACAACAGTTGTCATGGATTTTTTACAGCACAAAAATCTGGATAAATAGCGATAATTTTCATTTGCTATTTTTTCTACAGCTTGTTAGATGTAGAAGTTTGAGGTGAAATAAAATAGCACTGTAAGATTTTTTTTTTTTGAATAAATTCTAATAAATTATTGAGAGAGAAGGAGAATGAATGTGTGAGCGATTAGCCTAATAGTGAAGCTTGTTGGTTTAATTACAAAAACCTCACTGCTGAGAGATATAATGTAGCTTTTAGTAGTAAAGCTGTTGTATTTACAAAATTCATGGGGCAGGGGTTGAAAACCAGCTTCTGAATGCTGCGCAATTTCTTACCTATAAAGGTTCCCACCTCAGTAAAATGTGAGCACATACAGCATGCCAGCATTAAAACTATATTTTTATTGGCGAACATGTTGCCCTCGCATTGTGTTGGCTTGGAGTTCTGAGGGGAATCAGATGTGTGTGTTTAGACATAGGTTGGATGTCCAGATATCAGATATGTATCTGATTTAAAACCACATTTGGAAGTGGCTCAGATCGGATGCGAAAAAAATTGGATCTCGCATGGATTTTTGTGTTTGCATGTGTGCAACAAATTCCGAACTGTGTCAAATGTGAGCAAAAAATACGATTTTTTTGTTCAAGTGTAAATGCAGACAAATATCACATTTTAGAGATATACTTAATACTAACTAGCACTATTCTTGACTGAAACTGGTTGCATTTCTGTCTACATACCTCCTCAACTTCATCAATGCGAATAGAGAAGTTCTTGCACCATTCATAGATGTCATCCATGAGACCAAGAGGCAAGTCCTGCAACAAAAATGATCCGCAGTATTATGAAGTTATCAGCATAATCAGAAAAGGACTTTTCATTTAGAAAGACTGTTTTTAATCAAAGTGTACCTGATGAACTCCGCCAGGTCTGACGTATGCTGCGTGCATCCTGGCTCCAGACACTCTCTCATAGAACTCAAACATCTGTAAGATATCAACCAATGAAATGGTAAATAGGTTCCAGACAAATAACAAACAAAAGCACATGCACTTATGCGTTACATGTAGCATTTTCGACACACATTTAATGTTCAACAAAATGCATATATATTTAACTTCTATTTGTTTTTCTGTTCGATGAAGTGCAAAAGAAAGTTGTTACCTTCTCTCTCTCCTCAAACATCCAGAAGAAGGGGGTCATGGCTCCGATGTCAAGGGCGTGGGTGGTGATGCCCATGATGTGGTTCAGGATACGAGTCATCTCGCCATACAGCACTGCAGAGGCCACATACAGTAACACATTTATGCAGCTGATAAAGCTAGTTAGGTATTTTGGGGTATTTTTAAAAACAAATTTAACCTAATTTAAGATTGATGAGTGTAAATCAGATCGAAAGGATTTCAGTTTTGTTTCTCACCTCTAATCCACTGTGCACGTGGTGGAGCCTGAATGTTAAGAAGCTTTTCTATAGCTAGAGAATATGCCTGCTCATTACACATCATGGACACATAGTCAAGCCTGTCGAAGTATGGAAGTGCCTGCAGCAACACAAACACACAAAACAACATTACAGCAAATAACACTTCATCACAGACAACAGCACAAAGCATATTGATTCTTATAACAGCACAGTTATGACAGCTTAATAAGCCTTGCATAAGACATTAAGTTTGTGATGTAAAGCGTAACATTTCTGAAATTTATGTTTAACCTAATGTATTTGGCAAAGACTTTTATCCACACTAACATATATCACATTAAAGGTATACATTTTATCATTAGCTCAAATGCTTTACTATCTGAGCTACAGAACTGAAATTAAATCAGAAGATATATTTGCATCACTAGGCAACAATTCTAAATAGCTAAATAACTAAAGAAACATTAGTCTAACAGCACACAAACGTATGAAGCCCAGCAAAATGGATGCAGTATGAAAAGGATATTTCAGCTTCTCCGCCATGTATGAATTAATAGAATACTAACAGCAATGACACAAAACACTTGTTAACCAGTCCATGTATATATCACTGTGTAGCACCCATACATACCAACTATATTTAACCCTATGCTATAATGTGCTATGTTAAGTACATGAGTACTTAATTTTTTAGAGTATGTAAAAAATGCTGCAGTGTATTGAATTCAAGTCAAGGCTTTACAAAAAAATCATAACATTAATGTTTACAATGTCTACATGCCTTATTGTCACATTTAGTAGATTAGAGCAATCAAACATTTGAGATATGCTATATAGTATATATTGCCCTAAGTATGCTGTATGCAGTGTTGGGGAGTAACTAGTTACATGGAACAGAATTACATAATTTAATTACAAAATAAATGTAATTGTAATCAGTTACACTTATTGAGAAAAAAAAGTGTAATTAAATTACTTCAGAAAATGTTAACGATTACAAAGGGGGTGCCTTAATTAACCTCAGAATGATCTCAAAGTAAAAAGAGGTGCTAAAGTCTGATTTTGTGGTGGCTGTGCTTTAAAATTCAATTATTATAATCTTAATTCAAGTCTTGAAGGATTTTGAAAGTCTGACAGTAAGGTTAACCCTGCCTGCTTTAGATGTTAATGTGATTAACAGTTGAAAACATTAGACATTTAGAAAAGTAATTACAAAGTAATCAAATGTAATCAGTTACATTAATAAAGTAATTGAAATAGTTACACAACTTATTACATTTTAAATAGGGTAACTTGTAATCTGTAACCTATTAGATTTCCAAAGTAACCTTCCCAACACTGGCTGTATGTATGTGGATAAAGTTGGACATACTTATAATTTTCTATAAAGAACTGAGCAATTCCATTTTGTAACTACATAATTTTTTTTTTTAAAAATCAGGCAGTCGAGATTTGCTATGCAATATCATGTGAATTAAGTTGCTATGTGTTCACCAGTAAGCATCTGATAATATAAGTGTCAGCCATTAGCGGTTGTAGTCTTTAATTACCTGTAAATAAGTCTTGTACTCAATCAGTTTCTCAGTGCCGCGGTGCAGGAGTCCGATGTGAGGGTCACATTTCTTCACTGACTCTCCGCTGAGCTCCATCACCAGACGCAGCACTCCATGAGCCGCCGGGTGCTGAGGCCCGAAGTTGATGGTGAGGTTGGACACCTCCTTCTCTGCTGGTGGGTCCTTGTCTGGAAAAGATGAAGATATTTTTATGATATTGTGGTTGGTCGAACTGTAAATATGTTAGTCACTAGGCCAAAACGAAACCAACCGTTCCAAGGTGGAGGTGCCCATTTCTCAGTGATGACACTGGGATACATCACAGCTCCAGAGTACTGCTCTGCCCACTCCACATCGGGCTGCCACTGCTTCAGCCTGAAACACAGCTTTGTCACTGATTTGCACAGAGATTTGAGCTCAAACTTCAAGAACAAGACGTGTGAATTTGCAAGTTACAAGGTGTCAGTTTTTACTGTACACAGTGGCATCACTATATATCTGCAAGCAACACTTAAAATGTATGAATTATCTAATGCAATAAAATTCATTTTTTTTGAGTGAAATGTTTACTGGAAACTGTAAACTGACATTAATTAATTTTTATGTGTTGCTTCAGTACTTTTCTGGCCCAGCTGAGATGTTTGCGTTGGTGGACATTTCAAAACAAATAATGTAAAGCCAAGCATATGTCCAAGTAGATCTTAAATCCATGATATACAAGTGAAAATGTGAAACTCTAGTTTCTTTACTGCTCATGTTTCATCTCAACCCAATTGTCGTGCAATAATTATAATTAGAATTTGAAAAGGGCAGTTTAGTAACACTATACATTTCACTGCGTGTTATAAAATCCAAGGGGAAAAAAACAGTGGTTATCTAATCCCAATAACACTGCCATTAACAAGCCGCTAACTAACTAAAACCATTTTTTAACAACACTGTATAGACGACTATAATGTGTGTACCTCTTCTGAAGCAGAGCACAGGCTGGAGTGCTGACATTATTATTAAACAGCACTGAAGGACGTCCGAGTCTGGAGAGCGACCTCAGCATCGTCGCCGCCATCTTCCCCTCCGTCACCCGCTGCTTCTGCGGAGGATTCTTTGCGGTGAAATGTTTTACTGCGGCTCTGGCGCCACCTGCCTGTAGGAGGTTTAAACTGAAGCGCGCATTATAATTACGCACAGACAGCCACTAGGTGTCAATCGACTCTGTAGTTATAGTTTTATGGATAGTTGCAGCTGCCAATGTTGAGTAAGTAGATGTTTTAAAGTGAAATATTCATCCATGATCCACTAACAGTCTTCCTGAAGAATCGTTAAGACCGAAGAATCGATTGACCGTCATGAGCGAATCGTTCTTTTGAGCCGGTTCCTTTCAATGTATCAAACAAATGGTAGTGAATGATTCATTCACGAATCGATTCTTGAGCTCAGTTCACTGACTCCATGATCCGGTCACAGCGTGCTGTGCAGGTGCAATATAAATACTGTGGTAAACATGGTATTATAGCATGATACATTCATACCTTTATGTTAATGATATTTGTAGTTAATTGTGTATGTTGCAGATACTGTATAATGTTATGTATTTCCTGATATATTTATTGCAGACAGTTCTATACACACACCATGCAAAGGGTTGGGGTCAGTATTTTTATTTATTTTGAAAAAAAAAACATATCCTTATTCAGCAAGGATGCATTAAATTGATCAAAGTGACAGTATAGACATTTATCATGTAACAAAATATTTTTATTATGGCTGTTATTTAGAATTTTCTATTTATCAATGAATCCTGAAAAAATGTATCCGTTTCCACCAAAACACAGCACAGCTGTTTTAACTTTGATAACAATAATAGTAGTAAATGTTTCTTGGGCAAAAAATCAGGAAAGAGAATGATTTTTGAAGGATCACGTGGCATTGAAGATTTCTAAATACCATTCCAAAAATAACTTACATTTTAAATGTATTTAAAAAGAAAACATTTATTTTAAATTGTAATAATACTTCGTAATATTATTTTACTATATTTCTTGTGTAGTGTATGTGTAGTGGAAAGGTCCTTAAGGAACTTTCTCTAAAAACTGTATTAATATTGGGTCTATATTACTACTGTACATTCATGAAAATTGTATGCGTTCCTATAAACAATAATGTTGTCATATTTTTCTTCCTATTTTACTGTTGCTGTCACCAATTTCTAATTAAACTAGTGCTAGGAGACATTTTCCCTAATCCCAGAATGAACAATAAACTCTATAAATACTGTATATAAACCACACATTCGATACTTCATTGATTCTTAGAAAAACAGTGCTTTTATTTCTGATATACTGTGAAAAAATAATTACATAACATTTTTTAAAAAATACTGGAAAAAATTAAAGGGAAATAAAAAAAAAATCAATAACTTTTGTTGTACATCTGTCAAACATTTTTCAGCTACCAAGAACAGTACAGTAAGGTCAACGTTTATTTTCTAAGACACAATTATACAGGATACACTCCTACCAGCAGAAGAAAAGCAGGAACGTGAGAGAAGTAAATGAACGGATTACATAAAGATTTTCATATACTCACACTCGCGCTCAATCGCACACACAAAAACACACTCGCACTCCTCTGGCCTTAAGCCGGTTTATAAAGTGAGGGAATATAAAAGTCATGTTTTCCTAAGGCCACTCTTTATTTTGTTCACTCCTTCATAAATTCCTTCTTCTCGTCTTCATGGAGCTTCAAGTTCTTAGATGGGATGGGGAATGCAAATACTGTCCAGTGGGTCACATGTCCCACAAGATATTCCCCAGGCCATCAATATAAATGATGAGTGATTGGCAGCTCAAGCAAGTCATCAAGATGTTTCTGGATCCTCCTCCTTGGTATCGTACTAGCTCCAACCAAGCTACTCATCGTCCTCTTTGTACTGTACCGAGTCAGAAAGTACCATCGCTGTGGTGTTTGTCAACCTTCTTCACGCAATTGAAAACATAATACTGCATTTAAAGAGTGCATCACATTGGATGATGTAAAATAATACTTGAAGTTGGAATTACACATGGGAAAGTATTTACAAGGCTCGTTCGAAATGTGGACGAAGACGAAAACTAGTCGCAGAGAGCGAGGGATTGTCTTCATCCTCATGTTCCTCCTTTGTCATCATTGCTTTGATAATGGCATCCTTCAAAACCCGTTGAAGACAGTTCATAGCCAAAGACCATCTCTGGTCCCCGTAAGGTAGTTTTTCATAATTGGCGGAAAATACTTCAAGTCGTTTGGCACAAATATCAGGTGTGTGTCTGTGTGAATAAGTGAGTGAAAGACTTTCCGATCTCAAACTTCACATGAAAGTCCTACTAGCGTTTCGCTCCTCTGGGGCGCGAGACGTTAAAAACCACTCCAGACCTTTGACTTACATTAGTTCCAATTTGATCTTTAAGATGAATGTGATAGCAGCCTGATCTTAGATCAGTAAGGGTGAGTTTGGATACCTAAGGCTGGATCAGTTTAAGACCTTCTCTGCTGTTCCCAACCCTCAAAAAGAAAAAAAGAAGGAAAACTCTAGGTCACTCGCGACCGAATAAATTCGCAAACAATGATAACAAACAAATCTGCATATTTTCTTGTTCGTTGAGGTGAATATCACCCAAATAAAGACTGATACTCTAACGTTGAACCTTTGGTCCAGAATCACTTATAGAAATATGACAAAAAAAAGAAGATTTTCGGTAATATTCGAAACATAGAGAGAGAACGCTCTAGCCTAGTGTGCAAATGAGAGATTACATATCGATTATGAGGGTAATCTAAGCTAGAATACTGGAATGCAGTGCAAACAATGACCCCACTACAAAAGCACCATGGAAAAGAGTGGGGCATTCTTGTATATGAATATGCATATAGATTTCTATATATATTCCATGGTTCTGAAATATTTGTAGGATAGTGAACACGCTGACCATGTCTGAAAACGGTTGAATGGCTTCCTCAACTGGTCTCCGTCATAATGTTGAGATTTAAAGGGTAATGTGTTTAATTCCAAATGCTAAAAATTGCTTTTTTAAAATCGAGTTGGACCTTTCTGCGTAAATACAGCTGCTCTGCTAATGGATTAGCGTAACGCCAGTTGTTTGCTGCACTGGAAGGCTAGTAACTTGTTTAACGAGGTAGCTCAGCAAGCTGGATAGCCAGGTAGATGCTGATTTACACACAAAATAATAAAGAATCATCTAGTCTCAAAATACGTTGCTTTGGTCATCAAGAGTATTGTACGAGTATTGTGTGCTCTTCATTTCCTTTGTCGAATGCAGACCTTCATTTGAGAATGAATGGAAAAATAAAGATATTTGGATATTTTGTGACATTGTTAACCATGTACAGTGGGGTCCAAAAGACTTCTTTTCTAATATATTTAATAATTTTCTAATAAATTGTCTAATTTTTACAGTTGTTTGTGAATTACTAGATAAAGATTAAGATTAAAAAAAATTAAACTGAAAAAATGTATATTCATTATAAAAATGGGGAAGGAGTTATAAAATTTTATTAATTTACGTGACTTTTCCAGGTCTAGAAATCACACTTTTAAAATGAGGCTACTTTATGTATGGCATCCATGTTTTTAAGGCATGTTCTTCAAAGAAAAAAAAAAAATGTTTTCCCACTTTTTAGTAGTTTTATCATATTTTAATATTTGTTTAGTCTTATTTTTAATCATTTTAAGTCATCTTGAGACCCCCTTGGAAGTCCCCTGGTTGAAAACCACTGGTTTAATGGATTTAAATACGATACGATAAATACATTATTACTATATTTAATTCCATTATTAGTTTCAACAAATCATCTGTGGATTTTTCTCTAGAGACAATCCATGTAAACCAACATGATATGAGGAAGTTTCAAAGAGCATCTTGGGCTTTAATGAACGAAGAAAATCTTTTGTAAAAAGGAGTTCACATGATCAAACTTTACTTTTGATTAGTGACCTAAAAATTGTGTAGAACCTTGAATATTTTTGCGTTATTTAGCTTTTCCTGGTTTACTTTTTTTAATCCTGAAAATTTTCAGGTTACATCAAAATTTAAAATAAAAAAAAATAAAAAAACAATTTCGGTGGTGTCAGACTTTTGGACCCCACTGTATATTGTGCAATTTGTCATTAAATGCCCTTTAAACTAAGCTAAGCTTAAGGAAAGAAGTTGAAGAAGCCACTGAATAGAATTCATACATGTACTGTATCTCACATGACCATCTCTGTCAGAGACCACTGCTAAACAGACTATAAGCCTATAAGAGGCACCCTTCATTTCTCAGGAATTACCTTTGTGATCATGCTTATTAAAAGTATTCAGGATTTAGTGAACGGTATTAAAGATCTTAGATCTTTTCAAGACACCAGTCTTTCTTGATTGTGACTTTTGCTTTCAGCTCCTGGAGCTGAGAAATAAACGCAAAGATGCTCCTGCCCTGCATCCCGTTCTCATTTCTCAGCCTCCATTTACTCTGAGCTTCTTTTTGTTTGTTCACCCTCCGTCTTTACCTCCGTTTCATTCATTATTTCCGTCCTGTGTATCTGTGTGAGTGTGTGTACTTATATGGCTGATATCGGCATAACATCAGCGTAACTTATGCTACGTACACGTGACACTTCTCTTTTACACATGTGTCTGCATCCTTTGTGTGTGTCGGTGGGAATAATCGGAATGCTGGGAGGTGTAGGAGAATCGTGTGGAACTGCCGTATTTCCCAAGTCCAGTCTCTGGGGTTCCGGTTCCGCCTCCTGCGCCGACACTTGGCCCGACTCCGTACATCTCATACGCCGGCCCGCCTTCTAACGGGGCGAGGCTAGGCGGACCAAAACCCATCCGAAATGTTGGATAGTGCGGGTAGCCGTAATTTTCGTATCCGAGCTGAGCGGTAGAGTCCAAGAGGCTGCATTCAGCGGTGAAGTCACTAGTCTGTGGGCCAGAACTGGGCGGAGGCTGCTGGGACTGTCCGGCGCGGGTGAACGTGTTGAATTGGGCGTAGCTGTTGTGCGAGAGTCTAGAGGGAGGGCGAGGGTCGTAGCAGCCCGCTCGTGACCCCGGAGCCAAGCTGCTCGGGGTTCCCGGACCTGCCGTAGCTCCGGGAGCTCCTGAGCTACTGCTCACAACAGCCGCGGCACCCCCTGGTTGGCCGGAGGTGCGATAGTCTGAATAGTGCATGGATCGGGAGGCGGGACGTCCCTCATCATGGGTGGAAGCTCGCACGTTGTAGTAGCCGTTTGTTGGGTCCTGCAAAAGGCAACAGGCATGTTCAGTGTAGCTCTTATATGCAAGCACTCAATTTCAAGTGCATTTTGTACAACATGGGTACAAAGGTAAAAACATGCATTGTGGTAATACTGTTGGTGTTTTATGATGAATGCTGCATTCCAGAGGTGGAACTTAAGATGCATTAAATTAACCAAATGTGGCTGTAAAAACTTTTACATTGTTACAAATTATTTCAAATAAATGCTGTTCTTTTGAACTTTCTATTCATCAAAGGATCCTGAAAAAATGTAGCATGGTTTCCACACAAATATTAAGCAGCACAACTGTTTTTAAAATTGATAATAATGAGAAATGTTACTTGAGCATCAAATCAGTATATTATAATAATTTCTGAAGGATCATGTGACACTGAAGACAGGTAGTGTAATAATATAGACTAGTAATGGCTGCTGAAAAATCTGCCTTTTTAAAATATTATTATAAAATTATGCCTAAAAACACATCAGTCACATTTTTCAACAGTCTTGATTTTATGGAAGTATTTTTCCCATTCATTTTCTCCATAGGGATTTTAAAAAATCCTTCAATGAGGTTTTAAGCAATGAACTGATCCAAACAAACCAGCTGAATGAATAACATTACAAGCTTAAATTTAATTAAAAAGTATTTAAAAATCAGAGAAAAAAGGTATAAAACTTTCTTTACTGTAATAAAATGATTTTACTTTAGTGTGGAATGAACTACTTATCATATGAAGCATTGCAAATAATATTCAGACATACCTGATTTTACTGTACACTATTAATTAACTGAACTAACTGTATACTACATTATATACCTTTTATTACAAATATAACATACCATGGGCCATATTTACTAACAGCTTGCACCAGAGCAAACCATCTTTTGGCGTTAAAATAGCACTGTCAGGATTTACTAAGGACGTGCAGTGAAGAATTAGCGCTGAAAAGGTGTGGACACAGTTATTTTTGTGCCTGACCTTACTGAATATGCATTTGTAGGAGTTTCCTTTTCAGACACAAAATTTATGGAAGGAGAGTATTAAAAGTATCGCACAACGCGATTTACTAACGTTTGCACTCGTCAGATTACTGGTATTTGCACCATTATTTAACGCCCCAAAAAAGCATGTCTTAAAGCAGGCGGTAATTTGAGCTGCTCTTGGTAGATTGCGCTGGTCTTTATGGAAATGATCTGGCTGCGTCTGTGTTCTTTAATGTGTGCATTGTCAGTAAATCACACGCAGAATTTTCCCCTCACATCGACCGTTTTATGGAATTGCGCTCTAACGCTAATTTGCCGTGTTTAGTAAATCTGGCCCTATATATTTAAATTTTACAGCAAAATGTTTATGCAAAATATTACAGAGTGACTATTATACTCTGATTGGCGGGTTAAATATTTTTGATAGTCACGTTCACAGGGAATTAGACAAATTAGCATGTTTTATTAAAATGAAGTTAAAAATCACACTTATGGCTTCTTCTTATGGCTTTGTAAAACAAAGTCCAGGTCATATATCACTTATAATAGTGTGTGCAGAAGTATCGGTGTGTCTGTTCACCTTGAGCTCGTAGTCCTGGCGCGTGTCCAGCGTGTCACTGCGTAACTCCTGTTTGAGGTCAATGTCATCTTTAAAAGGCTGGGAGGAGGGAGAGAGGGTCACAGAAGGTAAAAACTAAACCATAAACGACAAGAGAGCAACCAAGAGGGGGAGAGAGATGCAACGTAAGAGGGGAGGAAAACCAACAGGAGATAAGAGGAGGAGAAGAGAAGAAGGATATAAAGGAAGAGAGGGAGGTTGAGAGAGAAAAAGGATTAATTTTACAGCTTTGGAAATGTTATTTATGATTAGTAATTAATTTTTGTAAAAGATAGAAGTGTCTGTTATGTGTTAGGCAAGTTTCGGAAATTTAGTATCAGTTATTATATACTGAAAGCACTGTGTAACACAAGTGTTAGTGCAATAATGTTGAATAATTTTAGGGACAATTTGTTCATACAGATCTAATCATGTGGTCACTAACTGTACATTTCAGTGTTATCAGTTAATTAGTGTCAGTGTTGTAATAATAAAAAAGTGCATTTCAGAGTTATTAATTATTTAGTGTCAGTGCTGTTGAATAATCTTTACAAGATTCACACGATTCACAAGACAAGGCACAATCACCACTAGCAAAAGTCATAACATTACATCAAGATACATTTTAACTTAATACTAGCACAGTAATGTTAATGATTACAAATATTATTTAATTAATGATATAAATTATGTAAATTTCCCTTCCTACGTTGTACATAGTCCAGCTCTTGTCAGAATAATACATTATAAATTATAATACTGTTGACAAAACTCAGCTACCAAACTGTTCATGAGTTTTAACTTGGCTCATCTTAAAAATTTTAATGGAATACTGAATAATAATAATAAAAAAAAGGTTTGTTTACAGGATCAGTAATATCTTATTTGAAATAATTCAGCTATTATTTTTGATGTTAAAAGCTTCACAGTCTCAAAGTCCCTCTAAATCCTTCAGTTATTGTTGTGTGTTGTCAAAAAATACTCACAGAGTACATGGCCTTCACCATGCGTGTTGCGGTGGAGACACTTCCCGAGTCTTCCTCCAGACTGTGGGTCTCTTTGTTTATGGTCTCTACCTTGATATCTGGCTTGCCGAGCGTGACCCCTCGACGACCTGGAAAGTAAACATCCCAGTAAACATCTGATTCATCACCGCCTTAAACATGCTTTTTGATGTGTTTGTGGCTATTATTGATGTTTGTAAATATGTCCTTGTGTTTTATGAGCATTTAGAGACACTTTTACATCTACATTCTCAAAGACAAACTTTGCATGTCGCTGTTTGAAAGATTCACTATTTCAGATTATTGTTGGATTAAATTAGGTGATGTTTACACAGCTCACTAGGCAGGTTGAGAAATTATTATAATGATAATGATAAGAAACGTATAAAACAATATTTCTAACAATATAATTAAATAATTTACAATACTGTTCAAAAGTTTGGGGTCAGAAAATGTTTATTTGCAGTTTTATTCAGGAAGGATGCATTAAATTGATCAAAAGTGACAGTCAACAATGACTATACAATTTCTAATTATTCAGTGCTGTTTTTTAAACATTCTATCCATTAAAAAAATCTTGAAAAAAAAATGTATCTGGTTATACAAAGTATATTTATGTGTTCAACATTATTAATATTAAAATATGTTTATTGAGCTCAAAATCATATTACAATGATTTCTGAATCATGTGACACTGAAGACTGGAGTAATGGCTGCCGAAAATGTAAATAAATGGCATTTTAAAATACATTAAAATGGAAAAAAAGTTATTTTAAATTGTAATAATATTTCACAATATTACTGTATTTTTGATGAGCATAAGCGACTTCTTTCAAAAACATTTTAACAATTTTACTGACCTCAAACTTTTGAGTGGACCATATAATTAATAATTTTTTAATACCTAATAATTGTGAAAAAATTAAGAAGAAAATAAAACTCAATGTCATTTGTAGTTTTTGATAACTTACTTCCTTTGCGTTGCCGATATAAAAACAGCACTAACGCTAGTAAACACAGGATAAGCAGAATCGAACAGCCAACGGTGCCTCCTGCAATGATCCCGACCGGCACTATTTCTATGCCAATGAAAAAGACAAAGAGAAAGATAAGCACCACAATGCATTTTTCATATTTGGCATTTGTTGATGGTATTTTTGCCTTTAATCATCAGAAAGAAAAGGATAGATAGGAAGAAGAAAGAAAAGAGGGAATGTTATCGTGATATGATGCAGACCAGACATTAACTGCTGCACTATGGCTTCAATGTACCTACCAGTATAACTGTACTTACATACTGTAAATTACGTAAAGAGAGTACTCCTAACCTGAGTTGACGTGACCTGAAGTAAATTTAGGAGATTCCATTCAAGCTATTTAATATTGAAGACTGTGCTCTTTTACTTCAGTAGAGCACTCTACCGTACTCTAAAGATGACACAGTATACAGTGAATTTTTGAAGACATGAACTGTACAAAGTTTCAAGACTACTGGACTGTACTTTATGTATGAAACACTTTCTTTGTTTGAAGCCGGATTGACCACACAAATGCTGTTTCAAGATCACAAATTCAATATAGCTGAACATCACATTAGATTGTCCTTATTCAGAAGTATCATATATGTCCATATGCAGGCACATATTCTCACCAGTCTCTTCCAGTGTGATGATCATGGTCCCAGGTCCGAATGAATTCCACGCAGTGCAGTTGTATGTGGACTGGAAGTCTGACTCCATGACGTTGTTGATGGTGAGGGTGGACAGCACCGCGCCGCCCTGTGCGGTCAGTTTGCTCTGTTCTACCGTGTACCGTTCTGATAGGGTCCCCTTCTCTTTTTCCCACACATTTTCCTTCCATGCCCACACCTGGGACAAACACACAACAAACAAAAACATGGTGTGAGAGATTACCCACATGCACTTCACATTTAAATCTCAGCGATAGGCAGAATTTTGGGAAATCCGCAGGAAGAAATGTGCAGGTTCAAGATAACAAGATTGTTCTCTCTTTATATATATATATATATATATATATATATATATATATATATATATATATATTCACGTTTTGTTATGTTGCTGCCTTATAAGTTAAACTGCTTTTAAATTACTATTTTTCCACATCAATCTATAAATCTATACTCCATACATCATAATGGTAAAGCAAAAAACAGGTTTTTAACATCTTCGCAAATTTATTAAAAATAAAAAACTTAAATGATTCCATTGCGTAAGTATTCATACCCTTATCTGGGACAGTTGGAATTTAGCTCAGGAGCATTCATATTGCTTGTAGATGTTACTACACTTTGAGTGAAGTTAACCTGTGGCAAATTCAATTGAATGGGTATGATTTGGAAAGGCATACATGTCTTAATAAAACAGCTGATAATGCATATCAGAGCAAAAACCAAGTCCTGAGAACTGCCCGTAGAGCTCAGAAACAGGGTTGCGTCAAGCCACACATCTGGGGAAGAGTTGAGAAAACAATTCTGTTTCACTGAAGGTTCACAGAAGCATGTAGTCTCTGTTACCCTTAATGGAAGACATTTGAAACAACCAGGGCTCTTCCTAGAGCTGGCCTCCTGGTCAAACTGACCAATTGATAGAGAAGGGCTTTAGTTGGTGTGGTGACCAAGAACCTGATGGTCACTCTAGTTGAGCTCCATGATCATATGTGGAGATGAGAGAAATCTACAGAAGGACAAACATCACTGCAACACTCCACCGATCTGGGCTTCATGGGTGTGGCAAGACTCAATCCTCTCTTCAGTGTAGACACATGAAAACACACTTAGAATTTGCAAAAAAGCACCTAAAGGATCCTCAGACTGTGAGAAACAAGATTCTCTGGTTTGATGAACCTCAATTCCAAACATCATGTTTGAAGGAAACCAGGGACTGCTCATCACCTGCAGAGTACCATCCCAAAAGTAAAGTGTGCTGGTAGCAGCCTCATGCTGTGGGGCTGTTTTTCAGCGGCAGGGACTGAGGGACTCGTCAGAGTAGAATAAAAGCTCAATGTACCAAAATATTGAGATAGCTTTAATGAAAACCCAGTCCAGAGCATTCAGAACCTCAGACTGGGCAGAAGGTTCACCTTCCAACAGGACAATGGACCTAAACGCACAGCAAGAGTGGTTTATAGACAACTCTGTGAATGTCCTTGAGTGGCCGAGCTTGAACCCAATCAAATATTTCTGGACAAACTGAAAATGTGCATCTGCCCCCGTTCAACCTGACAGAGCTTGAGAGGTGAAGAGGTGAGGAGTAGAAGATAATAATGACAGATAATTGCCAAATGCTGATGAGCAAAGCTTGTCGCATCAAACAAAAAAGGCTTTGTAAGGCTTTTTTGCTGTAAAGGTGCTTCAGCTATATATTTAGTTAAGGGTATGGATACTTATGCAATGTACTTATTTCAGTTTTTTATTTTTTAATAAATTTACGAAGTTGTGACAATTACAGGTGCATCTCAATAAATTAGAATGTCATGAAAAAGTTCATTTATTTCAGTAATTCAACTCAAATTGTGAAACTCGTGTATTAAATAAATTCAGTGCACACAGACTGAAGTAGTTTAAGTCTTTGGTTCTTTTAATTGTGATGATTTTGGCTCACATTTAACAAAAACCAACCAATCTCAACAATTTAGAACATGGTGACATGCCAATCGGCTAATTAACTCAAAACACATGCAAAGGTTTCCTGAGCCTTCAAAATGGTCTCTCAGTTTGGTTCACTAGGCTACACAATCATGGGGAAGACTGCTGATCTGACAGTTGTCCAGAAGACAATCATTGACACCCTTCACAAGGAGGGTAAGCCACAAACATTCATTGCCTAAGAAGCTGGCTGTTCACAGAGTGCTGTATCCAAACATGTTAACAGAAAGTTGAGTGGAAGGAAAAAGTGTGGAAGAAAAAGATGCACAACCAACCGAGAGAACCGCAGCCTTATGAGGATTGTCAAGCAAAATCGATTCAAGAATTTGGGTGAACTTCACAAGGAATGGACTGAGGCTGGGATCAAGGCATCAAGAGCCACCACACACAGACGTGTCAAGGAATTTGGCTACAGTTGTCGTATTCCTCTTGTTAAGCCACTCCTGAACCACAGACAACGTCAGAGGCGTCTTACCTGGGCTCAGGAGAAGAAGAACTGGTCTGTTGCCCAGTGGTCCAAAGTCCTCTTTTCAGATGAGAGCAAGTTTTGTATTTCATTTGGAAACCAAGGTCCTAGAGTCTGGAGGAAGGGTGGAGAAGCTCATAGCCCAAGTTGCTTGAAGTCCAGTGTTAAGTTTCCACAGTCTGTGATGATTTGGGGTGCAATGTCATCTGCTGGTGTTGGTCCATTGTGTTTTTTGAAAACCAAAGTCACTGCACCCGTTTACCAAGAAATTTTGGAGCACTTCATGCTTCCTTCTGCTGACCAGCTTTTTAAAGATGCTGATTTCATTTTCCAGCAGGATTTGGCACCTGCCCACACTGCCAAAAGCACCAAAAATTGGTTAAATGACCATGGTGTTGGTGTGCGTGACTGGCCAGCAAACTCACCAGACCTGAACCCCATAGAGAATCTATGGGGTATTGTCAAGAGGAAAATGAGAAACAAGAGACCAAAAAATGCAGATGAGCTGAAGGCCACTGTCAAAGAAACCTGGGCTTCCATACCACCTCAGCAGTGCCACAAACTGATCACCTCCATGCCACGCTGAATTGAGGCAGTAATTAAAGCAAAAGGAGCCCCTACCAAGTATTGAGTACATATACAGTAAATGAACATACTTTCCAGAAGGCCAACAATTCACTAAAAATGTTTTTTTTTATTGGTCTTATGAAGTATTCTAATTTGTTGAGATAGTGAATTGGTGGGTTTTTGTTAAATGTGAGCCAAAATCATCACAATTAAAAGAACCAAAGACTTAAACTACTTCAGTCTGTGTGCATTGAATTTATTTAATACACGAGTTTCACAATTTGAGTTGATTTACTGAAATAAATTAACTTTTCCACGCCATTCTAATTTATTGAGATGCACCTGTATGTTTTTGCTTTGTCAGTATAGTGTATGGAGTGTAGATTGATGTGGGGAAAAAGTAATTTAAAGCAGTTTAACATAAGGCAGCAACATAACAAAACATGAAAAAAATGAAGGGGTATGAATAGTTTCGCAAGGCACTGTATATATGTGTGTGTGTGTGTGTGTGTATGTTCATACGTAAATCTTCAAAGTACCAAAGGATCTGTTTATTTACAGAAAGTATAAACTAGAAATACATATGGAAATATACAACAGTCTTTATTTGGATCCACAAAATGTTTCAGTCACTTATCTTCCTGGGCTCCACATGAAAATATAAAAATACATAAAAATACAAAACAATTTATAATATAACAATAACAATAAAAACATACTGTAGTATTTTTTTATATTTCAAATTCATTTTCATCTTCAGACACTGAAGACTGGAGTAATGGCCGCCGAAATTTCAGCTTTGCATCACAGAAATAAATAAATTACATTTTAAAATATTAAAATGGAAACCAATTATTTCAACAACTTTACAGTTTCTACTGTATTTTTGATCAAATAAATGAAGACTTCGTTCAAAAACATTAAATAAATATTTAAACTTTTGACTGTTATAATTTTGTACATATAAAATAATGAAATTCCCCAAGGAAAATAATAAAAATTCTATTTTAAGTAATGGCTGAGAAATAAAAATAGTATAAAATTAAACTGAAAAAAAAAAAAAAAACCTGCAGTGGCAGGTTCTGCAAGAAGCAAATGGACAAAAAATAATACAGTACAGTACAACATAATCTGTACATTTCATGCAGGAGTGAAAAAAGAAATCCTTTATAAATATTTAGGATTTAAAAAGCATATTCAAGTGCATAAAATGCACCTGAACTGTATCTGCTTCGCATTGCCTGCATGAACACATATTTCACACCGGCAAAGGGATAAATGGCCTTTTTGTGCTGAAACATGGGGCTGGATAATGGTGAGAAAGCACCAGTTCTCCTTTCAAAATCACTAAAACTGTTGTATTATTCATGCAGAGCTGTGAGAATATTTAAAAATGCATACCTCCACATGTTCATGGTAAGCTTCCATTTACCTCACAAACCAAGACATTTGAAAAGGCTACAGCATTAAAAGAACGACTTCTCTGTTCCCATATTTCATATTTCATAAATCTCATCCTGGAGATGCATCAGGACTGAGCTGTGCGTCATTTTAAATTAGAATCACTTGTAGTTTCAGAGAAGGGATGCATCTGAAAGTAGCTGCATATATGCAGCTACAGCAAAACCATCTACAGCAGAGAATGTTTCTTTGGGTTCAGGCCTAGTTTGAGTTAGTCTTAAACTAAAAACTCTAGAAACTGGTTTAAGGTGAGCTCATCTGGATTCTCAGGCTAAAATTACATTTTGATACCAGCTTTCCCATGGATATCCAGATGGTGAATAATAGGAAAACAGTAAAGTATCAGTTATTAGAATTGTTTAGGAATCTTTTTGAACATTTCTCTGGAATATATCATAAATGTAAATGCAAGCATATATAATGTAACTTACGATCTTGTCAGGAGGAGGGGTGCTGGCGATGTAACACTTGACTTCCCCTCTCTCCCCTCGAACTGCATACTGGACTGGTTCACTTGAGATGATGGGTGGACCTGAGCAAAAAAGTCCAAAACAAAATGCTTAAACAACAGATACTATTTTATCAGAAAAACTACTTAAAAACAACTATTATGTAGCTGATATTGGTGGCTCTTAACTGCTTTTGCTTTAGGCAGAGTTATTTTAACATCACTGAGATGCTTTTATAGTTTTTAATATTAGTTTTTATATTTTCTTTTCATTTATTTATTTATTTCATTTTAATATTAGTTAGTTTTATTAATCTTGTTGTGCTTTTGTTTTTTGTAATTTTGAATTTTTTTAAATGTCTATAAAGTTTTTTTAAATTTTTTTTAGGTTTCATTATTTTAGTACATTGTTAAACTTAATGTTGCCCTGACAGGTTTTTAAAATATTTTATTTTATTTCAGTTCAAGTTTATATTTCAAATAACAAATGTTTTAGTTTTAGTTGACAGTTTTAGTTGATCTGTAGTTGACCTTTTTTTTTTTTTTTTAGGTTACCTGGCTTTATGACCCAGAACTGAATTTGACTGTACAAAAAAAAAAAAAAAAAAAAAAAGGAATTGTATTGATATCACACTTTCTATTCTCATAAAGGGATGTCACACAACCTCTCTATGCTGGCATCTGCCTTATTTAGCTAGCTTCTACCAAATAACAGATGAATTTCCAACAAAATACTGTTTGAGGATCATGAACTTTGACATCAACAGGAAATGTGTTATGAAATGTTTTCTCTTCCCTTTTAAATCTTGACTATGAACTTATTTATTACTGTATGTTATTTTAACTATATACAATTATACAGTTAGTTGCATTTCTCAATTTGAATTTAACATGCTTTTTCCCCTAGAGTCTATGACCCATTTTTAGATTGCGACCAAACAGCTGAGCACAAATATACTGTATTAACTAGAAACTTAATCAAAGCTTGATTAATCACTGAATGCAGAACTCACAATGAGCTAAATATTGATAAAAAAAACCTTGAAAGCTTAAAAAACTTTAAAACCTGCATGGTTTTAAAATTTTTTTTATTATTTCATAGTACAATAGGATAAAAGAGCTGTACTGACCGTTGACGGTGAGTGTGACCTCTGTCTCACCGACTCCGATCCTAGGCACGATGGCCTTACACACATACTGACCAGCATCTGCCTGACTTACTGACTTCAGATAGAGCTGGTTATTATTACTCAAAACCTGTGCATTAGACAGGGAGAGAGACAGAGGGAGGGAAAAAGACAAAAAAACACTGTAAAACCTGTTCACTGTAGACATTATGTAAAAAGAAACAAATGGAACGAAGGATTGCAGCTTCAACATCAAAACACAGTTGGAAGATAAATATGGAAGAGAAGCAGAGCCAGGAAAAGAAGGACACATATGGAGAACACTCTCTGAAGAGAGATACAAGTCAGAGGGAAAATGTCATAGTCAGACAAAAAAGTAAACTGTAGAGGAAAATGGATAGCCTAAATCTTAGTAAGAGAGAAGAAAGAAAAAACTGAACAAGTAATAGAAAGGAGCTTTCACTAAACAGATCCATAGGCAGAAGCTCACCATGCTTGAACCCTTTTTTGTCCAGGTTAGTGTGAGGGGAGGATTTCCCGCCCACTTGCAATTTAAAGTGACGTCAGAGTCTACATCCACCGTTACTGGCTTAGGCTCTACAACCAGGATAGGGCCAACTGCATGAAACAGAGATTAAAATCAGATATTAAAAACAGATTTTTGCATTCAATATGATTATTTATATGACAACTATGATTACTCTCTACACCAACAAATTCAACAAGAGATGTAGATAGATAGATAGACAGACAGACAGATAGATAGATAGATAGACAGACAGACAGACAGACAGACAGACAGACAGACAGACAGACAGATAGATAGATAGATAGATAGATAGATAGATAGATAGATAGATAGATAGATAGATAGATAGATAGATAGATAGATAGATAGATAGATAGATAGACAGAGACACAGACAGATAGATAGATAGATAGATAGATAGATAGATAGATAGACAGACAGACAGACAGACACAGACAGATAGACAGACACAGACAGATAGACAGACAGACAGACAGACAGACAGACAGATAGATAGATAGATAGACACAGACAGATATAGATAGATAGATAGACAGATAGATAGATAGATAGACAGACAGACAGACAGACAGACAGACAGAGAGACAGACAGACAGACAGACAGACAGACAGACAGACAGATAGATAGATAGATAGATAGATAGATAGATAGATAGACAGACAGACAGACAGACAGACAGACAGACAGACAGACAGACACAGACAGATAGACAGACACAGACAGATAGACAGATAGACAGACAGACAGACAGACAGACAGACAGATAGATAGATAGATAGATAGATAGACACAGACAGATATAGATAGATAGATAGATAGATAGATAGATAGATAGATAGATAGATAGACAGACAGACAGACAGATATAGATAGATAGATAGATAGATAGATAGATAGATAGATAGATAGATAGATAGACAGACAGACAGACAGACATAGATAGATAGATAGATAGATAGATAGATAGATAGATAGATAGATAGATAGATAGATATTGCACAGTATAGACACAGCGTACAGCTTTACTAGTAAATAATTACTAGGTAATCTGCTTCCCATATTAATTTTCACATTAAAATGTTTTAGACTAGGTTGCAAGCTCTACACACTGAATATCTGAAGTTAATACTCACAGTGGACATCGACGAGTATACTGACGTTTGTGCTGCCCACAGCATTAAACACTTGGCAGGACACAGGCTCAGTGAAGAAAGAGTGATCAGCCTTGGTGACAAAAATACTCTCTCTTGCCCCCTGTATGACCACACCTCCCTTTGCCCACCTAACAAAGCCAAAAAGAGCCAATCAGTGACGCATAAGCAGATATATGAAAAGAGACCCATGAAGCATGTACAGAAAGGAATTCAAGGGTACAACTGCCGTAACAGAAAATAATTGAAGATATATGGGGCTTAATATTACTTAAAGGACATCTTTATCTCCCTGATAAAACATTATTATACGGTCATTAATTTTTCATCTCACAGAATGTAAAAGGAACCACTTTAAGCATCACATTTAGTAAGAGACATACTTATAACCCATAATAGGTGGGTTGGCAGTAGCTTGGCAGGTGAAGGTCACTCTCTCTCCTTCCAATACGGAGCGAGGCTCAATGGATAACGTCACCACCGGTGGATCTGCAGAGAGCATTCAGAATACATAATAAAGCCATAGTCATTTATTAGACCAAAGGCAAGTTGAAGGACTGATGGTCAGGAGCTGGAGTGGACGTTGAAGTCAACGCGAGGGAAACTACTAATATAGCGCCAGAATGTAGATGAATGTGTTTGGTCTGTGCATTATGTGGTTTTATTCAAGCCAAAAGGTATATTTAATATGACTGAATATACCTGAATAAATTAGGTTACACTAACAAAAGTCATTTTTAAGGGTTAGATCAAATAGAAATAGATATTTAAGAGAAACAGTTGCATTAGGAATGGGCTGGGGCTAAAAAAAAAAGAGACGGGTACGTATACATTTTTAATATTTTTGAAAGAAGTGTAGTAGTGGTGCTGCATTTATTTGATCAAAAATACAGTAAAAACTATATTATTGCGAAATATTATTACAATTTAGAATGCTTTCTATTTTAATGTCTTTTAAAATGCAATTTACTCCTGTGATGATAAAGCTGAATTTTAGCAGCCATTACTACCATCTTCGGTGTCACATGATCCTTCAGAAATCATTCTAATATGTTGATTTGGTGCTCAAGAAACGTTTTTTTATTATCATCAAAGTTGAAAACAGTTGTAGTGTTTAATATTTTTATGTAAACTATGATACATGTTTTTCAACATTCTTTAATGAGTAGTAAGTTTAAAACAACAGCATTTATTTGAAATAGATTTTTTCTGTAAAAATGTGAGTGTTTACTGTCACTTTTTATTTTCTTTCATTTTAATTTTTTAAAGCGTTTTGAATGATAGTGCATGCATGGTACAAACCATTTTGTATATACAAACTATTTTATATATACTGATATATATTGTTTTTCATTGCAGTTTTAGATGTCTGTAATAGCTATTTTTTACATTGCATCATAGTATGAAATAAAATGATAAATAAAATAGAATAAAAAAAAAAATAAAACAAAATAAAATATATTGGCACCACTGGCTCCCTTAATGGTGAGACTTTGGCTCTTTTCTCTTTCCTCATAAATGTTACTGAAGCAGGAAAGGGTTTTAGACTTACGGTGTACGTTGAGGGTGATAGTGGCCCGTTTGCCCATCGGCACAGCCAGGTTAGTAGCGACACAGGTGAAGTTCTTCCCTGTGTCAGTATCTACTGGTGAAATGGGCAGGTAACTGCGTGTGGTCACGCGTTTCCTGTCTGGAAGCACCTCCTGCAAAGCAAAAATACACACAGAATATCAAAACTTCTGTGCTTAAATACATAAGCTATTATATACATACAAATACATGCATGTTTTGCTTTACATTTACATTTCTGTTCATGAGTGTGTGTTTGTGTGTGCGCGCGCGCGTGTGTGTGTGTGCGTGTGTCTCACTGTGGTGCTGACGGCCCCCTCTATTGGCAGGCCATCTTTCTGCCACTCTATGACAGAGGCGGGTTTGGCTCCGCGGGACACACAGCTCATGTTGTATGGGACCCCTGCTGTGACGAGGATCTCTGGGGCCCCCTCAATCACCGGCTCATCGGGAGGAACTACACACACAAATACATATGGAGTTCAATTATTAATAGCAACAACTATAGCAATAAATCTATTAATTTCATAACACAACCCCTTTATTCCATCCCAGCCAACATCTAAAACAGCAAGTTTTTAGCATGCACTGACCACTCAGACTCTCTTCTAAGCAAACACACAGCACTCACTGAGGACGGTGAGTTTGGCTCTTCGTGAGCGCAGCGCTGCCTCCGTGGCCTGGCACTCATAGAGAGAGTCATCTGAGAGTTCAGCAGCTGAGATCTCCAAATTATACTGCCCAACATCCACCAGCCGCAACACCCGATACCGCGGCCAGGCTGCAAGAGACATGCACACACAGACCACAACGTGTCACTTTAAGTGATGATTTGGAGATAGATAGTCTAGATTTTAACACAAATATATATTAAATCATGACAAGTGAGTGGTCTGATTGGTTTTTAGTGTGTTGCTATGTGGTTTCTATATGCTTGCTAAAATGAGTAGTTGTTCAAAAAGAATTTCCAAAAGGACAATAAACTAAACAATAAACTGAAATAGCTTTAAATTTAACTTGAGTGTCACGGGTTTAGAATGTCATGTCATGTGCAAGACACTCCAAAAAATGAAAGACACGATGTGACCCAATGGTCAAAGATATTCATCTAGCACATGATTACACAGAAAAACAATGGAAAAGTAGTGCAGTGACATAAACAAAAAAAAAAATAAGGCCTGTGTGGATTGCCCCTTAAAGTGTTGCTATGTGGTTTCTAGTGTGATGCTATGCACATACTAGTTTTTTTTATTATTATTATTATTTATTTATTTATTTTTTGTGAAAAAGGAAATCTCACATTAAATCTCACATTCTTGTCTCTAGAAATCTAACAACTTTTTCCAGCCCTTTCGCTTGGCCAAGACATAACACACCTCTCATCAACAAGCCACTTGATTTGTGGTATCAATCATGTCTGCTTCAAAAATGGCATGAGACAAGCTTAATTTACTTAGAGATCTGAGATTTAAAAAAAAAAACAACTCTAACTCTATGCAATAGTAACAGTGACGTTTGCTTACTAACAAGGAAAAAAATAGCATGCAGTGCAGTGATGTTTTCCACCACTGAGTGGCATTAGAGTTTGCGTGATATATGCTAGCGCTATGACATGGACATTTCCAGCTTCTGCTGCAAGAGAAATGACAAAAATTCTGCTGTGAATTACATCACGCATCCCCAACCCACACAGCCCTCTCTCTACTGTGGGACTGAGTTATCAGTGTGTGCTGTGCGCATGTATTTCTGTGTGTGCGTGTGTGTGTATGTGTATGTGTGTGACTGCAGGATTTGTTCACATGCTTTTATATGAAAGCCACGGGGACAAACCAGTGAAGCATCACAGTGTAAATACAACTACACTGAGTCAAAGTGAGAGAGCGAGAGAGCGAAATCTTCCTCATGTCTTTTAATGAATCTGGCAAATGCAGCAAATGTAGTTTATCAGGTCCACATTTATCTATTTATAATGGCAGAGGTTAAAAATACCACATCCTGCCCTCACTGTTCTCATGACAGTCCACAAGGAGTGAGAAAAGATGAGCTAGTGGAGCAGAAAGCAAAAGAGCAAAGGGGAAGAGAGGACAAAAGTGAGACAGAAAACAAGCAAACAGGGAAACAGCGAGAAAGATGACAGATGAAACTGAAAGAGTATACATAGAGAAAACAGAAAAGAAGAAAGAAATACACACACTCCTACATTTTCTGAAGAAAAAGTGTTTCTGAGTGATTGCTAAGGGGACCTAGGTTCTATGGTGTGGTTGCTAAAGTGTCTTGGGGGGTTTTGGTAGAGGTCAACCAATTAGTTTTGCCAATTAATCAGCACTGATAACCGATCACTGAAAAGAATCGGTTATCGGCATAAACCCATACCGATAGTTTTTCCAGGTTGCGTTTTTGCTGTAATGGCTGAGCTGCTGTCATTATACAGACAAGAGTGGCCTCTAGAGGCAAATCACTGACGCCTTGTGCTGTTTGTTTTGACACGTGAGGTTTGCGCGCTACACAGAGCGGCAGGCTACAAATGCGGATTTAAAACAGACAACGAAACAGTACGTATACAGTTTGTTTTAATGTCATTATAAAGTAATTAATTTGTTGATTTGCCATCCAGGTTGAGAGGGCACTAGCATTAGTAGTGCCTCAAGCAGTTAAACAATAGCTTCAATGTTTCCATCACTCCGTTTTTATGCAAATTTTGAAGTATCGCAAAAGAAATGAGTGATGGAAACACCAAATTTCGAAAGAAAATCCTTTATTTTGTAAAAAAGTTTATACACTTGCTTTAGGTGGTTTCTGCAAAAAACAGTTAATAGCCAATAACTGGAGACGAAAACGCGTTTGCCGAATAAATTTTTCCATGTGCATCAAAAAGTCATGTGACTGCGCACTATAGGTCAGCATAACCTGACTAACCAGCGGACCGATCTACTTGCTCAGCATCTGAAATGTTGTTATGGTAGTGTGCCCGAGCAAAGTGTGCCATCAAAGTATTTCTGTATAATTGTCTTACACAACTGCATTCCAAACAGCAGGCATCCACGTCCTCCGAAAGCAATGACCGCATTTATTGAGTTTCGTCTGCTCACTCTGAGGCGCAATTAATTTATAATGTATAAAAATTATTATATTCAATGGCTTCTCCTACTTTTCTTAGTGATGTCACCAGTGTATCAGGAAGTGACGATTTTGTTCTCTTTGACTTGTTGGATGGAGACAGTGCTTATGCGCAAATGTTTTATGCAGTCTTCCAGTTTTGCGCATTAGTTAAATTCACAACTTTGGATGGAAACCCAGTTAATGTGACAAAAACACATGCTAGTCCAACTCAAATGTTTAATGTTATTAATATTACAATCTATTTGCATTAGTTTATATCCAGCAGGTCGCTTTTATGCATTTATTTAGTGAAGTTGCATATTTAAAGCTAGTGACGGGAGAATGTAAATTCATATATTCAGGCAGCCGACCGAAACCTAAGAATTGTTCACCATAAGATTTCATTTCAATACTTACTAATACATTTGAAATTTTTTTTAAATTTGTATATGATAGCATTAGCTAATGAACTACGAACTAACATGAATGATCAAGGTATAATATAATATATTAATATTAATATTTTTATTAATATATTTATTTCATTTATTTAATAATTTAATATATTTATTTCATTTTCATGTGTCAGAACTGTTTTTTTGGGGGTTTTTTTGTAATAAAGTTCAGCACTATTTTAGTTTTCATTCCGTATCTATTTTAAAAACTATCAGTTGATTAATCGGTTATGTGGTTCAACCTAGTTATCGGTAAAATCCACTATCGGTTGACCTCTAGTTTTTAGTGTGTTGCTATGCAGTTGCCAAGCTGTGCATTTTGTTTTATTTTATTTTTTTTTGGTTTTGTGTTGCTAAGTGATTGCTAAGGTATTCTGAGTGTTTTTTTGTGTGTTGCTATGTGGTTAAAGAGAGTACAAAAGTTTGAAAAAACAAACAAGGAAACATGGAAAATAGTGAGACAGATGAGAGATGAAACTGAAAGAGTGTACAAAGAAAAATGGAAAAAGAAAGAAAGAAAGAAAGAAAGAAAGAAAGGTTAAGCAGTTGCTTGGGACAAAAATTAGAAAACAAGCAAACATGAAAAACTGAAAAACATGAAAGACCAAATAGGAAGAGTAAAAAAGGCAAATGCACATAAATACAGAAAGAAAGAGTGCTGTGTATCACTGACCCCGGAGGTCTTCTCCGATGCCTAAGGCCAGTCCATCCTTGGTCCACTGCACAATGCCCGAATAATTGAAGACCACACAGGACAGGACCACCCTCTGGCCCAAAACCACTGACTGGTCTGCAGGCTCCTGAGAGAACCGCGCCGTCCGCACTGAAACACAACAGGCAGTTTCCAATTAATATCAATAATGAACAAGCATAACAATAACAGTACAATTACTGAAAGAACTGAGCCTCTAGTTCAGTTTACTTTATGTGTTTGATGCGGTTAAGGTTAAAATGCAATATCATTTGTAAAATCTTGAACCTGGTTTAATGATTCTTTAGCAGCATTAACATTCTGCTAAACTTCTCCTTTTGTGTTCCATGGAAGAAAGTCAGTCTATGGGGCTTAGGATGACATGAGGGCAAGTCAATGATGACAGTTTATTTAGGGAATTTCAAACTAAAACTGAGAGTGATAAAAGTTAATATGTGACAGACTAAACGTAAGCAACAACTGTAAGAGTCAATGACTGAAATTGCAGCATTACGCCTACATCCACAGAGCAGCTTCACTCTTACAATCACTCTTCTGAGTAAGTCAATGTGGTTCCTTGGAAGAAGAAAAGTGTCCCTTGATACCAAATTCCAGACACATTTCTTCACCCGCAAAACATGGTATCCACCAGAGTCGCTCTCTTTCTCTGACACAAAGGAGGATATTTGATACTCCAGACAAGCCCGAGTCTCCAGCTTGAAGAACTGACTTACAATGAAATCTTTCATTCAGAGCCCGAGTTGTGGATCTTTAATTGGACTGAAATCAAGAATGTTGTAAATTAAGTAAGGGAAACTCATATTTTCCCTGCATTCTTCTTTTCTTCGCTCAATGCTTCTCTCTTTCATTCCTCCCTTTTTCCAAGTCCATCAGAAAGCAGTTTGCAACCTTCCTTGTTCTCTTTTTCTTTCTTCCTTTAAAAAATGAAAGTCCTGTCATCATTTTTATCCACCCTTACATTGTCGTATGACTTTCTTTCTTCTGTAGAACACAAAAAGAGAGCTTGTGAAGTGTGCCAGTTTCTCTTTTCCATGCACTACAGTATAAGGAATGGGGACTTGAAGGGATAGTTCACCCAAAAATGTGTGTGTGCATGTAAATAAAGAGTTTTCATTTTAAACTGAAATATCTCTTTAAGTTTATTAGATTGAAAATGACACACCACAGTAATCAGAAAAGTATCATAAAAGTGGTCCATACAACTTGTGTGCTATAATGAAAAACCTTAAAAAGCTCTATGTGTGAGAAACTGCCCAAAGTTTAATGTCGTTACTGAACCAGATGAGTCTGATTCATGAACAAATCATTCTGACTGTTTTCATGAACCGGATCAACTGATTCAGGACTCAATTATTTATGAATCACTAGGGCGGGTGTCACGATTTTCTGTGAACTATTAGAACAATTTTAGAACAATTTAGAACAATTTTACTTTGTTTTTTATCGTATGGCTTTAAACCAGTGTTGTTACTGTTAATTAAAAATATTAAAAACAGTTTTCATTAATTAAAATAATAAATGAAATAAAATATAAATATTATATGAAAAACTTTTTTTTAAAAAATGTTAAAACTTAAAAAAAAGAAAAGAAAAAGAAAATTAAAAAAATAAAAAAAAAATAGAATTTTTGTTTAAGGTACTATAATAATATTGATTATAGCTGTATATGTACTGTATTATATTATCAATTATAATTAATACTAAAATAACACTAAATGTTTTCCCTACCTGTATGCATTTCTTTCATGTGCAGAAGAAAAACAAGAAAAAAATTTTTAAAAAAAAATTGTTAATTTAAATATAGCTAAAATAAAACAAAATAATATTATATAAATATAATATGAAAAACAAATGAAAATTTATAGACCTGGCAACTATTCAGATAAATGAAAACAAAAACTTTTTTTTTTTTACACAACCAAAAAACAAATCAAATTTAAATAAAAATGACTAAAGCACATAATAAATACTCAAATTAAAAGGGAAAATTAATGTAATGGTATATAAATAATGCTAAAACAACAGTTTCAAACATTATGTCACATGGAGCACTTTTGTGATAATTTATAGTTCTTTAGTGTCCATTATGAAGCTTGAAACAATAATATTGTATGGAAAAGATCAACCAGCACAGTCTTCAATATTTCTTCTTTTTTGTTCCACTAAAGGCATGAGGGTGAGGAAATGATGACAGAATTAACTTTCCCTTTAACTTCACATTCTTATGGGAATCCCTGGTAACACCATCATCTAGTTTGAGGCGATATTAGCAAGAACAGTCATTACTTTTGATCCGTTTTGTCATTTTTGCACAATTCCTTGCAGTTTTCTATCCTTCTTGTTTAAATACATTTTTCTCTCTCCAGCTCTGCCTTCTATTTCTGTGGTCTTCCTCTCTGGTTGGAGGGGGTTTGGAGACACGCTGTCACAATCCATTTATCACATTAAATATCAGCCCTCTAGCCCTCTCTTGTTCTCTCGCTCCCTCTCTCTCGTCTCTCATCCCTCCAGCATTCCTCTGTAGGTCCCCATCTCTCTCAGTTTCTTAACAACTGGCATATGCCCACTCATCCCCCCATGACCCCATCCCTCTCTCTTTCTCTCTTTTTCTCTCCATGTCTGTTTCCTCTTCTTCTCGCACAACATCCGTGATCACTTTGGGTAAATTTAATGAAGGCAAACAAGAGGAAACAATGCTCTAATGACCATCAAAAACATAATATATTCTGTAGGATAATGCAATTAATATGTTACTCTGGCATCCCAAAGCCCTTTGTGTCATGTGCTTTGAATTTCATAAAATAAAACATTCACCAAAAATGGAAAATTTCAGTTTATTTATTCATCTCATAGCAAACTTGTACGACTGACTTTCTTCTGTAGAAACAATGTTGCTATTGTTAACAAAACCACTTTAGGTCATTGAAATGAAGCTGAACTAAACATAAACATTATATAAAAAACGTAAATTTATAAAGTATAATATAATAATAATGAGAAATAATACCGTGGCACCTATTTGAAATAACTTGCTGAAGTATTAAAATTACTAACACTAAAATAAGAATAAAAGAACTTAACAGAAATATTAAAAAAAGAAAAAAACATGACAAAAGTACATAACAAAATTACTAAAACCTAAACTTTTAAATGAACTAAAAATATATTTAAAAAATAAAAGCTAATTAAAATATTAAATAAAACATCCATATACACTATAATAGTATAGAAATAATAATAAAAAAAGAGATTATATTTTGAAAAATGTTTAAACTGTTTTTGTACATTTCATGAAATTCAAAACAACATTGTTTTGAATGTTCAAAACAACATTGGTCCCCATTGATGTTCATTATAAGAACAAATAAAAACAGACATTTTTCAAAATATATTCTTTTGTTTCCCACAAAAAAAAGAAAGTTATACAGGTTTGGAGCAACATGAAAGTAAGTAAATTACAAAATTTTCATTTTTGGGTGAACTCAAATGGGGGAAATTGATTTTCCATTTACATAAGATGATAAAACATGCAGAGAAAGAGGGACTTTAGATATCTTGGAGGTCCAGAATATCATACAGACTTATGGGTGGGCTCTTATGACTTGAGCCAGTAAGCAACCACCTAACAACTGCATAAACACACACTCAAAACACGCAACTGCATAATCACTTTGTAGCAACATTCTAGCATTGTGTTGCACTGCATGCTCTACAGAAAATATAGCATCAAGTTATTGTAGTTGTTGTTATTATACAACGGGCCAATATTTGGCCTTCACTAAAATCCGTATCTATCCATTAAACAGTATTACATCACAGGAGGTCATGCAACCCAATGTGACAATGCGGTCTACAGCTGCCCATCCTGTAAAGCAGCAGTGTACAGTATTTATGACTCCTTTCTATAGAAGATTACTCAGCTGCATTCGTCCTCCACCTAAAGGGTTTTGTACAGAAATGTGTGTTTATAGAGTATACTGCTAAAATGAGAGTGCCGGCAGATTAATAACTCTCTGAGGGCTCTGATATGTTCAGAGGAAATACAAATCTGTGTACAGTATGCGAAAAGCAGTATGTCAAATGAGTAGTATTCATGAAACAGTAGGTGAACAATATGTGGATCCAGTATCCACTGAGACTCTTAGGTGTGGAGCCAAAGGACACTTTGCTATCCCATGAGGCCACTGGAGCTGTCAGATTCAAAAAGTAAAAAAAAAAAAAAGGCAGAGAACTGGTGCTATAGGTACCAACAAAGATGTTCCTCATGGTTAAATTATACTTGTTTAATGTATTTCAATCTACAGCAAAACTATTAATTAAATAACTACAGTAGTTACCTCACACACTGTAATGAATTATGTCAGTATATTTGTACTGTTTGTACAGTAAAATTAAATATGGGAATTGTGTGTATGCTATATAATTCATTATAATGTGCTTACAGTACTGTTTTGCTCTGCATTGAGCATTGTTAAAGTGATAGAATCTTCACCCAAATTTTTTTTTTTTCTTTCTGCGGAACACAAAAAAAGAAGGTTTTATTTATTTATTTATTTTTTTCAAAAAATTTCAAATTTTTCTCTGCATAATCAAAGTCAGTGGGGTCCAAACCAACATAGGACCACATTGACTTTCATTGTATAGATTAAAAAAAACACACAGAGAGACATTTTTTCAAAAACATCTTTTGTGTTCTGCAGAAGAATGAAAATCATATGTTTGGAACGATATGAGGGTGAGACAGAATGATGACAGAATTTTCTTTCTTGAATGAACTATATGTTTAACAGCTTGTCACACTATATGTGATAAGTTGTCAAAAACATGTACCATTATTTAACTGTCAACCATCCATTTTCACTTGCAGACAGTGCTTGATCTGTGCATATTTCTCTCCTGATTCAGACACGACAACTTTTGATGGATTTGTTTATTACAATCATGCAGTTTTTCACTTCACAAGACACTAATGGATGGACTAGACATATGTAGATTACTTGTGGATTATTGTGATGTTTTTATCAGCTGTTTGGACACTCATTCTGAGAGTCTCTTCACTGCAGAGGATCCACTGGTGAGCAAGTAATGTAATGCTATATTTCTCCAAATCTGATGAAGAAACAAACTCATGTACATCTTGGATGGCCTGAGGGTGTATAGATTTTCAGCCAATCTTCATTTTTGGGTGAACCTATCCTTTAAACAGCTAGTGAACTTAAAAATTCATAAAAAGTAAAGAAAATAGAAGTAGATCAAGCAGTAGTTCACATAGTCCAAGCATTTAAATCTCCCTTCATTATATATTGCTAACTTTTGCTTGAATGCATGTCAGTGTTGTTTTATTGTGTTCACTTGTTTACCCAATGGCTATAGCAAATATTTCATATTGTAATTTTAAATTGGACAAGAGATTTCACTACATTATACATTTTGACTCAAAACCTAATATTTACTGAGACATACCGCTTCTGACAACTTCCCATGTGACAACTAGCCCCGGTCTCCCCTACAAGTGCTGACTACATGAGCTTGTTATTTATGAATCAACCAAAAGGAAACAAAAAAGGGATGATAGAAGAGAAAGAGGAAAGGGGAAAAGAGAAAGACACAGGGGAGATGAGGACAGAAACACAAATACAGCGATGGAGAGAGACATGGCTGGAAAGGGAGTAAAAGGCAACTAATGAGAGAGGACCTGAAAGAGAGTGAGAGAGGGGTTGTATAGTTTTCATTATGTGGGTTATGCTGCAGTGACAAATTTAGAGTGTCCTGATTTTCTTGAGTCACTGATCCCTGGGTACCAGCAGTAGTCCGTGCCACACTGCCAACGTCCTGACCGCACAAAGACGTGGTCACACACACACACACACACACACACACTCCGACCACACTTACACACCACACTCGTGTCAGGAACACACCACTTGACCGACCTGAGAGAGCAGCCTCTCATCAAGGGATCGCCGGATCTCAAACCCACCACACCAACAAATTCACTTCTGTCAACAAACATAAATCCTCAAGATTATCAGTTTGCACTCCAGGACTAACTGATCCAATGGAATGCCTTTGGATGTGTGCGTTACAGTACGAAAATATTCAAATGCGCAACAAAGACTGCGATGACGTCATTTTAAATATAAACCCCTTCATGAATAGAGATAAAAATGGACAAGCTCCACCCCTTTCCCATTAACCAGAGAGAACTCTGTGGATTACATATTGAAAAGGAACATATTGAAAAAAAATCCCACTTGGTATTTTTGACGTGTTTTCCACATCACTTGCTCACCAATGGATCCACAGTGAATGAGTGCCATCAGAATGAGAGTCCAAACAGCTGATAAAAACATCACAATAATCCACAAGACTACAGTCCAATTAGTGTCTTGTGAAGTGAAAAACTGCATGTTTGTAATAAACAAATCCATCAAAATTTGACACCATCTAAACTTTCATGAATCAAGATACATTAACCTTAAAAGCATAATGACATTAAGTCTTGTTTTTGTAAAAATAAATATATAAATTAATTAAATTAAAATGATCAAAATTTAATGAGTTTATGCTTTAAACAAGAACAAATATCTACTAATGAGGTAAGAAAAATAAGCTTGTTTTCCCTTTGAATGCATTTGATTTTTCTTACCCTACTGGCAGATATTTTTTTCTTGTTTTAAGCTGAAACTCACTTAATTTTGATCATTTTTCAGAAAACAAGACATAATATCTTATGTCATTTTGGTTGTATCCTTATTTAAGAGTGGTTAGATATTTGGACTAAAAACAAGACAAAAATACTAAATAAGAAAACCATTTTTTGCAGTGTTGTTAAAGAAATGATGACACTGTAATTTGTTTTAAAACTATATATTTATTTTTGTACCAGTTAAACAATTACCCAATGACATTTTGCTTATATCTCGATTTAAGAATTGTTTTACACAAAAATGAAGGCATCTGGAAACAGCATTGATAGTGTCCCATCGCATCTTACTGGTTTATTTTTGTTTTTTTCCATTCTTTTTGCACCAGTTAAACAATTACCCAATGTTTTTCGAGATGGAAAATGAGAATCAAAGACAAAAAAAAGGACTGTCCCCATTACCTTCCCTGGCATACTTTAATCAAAACAGACCCTTCGAGGTAAAAATCCTAGATACCAGTAAAAGCAGCACTGTCACAACGTCAGACAAAAAGAGCCGAGCTGTTCAAACTCCTCGGTGCGCATGCAGCGCGATGGACCAGACACTTGTGTGACTTCATGCGCTAGCCGTTCTCAGACAACAAAGGAGTGTGTCTGGACAAGGAATACGTCACCTGCTGCGGACAAGGTGCCTGTGCCGGAGCGATGGGAAAAACGAACATCTGACACCTCGACAAACAACAGACAGCCACATTCAATGCTTTCGATGCTCAAGTGATTTTATTGGCCGTTTCTGATTTCAGAAGCCACTGGCTCGTTAAACCACTCTGTGCATTGCTGTCATTGATAAATTAGCACCATATAATTTATTAGTGCACATAAAGCTGTCATAATCATTACATCCATCCCGTTTTTAATGCATCCTATATCGTAACCCCTCTCTCCATGCATTTTTTCATCCCCTGCTGTCCAGCTCTTCAACCAATCAGGCACTTTCACTGGCTCGTAGTGTTGCGTCACCATAGCAACAGCTGACGTATGCAAAAAACTACCCCAAAAGTTTTTTTGCTTGTTTGCAGGCATATGTGTGTACGCATATATGTGGTTTACTTATGTGTTTGTGCATGCAGGAAGCCTCTTTGTGCTTTTTAACATTTAAACAGTTAAATAAATGCCCAGTTGGCCAATGTTTTAGAAGACTAGAATTGAGAATCCATGTATGTGTTTATGTGTATATTTGCATGTGCAGGAGGCCTCCTTATGCTTATTTAACATTTAAAATGCTAAATAAACGCGCTTTTTAACATTTAAATGGCCAAATAAATATGCTTTTCAACATTAAAGAGTTAAATAAATGTCCCGTTAGACAATTACCCAATGTGTTTGAAGATTACAATCAAGAATGCGTGTCTGTATACATGTACAAATGTGTTTATGTGTGTTTTTGCATGTGCAGGAGGCCTTCTTATGCTTATTTAACATTTGAACAGTTGAATAAATGTTCATTTTAACATTTAAACTGGTAATTACCCAATGTTTTTAAGATTACAGTTGAGAATGCATGTGTGTATACATGTTCGCATGTTTGCATGTGCAGCAGGCCTCCTTACACTTATTTAACATTTAAACAGTTGAATAAATGTCCTTCTTACAATTTAAACAGTTAAATAAAAGTCCAGTTAAACCATACCCATTGTATTTGAAGAATACAGTTGAGAATGCATAATGTGTTTATGTATGCATGACAATGCATGTGTTTGCATGTGCAGCAGGCCTCCTTATGCTTATTTAACATTTAAACAGTTGAATAAATGTACTTTTTAACATTTAAACAGTTAAATAAATGTCATGTGGGAATAACTGCAATGAAAAAATGGTCAAGCAAAACCTAAACCACCCAGACAGCCTGTTTTCACCGTTAATAGCTAAGCATGTAAGAGTGCTTTGCTTTGTTCTGTACAGGTCTGTGTGTCCCTCTCCTTCGCCAACATTTCCTCATGTCGTCTCTTATTTGTCTGCAGCCTCATCCGACGCTTTCCCTCCATCATCTTCCCTCTTTGCTCCTCTCAATTCGCCCTTGCCATTCCTGACAGCGAGGAGAAACACCTCTTTCCCTGTGTCGCTCTCTCATTCTCATCTCCCTCTTCACACCTCTTTCTCTCTCTCCTCGTCATTTTCTCCCCCTCCATCCCTCGTTCCTCTCCTTCTCTCTCTTTGTCCCTCTATCTGTGCAGCCCAGCGTTGCTATAGAAACCGATCTATTTGAAATAGGAGGGAGGGAAAATTATTTCTCGCTTCTTCCCCCATTTCGCTCCATTCTCAGCCACTGGGTCTCATCTCCTGCAGCATTTATACAGTTGATTTTAACAGTATTTATTTGCGCGAATCGCTGCTGGAGCTATTGTTGCCATGACTACTGTGGGAACATTGACATAATATTACATACAGTGACCATGGCAACCTCAAGGGTCATCAGCAGAGCGCTATGCTAATGCTTGGACGGACTGTCCACTTCCAATGGGCCGAGGCTTGAAGTATTACCTAATGCCTCACAGACATCCTTTTAATGTACTAAATATTTGGCTTTCCAAACAAATATCAAGAGGCTGGGAATGCCAGATGTGATTTGTGTGTGTGTGCACGCATATGAGAAAACACACACAACCTGACATTAAACTCGCTCTCAGAAGACAGAGAGAATTTATTGCTGTTTCATCACATGCCTTTTATTTTATGACTTTGACATACTTTGATGCAAACGAATGGAAATCACTAGTCATATAAAAAGCAAGCGTTCCACTCAACTGTGGGAATCTCCTTCAATGCCGATCTAAAGATGAGCAATGCTGATGAGTAACTAGCCAGGAGTCATTTACGTCTGATTGATTTTTACACGCTCTTAATGTATTCATCACTAACTTCAAGTCAACTTAAAATGCAACGTTAACAACACATTTTACTTCCAACAGAAAATGTAACCCATTTATGAGTGATTTTTCATATTTGAGTAAGGCAAAGCAAACGCAGACCTATAGAGGTGCAGGTTGTAGGAAAAAATTAAGACCTAATGAAGAGGGAACAACCACACACTCACTTAAGCATAGACTATTTATTATCTATTTATTTATATATCTAATAAATAGTCTATGCTTAAGTGAGTGTGCTCTTGTTCCCTCTTCATTAGGTCCTGATTTTTCATATTTAACTAAAACATTAGGGCAGGACTTCATTTTATAATTTGGTAATAGAGTATTTTTCCCATATGTTGTACATGAAACAAAACAAATCAACTGGCTACGAGGTGAGTTACAACATTACAGACTTTGTTTTCAAGCAAAAGTTTTCTGCAAAAAATGCACAAACACACACACACACACACACACACACACACACAAGTGTTTAGGTATTACCTTCAAATCGTGCAAATTGAAATTGCTAATTTAAATACGCCTAATGGAAACACGTCAATTTCGAAAAAACTCGCTCACATGAGGTGGTTTTTCAGGCAATTCAAAAAAATTATTGCAAAACTGCAATGGAAAGAGTTTTTTTCCATTTACAGGTCACCTGGCATATGTAAAAGTCACATGATCATTCTTTAATGTACTATAATCTTTAGTAAAACACTATACTTTAGTGTTTTAGTCACATAACATCGGTTATTGGAAATGCCGTCAATTCACAATATATTTTTTATCAACATTTATAAAATATTGCCCAGCTACTGTTCTCTAATTGGTGGAGATTTGTTTGAAGAATCATGGGTTTGAAAATGAAAAAAAAAACCTGACCTCACCAGAATTCCAGCGATTAAACACCATTGTGTTAAAATAAGTTGAAATAATGCAGGCTGATGGCTTCAACAAAAGCATACATCAGTAGGTCTATCTTGCTTTATAAATCAAAATTAAAAAACCAATTGCAGTATGAAAAAAATGAATGGGATTTTTACTTCAGGAACCCAACTGTTGCACTCCATTAACTGAATAGTGAAAAGTAGGTGTCACATACCAGAATGGAAACAAATGGTTGGAGGTGTAGTTGTTTGGTGAAGCAAGTAACTAGAGTTTAATAAAAGATTATGAAATCAAACATTTTTGGCTACCAGATTCTATTCGTTAACATTAGTTAATGCATTAGGTATCATAAAGTAACAATTTAGTAATCTAGATTAATGTTAATTTCTACATATACAGTATTAATTACACATTTAACATAGAGATAATAAAGATATTTTAAAGAATGTTGGTAACCGGTAGCCATTGACATTTATAGTGGTTTTTTTTTTTGGTTTTTTTTCATACTATTGAAGTCAATGGCTACCGTCAATTGGTTACCAACATTCTTCAAAATATCATATTTTGTGCATATCAGGCTACAGAAACTCAGAGGTTGGGGACAGCTTGAAGGTGAATAAATCACAGAATTTCCATTTTTGGGCAAACTATCCCTTTAAACTTTTTTTTTTTTTTGATTAACTTGTAGTAATGAATGATCCTCAATAAGCCCAAGAACATAAGTTAGGAAAGTCAAAGGGGCCATTTTGATTTCACGTTGACTTTAGTGAAGAAAAAAAACCCATTTACAATGCATCTTTGTATTGAGTCAGCACCGGAACAGCTAGCGTTTTAACAGCTCTACATTTTGGTCCTCAACCTCACCGGGTGACCGGTAATAATGCTTTTGATGCAGAACGCCTCGCTGTCTCCCCAACTGTGAATGGCTTTTATTGCGGGCAGGCCGATTGGCCGATTAGCCCTCCCTGATTTGAAAACTTCAGAGAACGAGAAATGACATCACCATCATCATCAGCCACATTCCGTTGCAGTGGGGGAGGGGAAGCGGTGGGAGGGGTGTCTGAAAAACTCCCCACACACACACACACACACACAACAGAGGAGAATCTCATCAGTGTCTACAGTACAGAGTGGCCTCTTCATCATGTGCTCTCTTTTAATTCATGTGCTTCTCCATCTCTCTCTCTCCCTCTCTTTTTTTCCTCTGTCCATGTTTCCCTCTCCCATTCCGTGACCCCTCCCCCTCTCCTCTGACTACAGGAATGTAAGAAACACATCTGGAACTTATTAGAAAGAGGGAAGGGGGAAAACAAACTGGGGGATGGAAAGAGGGAGAAGGGAAAAATGAGAAGACTGAGGGAGTGAGGAACGACAAAAGAATGAAAAGCAGAGCGAGGGCCAGAACAAGGGGCCACTCGACAAAACCATTTCTGCAAAGAAAGAGATGTGCAATGCAGGAGCGAAGACCAATTTTAAAGACGTAGTTCAGTGGAAAATTAAAATTCTGTCATTACTTGCCATCAAGTCATTGCAAACCTTTCTTTCTACTTACTCAAAAGGTGAAACTATAAAGAAAGTTAGGGTTGGCTTTTGTCCATACAGTTACAAAGAATGGGAACTGAAGCTTTCAACTTCACAAAAACACTTTAAAAAGTGTCAAAAGTAGTATATATGACTCTACATGTTATGTCTAAGCACTGTTACAAAGGAGCTACAGTCTCCATTGACTCAAGAAAACATTAAACAGTGTGTTATCGTATATTTTAAGGGTTAAGTACTACTAGGTTATCTAAGTCAGACTTTGCAAAATAATTCCAAATTGTAGCATTTACATGACATTTAAAAAAAAAAAAAATAGACAAATTATAAACTTCTGACTGAAATACAACTTCTGAGTCAGATCTGAATCATTCTAATTCATGAACGAATCATTCAGCTGAGTTCAGTGAACTGGATCAACTGAATCACTGAAAGGAAACTGACTTAGTTTCCTTTCAGTGATTCAGTGACTAAAGAAAAATGTTCGCAATTCGAACATCATTACTTACACTTTTATGGTATTTTATGGTGCTTTTGCATCCTTTCTGAGGCTTGCAAGCTCTAGTCACTATTGTTGTATGGGGAAAAAAATGGCCAGTTCATTCCTGAAAATCTCCTTTTGTGTTCTACAGGAAAAATAAATGCAGAAAGTTTAGAAAAAAAGTTCTCAGAGAGAACAAGAAGGAATTTTCATTTTTGGTTGAACTATTTCTTTAAACAGGACAAAATAACAGCTAATGCTGACAAAACACAATGTGAATGAATGGAAGGCTGTTCATGTGAAGGGAAACATGGCATGTTCAAAATCGTTTCAATGAGAAGGGATGTGGGAGCCCCTAAAAGAGGCGAGGGGGGGTTCAAAGATCCTCGTCTAAGCCGGGCCTTTGAACTTTTCCCCCCTCATATTCATTGGAAGCTAGAGAAAGAGAAAGATCGGAGAAGAGAGGGTACGAGCAGCCTCTTCTATGAGAGCAGTCAGGCATGAGTAATAATGCCTTTCTCTCCCTCTGGCCTAAAACGCTCCCCCCTCTAGCTCCCCCTTCACCCATCCACCCCCCAACAACAACAAAAAGAAAACTCCAATCTTTGTCAATTCAGTCCCTCAACTTCACCCACCTGTCCCCAGTGCCATCTTTTCTTACAGGCTCACCTCCAGACACAACGACACCCACAAACACACTACTTGTTTCCATTAGAAAAAGAAAATCTACATATTGTCATAATTGACTAGTCAGTGGGTTGCCTAAACAATGAAGTGTCTAATTGGTCTTAAAGTCGCAATGAACCATAAGCAGCAAAAGATATTTTCTTCAATATTGTGACATATTTGAGAAAAAAAGATTATTGAAAAAGGAAAAATGTAGGGTGGGGACTTGGTTTTGTCATCGGTTGTTGATTGGATGGAAATAGATCTGAAAACAACCTTGCAATTAAAAGAGGCAAGATTTAAGCAGACTAAATGATTGGAGAAGTCCAAAATACGTCACCAGAGAAGTCTGTAATTTTCACTGAAAAATCGAGTCATGACAGTCTGATTAAGAGATTAAAACAAATAAAAAATGAAACCGAGTATGCAACCAAAACATGAACTGAAACAAAGTAAAATGTGCAAATAAAGTGAGTGCAACCGAAAGGACAGCAGGGGTCTTGACGCCCATTATTAAAAGCTAAAAAAGAAAAAGACTACTTTTTATTTTAAAAACCATAAAATAAAAATGCAACACTCATGCCAGAATGCTTAAAATGACCAAACACAGCAATTTCCATTGGGGGCATAAAATTCTATTATATGGGCATAAAAATATCTTTTTATGCTCCACAAAAGAAAAAGTGTCATACAGATTTGGAAGGATTCACCCAAAAATTTAAATTCCATCATTATTTACTCACTCTCATGAGAAACAGGCTGAAAGTTTTATGCTGATACCCTCTGCAGAAGGTCTGAAATCTCATTCTCAATCATGCTCGGATCCAAAAATGGTGAATCAATGCGTCACATAAATGACACAAAGAGACAATGTTTGAAGATGCCAAATGGAAAATGACACAAAAGTCATACAGTTTGTTTATAGTGTTTTTGGAGCTTGGTAGATCCTGTTGCATTGTATGAAAATCCTTTAAACAAACATCCATGAAAAAAAAAAAAAACAGGTTTTCAATGTGTTTGGAATAACATGTAACACAGTAAATGAGATGCTTAGTGAGCTATCATTACAAATAGAGCAGATGGGCTCAATACAGCTCATGGAGATCTACCTTCAGTTCTAACCCTGCTCATACACACCTGCCTGTAATTTCCATGTGAACCTAAAGCCCATAATTAGCTGGTTCAGGTGAGTTTGATTAGAGATGGAACTCAACTCAGCTGGAACACAGATATCCATGAACAGAAGCTGAATATCCACTGCTGCACATTCATTCCACAGCAATATAAGGTAATTTGTGGGGAAAAAAAGTAGCTTTGTTTCTTCTTTCTTTACTCTTTAGATTGTGCTGAAAAGTGATTTATTAACTTATATGTCCTACCCATAAGATATACTGATACTATAGAAAATCATGCTGACACCACACAAATGCACACGGTCACCTCATTGATATGATGCTGTGTTGCATATGGATTGCTTAAAGACAAAAATGGATAAAGCATGCATAATAAAAATACACAATATCAAGACCTACAACAGCATGATTTTAGATTACAGAGCTAAAGAGTAAAGGGTTAACAATTACAGGACATGCCTGTGCACCAATGTGATTCATGGGACGACTGCAGGTTTTATTGTAAGTATTGCTTCTGAATGACTCCTGGCTGCCAAGATGGAGTGGGCCTGATGTTTAAGCTCACATTACAACAGTTTGTCACTGTAAAATTACAGACCTCTTCATTATAAACAAGTACACAATGCACAAATAAAATAACACCTGACATGTTTCGGAATGCCTGACAAACCCATAATGAACAAGATAGAAACACATACTGCTAGGGTAACAAAAATGGAAACGTTAGTATATCTGATCTGCAACCTGGTCCAGTTTCGAATGCATATGGAAATTAAGTGCACTCAGAATGACACAAAGATCATCCCTTACAGTATGTGCGGATGTAGTCGTTTCTTGGGCAGGTTACTATGCTTCACAATGTGTGTTTAATGTTGACCTATATTACTACACTGCGTACAGCACCATCGAACGGTTATTAGAAAGACAATGGCTGCACTGTTGTGAGGTCATCACAATTACCTCTGCTAACCTTATGAAAGTCATTACAGTAACGCACCTCTTTAAAAAGGAATCAGAAGGGCCAGCTTACATGCCAAGTCATGTTGCTCTATGAGCTGAGGCGGCTGACCTTAGTATATTAGTATTCCTACAGCACCGATACCTTAATACGTTCCACCTTAAGACATAATAGCAATAAATCATTACAAATGGCATCAGTGCATGTGCATTACTGTACAGTTGTTCTAATGAATCCAATGTATGCAAAACTTAAATATTCGGTCACTTAAAATCAATAACATTCTGCCTTTTGTTTTCCACAGACAAAATGAAGTCATACAAATTCCGAACAACACAGAGGCTGAAAAAATAATCAAAAATTAATTTCCCCTTCACATTGCAACCTGTAATGCAGGTATAGTGCATTTCACACTGTACTTTCATTCATCGTAGTGAGTCATTTTGTATTCTGCTTCATTTTATAACAGCTCTAAACATTGTGTGATGCTGAACAAAGCCGAGTCTGAATCCCTGGAAGACAAATCTCCCCAGATCTTGTCGCATGCTGACATTCAAAGCAGCCATCAAGAGTCACCTGGACCTGTTTTCAAAAGGTATTTCTCGATGAATATGCATGTTTCTGCTTTGATTGTGGACCTTACGAGAACAGCTTACATCATCCGTTCTACCTTGCCGGGACAAAAACACGCCCCTCACCTATGATGGAGTGGTCTGTACCTGCTCTCTCTTTCTGACACACACACACACACATGCACAGAGTGTGACAGTAGACAATAGGGAGGGTGTCCGCATAGGCGCGATTACGGGAAAAGATGCTGTAATCTAACAGGTAGAGCTCAGTGCTGTCGCCTAGCAACTCGCTGGATACATTATTACAGGCGCACCTGGATTTGCAACAATGCAAGACGTTAATTAGCCGCTCTGTGTGCAGTCAAAATACTCGGTTATTTGTGATACTTGACTGTGAGTGTCAGACTGGCGCAGGTACTGAAACGCAGACGAATTGGTCAAAGAACCCCTGCATGCGTGTGCATAAGCGTGTCCTTTCCCCCCTCAAACCTCTCGTCTAATTTGTATTCTCATGATGAGAGCATGTTTGACGGGAGGGAACGCCGCTCTTCAGTCTTCCGCACTGGCAGAGTTTGTAGTCATCCCGTTATAACGGAATCGAACAGCAGCACTGTTAACTTTGCGCGAGGGACGCAAAGGTCACGTTGCACCTTTATGACCGGACAGACGGGAACGCTATAAAATCTTCTGCACATCTGCCCCCGTTCCTCTGCGCTCGCGCATACACAAGTTCGAGCTCGCGGTTGATCAAACGGAGTCTCTTACCTCTGTGAAAACTCAACGCCAAACTCAGAAGCAGCAGCAGTCCCTGCATGGTTCAAATCTCCGCATGGGGAGCGTCAAAATCCCTCCAACGGTGGATTATAATCCTTCCATTCACGTGTTGGCTGTGTATTGCCCCTTTTCGCCCCCTGCGCTACTTTTTAACGCATTTCTAGTCGTTTTTCTTCAGCCGTTCCCTCTTTTGCCCTCCTCTCTTGAGTCCTCAGCGATGCTCCGGTTTCTTATTAGTCGCACATTCCTTGTTCATCTCTCTCTCTCTCTCTCTCTCTCTCTCTCTCTCTCTCTCTCTCTCTCTCTCTCTCTCTCTCTCTCTCTCTCTCGTGTCAGCAGCTGCTCCCTCCCTTTCTGTTTCTTTTCAGCGATGTCCAATTCATGAACGAATCGTTCTTTTGAACTGAATCTTTTCAGTGAATCACAAAACTGGCTGAACAGTGTTTACAAATCGGACTGAATCTGTCCGAGCGGTTCTCGAGTCAAAGCTGATTCGTGAATCAGAACATTCTTTTTCGGAACAGAGAGTTGCATGCAGAGTTCGGGTTAATTAATTAATTTTTTCGCTTAAGTCTTGGACCATTATGGAGTACTTTTGTTTATCCAGATGTGTCTGAATACATTCCCGGACGTTTCTAACGTTACATGGATCCGTCATTCTGGGACTTTTTTATTTTTATTTTTTATTTATTTATTTATTTTTATTTTTTTGACCCGCAACTCACTGAATCATTGAACCGAGAATCCGCATGCTCGATTCGTTGTGAGACGAGAACAGATGAGTGTGCATTTGAGAGAGAGCATTTGGAGAAAAATATGGTTTTGATTGATGGGGCCTACACACGTAGGCCTACTTGTTTTAAGAAATATTAATATAGCATAGACTTTGTTTTCAAGGTTAATCATCCATCAGTTCTTCAAAGCTTATATGGTCGCGGGAAAACTTATATAAACTTATATAAACCGGAATGTCAAGGACGTGATGACTTTTTAATTAATAATTTGAATTTATAATTATTTACCCTACATGTATCTTTCTTGGAATATTTAGATCTTTTTTTCCCCATATAGCTATGCAATTATACCAAAAAGTATTAAACAACAGCAACAATACATAAATACATACATACGTAGGCGCATACAATCATATATACAGTGTGTATGTATATACAGTGTGTATGTGTGTGTGTGTGTGTGTATATATGAGAGGAAAAAATAACATTTTTATATGAGGATATAAAAGTAGTGTTTGAAATGTCAAAGTTTTTTGTTTTTGTGCCCAATATGTAGTCATATAGGCTAACTGACAGTAGCAGATTCTTACCTAAAATTGCATTAATTTATAAACCATTGAACAAGAGTGGTGTTACTAATGCACGGATCCAAATAGTTTTGTTAAAAAGAGTCTCACTTAAAGTGTTTAGTATAACTTTGCCAGAAAAAGTTTTAGAATTTTTATCATATGTTAATTTTGTGTAACACAACTTGTTTGTTTATTTGCTGGTTTTTATTGTATTTGTTATGCATGTATTTTTAATTGTTTTTGCCTTGAAAACAGCCTAAGATCCTGACGTGGCATTAAATAAATATATACTACAAAAACATTCGCTAACTGATTTTGAACCGGTTCTTTGAAAAGAACGCTCGAAAGAACCGATTCGCTGAACTGAGTCGAACTGCCCATCACTATTTCCTTTTACCCAGCCCAGTTCAGTTGCCCTCCCTCTCTAGAACTCTACAGCGACAAAAAGAATAGACTCCGCGGGTGCGAAGAAAATAAACCTTCCCCTTCATGCACATCGTACAGATTGGACTCGCATTTTTCTCCTCACAGCCCTGTTGTAAGGAGAAGGAGTTTGAGGGGCAAATTGTTGACATGGCATAGACATTGCTGATGGTCACTGCATGTACTGTAATTTGCCAGTGAAGATGGAAAACAGAAGAACGCAGTTATGAATTGAAACTTGTCTATGGATGCAATTGCAGTTTGGCAGTACAAGAGTATTTAAATCACTCGACTGTCAAATATGAAACCCTGGGGTTACTGTCATGATCTCTCTCAGACTAGCGTTTACTGAACGCATAAATATGTTTGTGTGCTCTGCCACCTGCTGGACAGAATTCGGACTACTGACAAAATGAAGTCAAGTTACCTTTATATATACAGCATAGCGCTTTATACAGTAGCCTACAGGTTGTCAAAGCAGCTATACAGTGTTAAACAGGAAAATAGTGTGTCAATAATGCAAGAGGACAATAATTATACGGGGGATATTAGTTTTGATTGAATGATAACGTTAGCTTTATAAGCTTCTGACACAGGCAGTTTACTACCCTATATAATGCTAAATACAATTTTGGTGCATTTATATTGCATTTTGCTCTTATTCGTAGATAAATTCGTAATTTGTACTGGCTTGAAGTACTTTATGCAAATTAGGTAATGCTATTTAAATAATGTTTACTATTCAAATAATTTAAATGTCAGATTTACCTCTATCTCAGCATCACTGTGTTCAGGCAGTATGGACTGTGAACCAAGAAGCACAAAACTAATAAAATGAATAAAGTAGTATTACTAAAATTACGGGATTAAAATAAAGTTATTTGTGCATATTTGAGAGGGTTGAGTTAAGAAATATTAGGTGCTAAAATAAAAATATATAACATTTAATATGTCTATAAAATTAAAAAGCAATTTCTTTTAAACTAATTTTAAATCATTGTCACGTGTGTGTGTGAAAGAGAGAGAGAATGAATTTTTGGTTAATAAATTAAGCGAACCTTAGGCTTTTTTGTTTATGTAAATTTGCAGTGATTGGATATTGAATTTTTATTCAGTTAATCAGTCCATATAAAATGCAATATAAATCAGTCCATTTACATTTTTGAAGGTTTACATTTATTACACTATTCTATATGCTTTTAGTCAACGCACACAGATAAGAAGCTGCCTTAAACTATTATACTCCTATCTTTCATGTGTACAAAATGCACAATAAAAGCAATTAACATGCCCCATCCGAGAGCTGCACTGCATCTCTGCCGGGACTCGAACCCGGAGCCTCTGGATTAGAAGTCCAGCGCGCTATTCCATTGCGCCACAGAGACCGAGCCGATAAAAATCGATCTGACCCGCTTTAGAGACACTGCACAGCGTATGGCTTCATCAGCATCCAGCAACATCAGGACCACAATGCCGGCATTTTGGTTCTCCGCGAACTACCAGTAGGGGGAGCTCTACGCGCAACTAAACAGCAGCGTTGAGCCAACATGGCGGACTCAAAGTGCTATTTATGCAGCTTGAATACATGTACTTTAAGATTATAGATTCTCAAATACAAATATTTATCGTAGCTGCTATACTGTCCGCCAAAATTGTAGTTACTATTGGATTTTTTTTTTTAAACTGTAAAACCATAATTGTATTTTGAATGTATTTTCTTTCTTTTATCCTAGTCTTTCCTTTGCTGACAAAGATTTTTGGTAACACTTAGGGACCAATTCTCACTATTAACTATGCTTATTAGCATGCCTATTATTAACATATTGGCTGTTTATTGGTACTTCTAAAGCACATATTCTGCATGACCATATTCTACATCCTAAAACCTGCCCAATACCTAAACTTAACAACGACCTTACTAACTACTAATAAGCAGCAAACTAGGTGTTTGAGGCAAAAGTCGTAGTTAATGGTTTGTTAGTAGCTAGAATTGGACCTTAAAATAAAGTGACCACATTATTTTTTTTATTTTTATTTTTATTTTTTCATAGTATAATTAAATGATCCAACTCTTAACAGGACGCCCAGTTTAATTACAGGAAAATACTATGTTTACTTAAACTTGACATGAAACAAAGTATGAAAACAAATACAATTTTAACTTAAGGTGTATATATATCATTTTATATACAGTTTATACAAATATATAATTTTTTTTTTGAATGTCCAAATATTTGTCATGTGAAATTCTATATCCATTATTTTGTCTATATTCATTTGTAAGCCAAAGTTGTGAACACATATACACACACACATACATACACATACATATATATATATATATATATATTTTTTTTTTTTTTTTTTTTTTTTTTTTTTTATAATTTTTTGGTATACAGTTAACCACTCTTTAATACATGTAACAATTCACAGTGTATAGAAAACCTAATTTCTTTAAAAGGGTGTTTTTTTTTTTAACACAAAATAATTTTTGTAGCAGTACATTTAGCTTGTAAACGATGTGCAAAAACACCCATGAGTCCATAAATGTGACTGTATAAACAAGCATAGAAAAGTTCAGTAATGGTGTGCAAGAGATCAAAGGTCCCAATTTCCACATTCCATGAACCTTTTTGCAGTGTTCCTCTATTAAGCTGCATGAAGTTGCTTATGACGTCCGCCAGCCTCTGGATACACCGAGTAGGTACAGTGCGAGCTTCACATATCAGATAATCAGAGCCAACCATCCTGCCCCAGGAAAGTCTGTTGATTTCTTTTCTTATCTTCACAATACATTCAATGAAAACAAGCCACTGTTGTGCCAAGAAGAGCAATTTACTGGCAACTGTAATAAGCGAGGTCGGAGTCCATTCAAAAAATGAAGGTGGAGCCTGAGTTCATTATTCATCAACAGATGAAACAGACAACAGGAGTTTAATCCTCATCCTAGCATAGACATTTTCCCGTCAGTGTTAAGTTTTAAGTGCACCCTGAGACCTTCCTGATGTACTGGAGATTTTCAGTCATCAGAAGATTTTATACCTGCTTGTGGGTCGTATTTGTCGTGGTTGGTATGAGTGGTGTCTCAGGTTCAAGACTTATCTTGCTTTCTACAATTTCTTCAATAGGGACATACAGTGTGCCATCTGCAGGACTCTGGTGGTGAAAGAGATTGAATCAAGAATATTAATTAGAGTATTTTTTTTATGAGGGAATGTGTGAATCTGAAAGGTTTCTGATTGTGAAACTAATAAATAATGATTGGCTGCACAATTTACCTGTAGATCCTCTGGCGTTCTGATGTTGTTAATGAACATGTCCTTAAAGATAAGCGTTGGTTCTGGGATTTTTGGGAATATGATGTCTTTATGTCTGCAGGAAGACAAGCAAATTCGGATTTCAGTTCATTCCAGGCAGAATCAATATTCAGTTATATATAAGTACTTAAAAAGATTTGCCCATTTTTAACTTCTAACTAAAGACTGATCAGGTTCAATAGCATCTGTAATTCACAGGACATCCAAATAGGATACAAAGAAATCTTTAAAATATACAGTAACATATGTAATATATAAAACATGATGATGCAATAATATTGTTTCACATTTGTTCTTTTCAAATAGAAGAGCAGAACAATGAAAATCTAAATCATTCAATCACCTTCTGAGCAGCACAAGAGACATTATCAGACAACCGGAAACTATGAGCGGGATAATAATGACAGCCAGCAATGCAGGCAAATTCGGATCTCTGTTCTCACCTACAAAACAGCACAAGGAAAACATTCAAGTTCAGCTGTCAAAGACCAGAGAAAAGCACATTTCATCTGCACGATTTGAAGCAAGCAACCGTGCATAAACTACTATTCAAAAGTTTAGGCTCAGCAACTTTTAAATTTCTATTTCTAGTAAATGCTCTTTTGAACTTATTCATGAAAGAATTTTACCAATAAAAACACGGTTTCCACAAAAAAAGACATCATCACTGATAATAACAAGAAATGTTTCTTGAGCAGCAAATCGGCATATTAAAATTTATTTCTGAGGGATCATGTGACACTGAAGACTGAAGTAATGATGCTGAAAATTACATATTAAAATATTCAAACTTAAATGGTAACATTTCACAATATACCTGTTTTACTGTAATTTTAATCAAATAAATGTTAGACTTGGTGATCAAAGTTAAAATCTTGTTGACGCCAAACTTTTGAATGTATTAATGTAAATGAAGTGGACTATAAATATAAAAATCCAATTAAAGTCTAAATGTAATGCATGCCTTCTTTATTTTTATTGTTTTACCCTTGTTGAAGGCTTAATATTACAATGACAAATCTCCATAAAATATGAATTACCTTCCTAATACTTTGACAATCTAAACAAAAAGTGATTATGATGCTGGTTACTAGGCCCAAACGTACCGTATTCCACCTCGTCACTCAGGTCACTCTCCCCTCTACCACAATTCTCAGAGAAGATGATCCGCACTCTGGCTCTGTACTTGCAGTTTGAGTCATAACCCACATAGTCCACTATATTCTTGCCAACATATATGGACTTTTCTTGTGCAATCTGTAAACACAGCAGCAGAAAAATATAGGATTAGAAAATCATAGAATAAAAGAAGCTGGATCTTATTTAACATGACATTATGCGCTACACTCCACGGCGCAATAATAGCTCTGCCAAGGCAATGCTTAAAATGTGGGCTGGTACATTTTGCATCGTTTAAATTACTCTTAAGCATCAAAAGAAGGCAGTTTTGTGTGTATTTAAAGCTTTAGTGAGACTGATAATACTTTATAGTGAATAAAGAGAACCTGATCTTATACTATTACATATAAAAATACAGGACATAATTTACCTTATCGCACATGCTGTATGTGTAGTTGTACATATAGCACTGAGGTTCAAACTCATCTAAATCTGATGCATTTGTTTGAAAACGGAGAGACTGCCCATCTCTCTGGATCGTGAGTTGAGGTTTGTTTAGTTTCACTGCAAAGGAAGCCCAAAGAAGAGACTTTTAATTAGTAAAACAGAGAGGCAAATGACAATAGAAAATGTGAAAAATATACCTCATATTTTCTTATATAGCTATTGCAGATATAGTATAGATTTACTATGTTTCCACAACGTGATCAACTGTTTTTCTCAAATAATTTGCTGTTGTGAAAATGACAACTCTCAACATACTGTGCACTGAGAAAACTGCCTGATTAACTGCCTTTCTCTGCATGTTTAAAAAAAAGTGTGTGTTCTATGCAAAAAGTGCATGTTTACCATATTCTTCTGGACGTTTATCCATGAATGTGTTGCTTACAGATGTACCATTATGAGTGCCATTGAACAGGTAGAACATATTTGTCATGCCCTTGAGAGAAGCATCGTGTATGACGCATTCTCCGATCTTCATCTCATTGCACTTTATTACTGCTTCTTTCTGAGGTGACCTGAAACACACGTTTACAACCAATGCATGGATGAAAGAAATTAAACGACAAATGAAAGGGAAATATACAAAACAATGATAAGAAAAACAGTTACATACCAGTAATAAAAACCAAGGTCTTTGACATCATGAACAGGACTCCAAGTGCACTTCAACTTGTTGTGGGAATACTCATAGCCCCTGTTTTCCACCAGCCTCACTGAAATAATGTGGAGAGTTCTAATTAGTCCTCAAGACTGGAATTTTAAAATATGAATTTAATGAATGTGAAATTAATCACATGGATTGTGTAAGAGGTGAATCTTAATGCTTGAGTTCCTTGACTATGAAAATCAGTGGTTTATTCTTTGTCAAAAAAGCTTGATGGGCTATGAAAACTCACTGGAACCTTCAGAACTCAGTATGAAATGTGACATCACAAAGTTGAATGCATATGAATGCATCAACACATGAACACCCACATTTACATGTCAATATATGACATTGATTTAATGAATCAGTTACGGTGAGACAACATATAAAAACAAGCTGCCATTCAGCTACTAATCGGCATATATTAGTGGTCAAACAAGTTTTTTTTTTTTTTTTTTTTTTAAAGAGCAGGATTGCCAAAACACAAGATATTGCACAATTTCATTTAAAGATGGCAAATAACACATGTACAACACTGCTGCAATAAAATCAACATTTATTTGACATAGATTTACTAAAATAATCTGAAATATTTAAAATGTATGTAGTTAAATTGAAAACGTACCTTGGATTACAACATCTTGATTCTGTTCTGTAATTTTATTGTAGCAGCATATATATATATATATATATATATATATATATATATATATATATATATATAAACACTAATTTTACATAAATTTGTTAAATGAGTTTAAATTTGAAACTATGAGTTTAAAGACAACTAAATGACAACTATATTGCACTCAATAGCAAACCTGCAGCTCTTAAAAATGAATTGTGTTAAATAATATAAACTGTTCATCTTGTGACTTTCTTCTTAGGTGAAATAAATCAAAAGATTCTTTGATCTGTATCCAATAATACCATAACATGTAATAAAATAAATATACCTCAATGACTTAAGGCTGAATAAACTAACAAACATACTTCACATGCTAATAATTCAGACCACTGCCAGTGGATCAATATGGAATGATTAAAAATTGACAAAAAGCATTTAACATCAGATAACTGGCTATCATGCAGGGTACCTTTAGGCCGAGGGATGCTAATGTCCAAAGGTGGACTACGGCCTTTGGTTTCACAGTTTTCAGGGTTCACTGTAACACTGATGCACAGTCCATTGTGATTGGAGATATTCAATTTGCAGGTCGTGTTTTGGACTCTCCTGGTTTGGCTAGTTTTGTCTTTTTGCATGTCTTGTTTGTATTTTTCAGAACAGTCCTGTTGGCAACAGAGGATTTTCATGTTTATTACCACTATAAAATACAGTCTGTTTGTACTTGTGTGTGTGTGTGTGTGTGTGTGTGTGTGTGTGTGTATTACTCCATACTGCATAAGAATGAGTCACTTGTTTCTAACGAAAACCTCCCATTATTCCTTTCCAGAATATTTTCCCCAAAGTTACAACTTTTTCAAGATGATAAAACAGTCAAAAATAATGTAAAAAAAAAAAAAAACGCTCTCTTCACTAGGCACAAAGATGTAAAATATTTTAGGGTTTTTTTGTGCATAAATTAAATTACAATGCAAAGCAAGTGGTTGTTGAACAAGCAGTGCCTGCAGGTCAACAGAACAGCTCCAAAAGGAAACTACACAAAAGCATAAGTAAAGTATCATGTTGTTAGACAAACCACACAAATAAATTTGCATTTTTAATCTTTTGCATTTTTAATCTATTTCACTATATAAAGACATTTCTCCACATACAAACTGGTTTCCATGTTTTATGGGGACTCCTAATCCTACCCCTAAACCTTTCTGCATGTTCAGATTCTGTATTATTTATAAGCTTGTTTCCTTATGGGGACCAAAAAAAAAAAAAGTCTCAATGTTAAAATGTACTTTCCTTTTGGGGACATTTGGCCCCATAATGTAGGGAATATCTATATATAGGTTTAAACTATATATTTAGTACAGTTTCAAACTTAAATATTGTAACACTCATATTCTGTTCCATATTATTTACAAATTTTGAACACAGAATCACAAATAAAGTTGCTAAGTTGCTAAGAATCCAAACAACAGAGTTCCAGAACTTGCTTTGTTTCCTCTTCCTCTCACTTTACCAAACCTTGTTACTCTGCATAATGTATGATGAGGGTCTTAGACTTAAGAGCTGGTCTAATGATATGATTTCAATCAATGTCATATTAAATAACTGGTTTTATTAACAGTTTTTCTAATTAAATACGGCCTGTGTCAAACTTCATGATGTCAGTACAACTGGCCATGCTGTTTGCTAACCCAACTGGTTCTCCTAGACGGAAGTGACTTTTCAGAAGTACTATGTTTAACTCTGAAATTCCCTAAAATGCCACAGGTATCAATCAAATCAACCAAAGAACATCCAAATCAGATTATCTGTGTGTAATTAATGTGTAACATGTATGCCAGTATTTGAACACAATAAGTTTCAAAAGTGTGCCGGTAAGAACTTAAAACACGTCGGAAAAAAGCTTATTTGATTGCAAGGGCTCAGTTTGTAATCTTGCATTTTTTATAATTGCTCCAACGTGTACAGATTTCCATTACAGTTCACTTACTTTGTGTGAACATCATCCCAAGAGTTCATGAAAACAGGGCTTTGAAATGAAGTACACAGTGTAAGTTGCTCACTGAGTGTTTTATCTGGCGTACTACCGGCTTTCCAGCAGCAGCCACTACAGAATTTAAACAATGACCGGCGTAGTGTTCTTAAAAGTACATCAGATGTGTTATATTAGTACTTAGTCTAACAATACAACTAAGTAGATTAAGAAAATCTTCATGTCTACTTCATTTCCTTTACCTTAACACTCAATGGGGAGCACATGAAGAAAGGGCTGTTTAAAGGGAAAAGGGCAAAGAGAGATAAATACTCACATAAATGAAACTAAACACGTGATGAGAAAACAACAAACCCATTGTAGACTTTGACCTTGGCTTATGTGGGGAAGACTTAAGATGGACGAAAACACACTATAAACTCCAGTTCAGTGTTTGTTCAGGGTTTCTCAGACCTGGTTAAATGCGTCATTACAGAGAAAAACTATGCTGCCTGTACTACAAAAGGTGTGCCAGGGTCTCATAAAACTGTGTGAAATGTGGAACAACAAAACCATTTTTATTGTTTCATTGTTACTGTCATTCACCATTATAGGACAGCATACATCAAGTAAAATATTTTAAACAGCATTTATTTTATTATAAGTATGCATCTGGTTTTAATACCATAACATTAATTTAGAGTCCAAATGGAATATTGTACTTTTTAAATGTTTATCTGTAAAACTACAGGGCTATTTGAATCGAGAAGGCAAAAATGTCACTAAATATAGTAAAGACCTGTCACAGCTACTTGCATAACGTCTAGTTGAATATAATAAATTAGTCCTTGGAGACTTGACTCCCTTTGTCCTCTTGAAATGTTTGCTGGGAAAATAAAATAAATAAATAAATATATATGAAAATGTGAACCTTCCCCTTCAGTATCCGAAGTGACTCACCAGTTGAGCAGCAATAACAACCACCAAACATTTCCAGTAAGTGTAGATCATTTCTGCACATTAGCCTGGAGGAATTTTGGCCCAATCCTCCTTAAACACTGCTTAAACTCAGCTACATCGGTGGTCTTGTTTAGCTGGGATTGCTCTACTTCCATAACGGGATTGAAGTTTGGGACTTTGACTTCGGAAGTTCAAATTAATTTCTGATTTAACTATTTAATAGTAGACTTACTATACAGCATATTAATCTTTAAGGGATTGTTTTTGGACAATCCAGTTGTACAGTAGACTGTTGGATCTTAAACCCACAAAATGTAGCGAGGATCAGGCTTTGATTGAGAAGACCAAAGTTTCTGTTCTGTCAGAAGTGCAGGAACTCCTTCGAAACTGATCATAAAACATCCCAAAGGTTCACATATTTATTCCATAATCAGGCTAATAATATTTTAAAAATAACTAATCTCAAAGCCCTCGATAGCATCGATAAAATCACACATGTAGAAATATAAAACATGTTTATGAGTTCACAGACTGTAGTTTCCGAGCGGAAATGCAGTTCATTTGACTGTAGAGGTGACTCACCTGAGAACAGCGCGCGTCCACTGTGTAGTTGACTTTGCAATTAGGATCAAGATCCTTCGGCTTTTCCCATGTCAAATTAAGAGTGAAAGGTGTCTCCCATTTGAAAGTCAGGTTTCTTGGTGGAGGGAGCTCTGTGGAGTTCAAGAGGAGTGGAACAATGTTATGAAGAAATATAAAACAAAAACAACCTTCAAGAAGAAAGTAACAATAGTAGCGGTAGTAACATTGTTACTGTTCTCTACTACAGGGAGCAAGCTGAGACAAGAAGCATTTTTAGTGGCAACACACTGGCGTGTCTTCAGGAGAAGCGCTCTGACATCACAGCTTTCGGGAATCAGCCAGGATATCCCGCACGCGCTGTCACAGGAAAACTTCAGGGAAACACGTTCCTAACAAACACGCAACATAAAACCAGTAAACCCACCTGATGTGTCTTCAGCTCCGACGAACATGAGCGAGACGGAGAAGCATATCATTAGGGAGATATCCCAAACTCGAAACATCCTCTTAAAGTGTTTATCGGATATTCCGTGTAAAATCCGAAGCGAAGTCCCGTAATCCTGTGTTGATATAAGTTACTCAAAACGCGATATTTTTCCTTTTCTTTTTAAGTGGTCGTAGTCGTGCTCGACACAATAAATGTTAAACAGTTAAATGAACAATCGACGCGTCTGTCAGCCTCGCGCTCAAAGCAAAAGTGCGCCTGGAGCCTGTTGGACACACTGTCAGACTGCACTGGGCGGAGTGTGTGTGTGTGTGTGTGTGTGTGTGTGTGAACTCACACTCACATGCTCTCTATGGATTAAAGGGAACTAGTTAATGGCATTGCCTCATTTCTACAGATTTGTAAATTTGCTGAATGTCGAGTGCCCAAACTTCGAGATACATTACGGATATCGTCAAAGTCGAATTAGTAGAAAATGATAGAAGTAAGAATCACTGTAAGAAAAAAAATAATAAATACTGGAAGCTCATTACCGGGACATTAATTAAATCCATTAATTTTAAGGACACACCCCTTAACTCTTAAACACAATACAGTGTATACAAAATATAGTTAAAACACCCGTAAAAATAAATAAATAAATACGGTAAATTCCGAAAGATAAATCAATAAAGATATACAAACCCTTTATAATACATACATACAACACACAATAGACATATTGTAGATAATTCTGTGAAACATGTATAAACATTGCTTTAACATAACCAGCTGACACAGAAATATATGTTTTTATAGGCATTTTACTTCTATGAACCCGTAAAATGTATACTTAAATACTTTAAAGTCAGTCTATATTTACTTTATTTTTAATTTTTCTTCTTCATCTTTTTGGCATATGCCAGAAAGACAATAACGGGAATAAAGATTTACTCAATTATTGGCACTTTAATACATTCTTGTTAGAATTAAAGAATACTGATTGATTGATAAAAATCATGAAGAAATTTTCTCTGAAAAAGGCATTCATTTCAATCAGTTAATACAATCTATGAAGCTAGCCAATATATTTATTTATTTCTAAAACTGGAAACTTTGCATCTGTGAGGTTTAAACCACAACATAAAAGTAATTCATTAACACTTTAACTTTCATAACATTCATTAATAAGTCACTGACAACCATAATTTTCAGCATGACAATAATTCATTCATCAACATCTGTTTTCTTAGACGTAAACAACATTTGTAAGCCTAACAATTTTCTTGTACAAATCAGTACAGATAATTCAACAACTGCAACTCCTGTCTCCAACAGCATGACTTAAAATTGCATGATTTTGTCTTTAGATTGTGTTTTAAAATATGACATTATGATGGATTAGTCCTGTTAACGGTTAAACTCCCACAACCAGTTTTATGGTCAAATCAGATGCTCACAGTAAAACCTTCCATACATATTACAAGTGTAAGACTATTATATTAATCATCTCCAGTGTCCCACAGGCAACGAAACAGACTGTGTAAAATGCCACCTTGGTCAAAGTATATGGATTTAAAAAATGCATCTTTAATGTTTCTAATGCAGAGGTAATAAATTCTCATTGGAGTAAAGGATCAAATGACATCTGAAACCTGTTTTACAGACTATAGAGTCAGATTTTATCTAAATTTTTTTTTTTTTTTTTTTTTAAAGTATTTTCCCACCGTTTGTGTGTGTGTGTTTGGAGAATAGAGCAGACAAGTCCTGGGAAAACAGTGCTTTTCAAAAAAGAAGAAGAATAAACATCAAAGACAGTTTCTTTAGAAATATTCACTTTATCTTATGAACTACAGACCACAGAAGGGAAAAAACATAACATGAAGGAAATTATGAAACTAATCTTCGGAAACAGCAGCTTGTCTCACACTATCCTCTCAATAGCAAATTCAGTGTCCATTGCTGCTGACTTTATTATTAGACCAGAAAATGCAGACATTTTGACGATGACAACTGCTTGCAAATACTGCATTGTCAGTACTGTATGTTTCCCTGCACGCACACACACACACTCAGTCACACACACATATACATTTACAACAAATGGACAATTTCCTATATAAATCTACATATCCTCTGTTTGCATATTCAGTGCAGCAAGGTCTGATAAGTATTAACAGCATTTTTGAACATAAATCAGCCCTTGATAGGCTGTACTGGCTGTATCCATGGGCAGTTACTAAGGACCAGCCCCAACAAAAAAACAAAACAAATGTTTACAATGTGAATCACAAAAATCTGCTTAAACTGGATATCAGTATGCTGTTACATTCTGCATTATATCATTCCATACCATCTGGGGTATGCAGTCATTTTAAAAAGCTTTACATATACATATTTATATAACACTACTGCAACTCCAGACGGTTTTAGTTCAATTTCATGACAGAAATTATGCAATGATCTTAGTTCAGTCTAACAAATGTGCAGCCAGTCAGTAAATACCGCACTGATGTGCACTACTGAAGATAGGGAAGAGGGACGGTGTGATTTGACCGCATACAGTAGTAGCTAGTTTAAATTTTTCTTTTCAGCAGTTGGCAGTAAGACAGACCTCTTAAACTGACAACATCCCAAACTACACAACATGCAGTTTGCACCAAGCATCAAACAGAATTAAGGGAAAAGTACAAAAAACAAAAACAAAAAAACAACCTGATTTGGTTCAGTAAAAATGTCAAACAATCAATTATATCAATAATTTAAAAAGTCAAACTTTTATTGTACCATTTTTTTTTTATTTGATTACATAATTAAATTTTAATTTATTTTTTTAATGTAACTTTCATATACTTTTTGGCTTCAAATGAAAGTTTGTAATGTTGTGATTCATCTCGAAAACTAGTTGGCTTAGTTTGTATCTTATAACCAAGGCTTTTTTTTTTTTTTTAAGATACTTTATATAGAGAAAATGAATAGCAAAAATACTTTCAGAACCAACGCCTCTGAAAATGTGGGCGTTCACTGTTGCGCTATGTTGTGATCATGTTATGCTATTTTTACAGCTGTGAATTTGATCATTCCACACAATGATTCAGTTTTAGGCTCTATGGTCACCTGCTATTTTCAGAAAATAAAATTGTCAATGTAAGTCATTTAATATGGAAATGTAGGATTATAGTATAAACTGTCCATTTGATCTTTGGTGTTGGGTGATCTACACTGCATGTTTTTTTGTTTTTTTTTCTAATGGCATCCCTGCAATTTTAAATAGACAGCCTGACTGAGATGCAAAACGGATTGTATAACACAGAGAAAATGTACAGTTTAACCCATTCTACTTAACTGACATATTTTAAATAATACAAGAAAAAAGAAAACTGGACTTGAATTTATCCATCAATAATTGATTTATCATGAAAAGTGGTCATATAGAGGTGACTGGATATATGGTCTATGAAAGTCTATTTCCACCAAATAAAGAACAATCTATGGTAAATCATAAATATGACATGAAAAGATGTTATTTATACAAAAAGAATAGTAAAATCACAACATACTAATTATGAGATAAAAATTTAAAATTCTGAGATAAAATCATAATTATGACAAAACCCCGAAATTTGACTTTTTAATCATAAATTAGGACTGTGTCATAATTTTGACTTTTTATTTCATAATTACAACTGTCATCATTTCAGCTTTTTATGTCAGTTTTGACTTATGTCATAACTGACTTATGTAATTTACTTTTATCTCATAATAATGACTTTTTATCTCAGAATTTCAACTGTCAACTTTTATGTCAATTTTGACTATCTCATCATAATGAGATATTATAATTCTGACTTTTTATGTCATAATTATGATTTACGAAAACTTGTTTTTCTTATTTAAATAGTTTTCTACAATGGTAAGAGAATAAGAGTTGAAAAATAAGGCGGCTTGATGATGTGAGCCTAAAAGGAACATCGATGCAAACATGATAAGACCAGGAATGTGCATTAAGAAAGTAAACAGGGTCAATTTTGACTTCATGTTGTCTTTAAAATGAACTGTAAATGCAATATGTACACAAACTCGCTGTACACAACAAGTAAAAACATGGCACGGAAAATGCTGACATTCTTGTAGCCTGAAGAGATACTTGCTGAAGGCCTAGAAGCTTGATTTGTACATTCAGGTGTGAGGAGAGCTGATTGTCCAGAACAATCAGGAGCAACCATCAGGTTCTAGCTCAGGTCAGTGGAGGTTCCACTGATAGCACGGAACACATGAAGAGAGTTCTGCAGCAGGGAACGCATCATATCCTCCTGGAAGATCTGAGGGACGGCAGATGAAAACAGGATAAGGATTTCGAAATGAAGTGGGAGATTTGGAGTCATGTTCTTAGCTGCTAACATGATCTCCCTCTCGCTCACACATACAAGTATGGGATATAGCAACTGCATGCACAAATATTTAAAAGAAGACACATACTTTTGTGCAACAAAAGCGGTTACCTAGAATTCAATCTATAGGACATGGCGGCATAATGAAGAAAAACAGAGACACATTAGAAGCAGAAGTTGGACAGCATTATATTCATAATAACACCTCAAACAAAGAGAAGAAAAATAGCATTTTTCAACCGATTAATTTAGTTTAAACACCTAAGTACACATTTTGAAACAAATTACCCCATTCTCACTTGAAGTAGTAGTTCAGTTTTTAATAATCACGATGACACATTAAGCTGTAGTTACACAGGCAAACGCTTGCTGCAATTCCGCTGGAGGAAACTACTGGGTTTAGACTTTATAGAGGAACTAATCTATTATCAGATGACTTATTAGACATATATCCTGTCATGACAGAACATGACCAGTGTTTCCAATAGCTCTGACATGCATTTAAAATAATATGATTGTGTAATTTGATGATGATTTGTGTGTGAGAGAAAGTACATTAACATACTGGAGACGAGAACCGCTTGCATAAAAATTCATATGTATAACTGCCTAAGGATTATATTGTATTGTATGACCTGTGCCTTTAAACTGTTTTTACTATACAACCATCAATTAAATTAATTAATTAAACTAATTTGTAATAGTTTTAAGTTAATTCTAGCCTTCATCTTGCTAAAGGTTAGGTTCACTCATCAAGACTAAATCAGATTAACTTAATGAGACACACTTCTACAGAAAAATATAAATGCAACTGCTGTTTTTTTTTTTTTTAAACTAAGCTAGTGTTCAGCTAACCTAGTTTTACAGTGTTGCAATGTCTTGAACCATAAAATAAAATTTTAATTTAAAAAAAATGTCTGAAAATTTAATACATTCATCAATGCTCAATAACCATGATTACAATGTTTTTTGTTTGGTTTTTTTTAGACACATAATATGACTGCTCTTTGGCTTAAACTGTAAATGGAGACTTAAAAATGTGATGGCAAATAATTAATTGGAACTTGTGAAACTGGTCCTTAGTCAAGTTTTGGAAAGCAAAGATCTGGGGCTTTGTGCTTCTAAAGAAAACCAGCCAAGTGCATTGTTGTTTTGATAAGTCCATGATGTGCACAAAAATTCCATGATGTGCGCAAACATTTTTTACATTTAAATGGAATGGAGTTGTTAATTAATTAAAATGTATTAAATAAGTTACATTTTAAATCAATACTATAAAATTATTAATAAATCAAAGCATATATATTGCAAGGCCTCAAATGAAAGTCATTTTAAAATATCACTGTGGCAGATGAGTAAATCATTAAATAGTCATAATAGCAATGGTCTTTACTGAAGACGTCAATTATTCACACTAAATTAACACATTCAATTTGAAACGATGGTTCCCTTTCAGTCGGTCACTACGAGTCACGTCGGACCGACAAATTAGGATCTCGCTTAGCGAGACCAATCCACTTCGAGTGTAAACTAAACGAGCCAATGCACATTGGCATGCGATGATTGCATTCAGCTGCCGCTGATGACAGCGCGAGCATAAATAGGCAGCAGGTGCAACGCATACTCAGGCTTTTTGCTTCGGAGCCGAGCAATCACATCATTTTGCTCCTGACTACTCTACTGAGAGAAGAAGACTGAACGAGTTCAGCATGCTCTTTGAGAGCTCTCCGTGTTGGCGGTACAGCGCTTCAGCGGTGGTGGTTTTCCCACGTTGAGTGGGTTGCACACATCAGGCTGCACTACCCTGTTTGTGTTGCAGGCGGCCATCTCCCCTGTGCGTTTCAGCACGCTAAAAGAGCTTTTTCCCTAAAAGAGCATTCACGGGTGCGTCGTTTTAAAGACGACATTGCGTCTGGCAAACTCGACATTACGTCTTTGTAAAGACGTTGTGGGTCTTGCTATAGACAACGTACCACCCGTGCGTTTCTGGATGTGGTCGTTACCTGGCGCTGGGTGATGGTCACGATTGCTGCCTCACGTGTCTGGGCAAAAAGCACGCTGAGGTGGCGTTCGTGGATGAGTTATCTTCCCATTGCGGGAAGATAATCATCTCAGAGCTGCGGACCAGGCTCCGTTACCTCAAAAGGTAACGAGGGACATCCCGTGCTGCGCTCCTGGGGGAATGGAGACTCTATCCCCAGTCGGTCCAGCTGATTAGGAGATGTTTTGGAGCCGCTCAGGTAGGTCTGTTTGCTTCTCCAGAGATCTCTCACTGCCAGTTGTTTTTCTCCCTGACTGAGAGAACACTCGGCACGGACGCACTGGCACACAGCTGGCCGCGGGGCCTGCGCAAGTATGCGTTTCCCCCAGTGAGCCTTCTCGCACAGACACTGTGCAAGATCAGGGAGGACGAGGAGCAGGTCCTGCTAGTGGCGCCGTACTGGCCCACTTGGACCTGGTTCCTGGAACTGATGCTCCTTGTGACAGCCCCTCCTTGGCAGATTCCTCTGAGGAAGGATCTACTGACTCAGAGACGGGGCACCCTATGGCACCCGCGTCCACACCTAGAAACTTCATATTTGGTCCCTGGATGGGACGCAGAGGTTCTAGGTGTCCTACCCCAGGAGGTAGTTGACACCATCACCATCGACAATACACGCTTACACCTTGAAGTGGAACCTGTTCGTCGAGTGGTGTTCTTCTCATTGAGAAGACTCCCAAAGATGCCTGATCAGAGCCGTGCTTTTTGCAGCAAGGGATGGAATGAAGGCTGTCTCCCTCCACCCTTAAAGTCTATGTTGCTGTGATTTCTGCTATCATGACCCCGTGGAAGGGAAGTCGGTAGGGAAGCATGACCTGGTCATCAGGTTCCTTAGGGAGGCGAGAAGGTTAAATCCTCCCCGGCCCCCCTCTATACCCTCTTGGGACCTATCTCTAGTGCTCAAAGCACTACAGCAGGGCCCATTTGAGCCTTTGCAGTCAGTTGAGCTGAAGTTTCTATCAATGAAAACTCTGCTCCTGCTTGCATTGGCTTCCATCAAGAGGGTAGGGTACCTGCACGCATTTTCGGTCGACGATTCGTGCCTAGAGTTTGGACCAGCTGACTCCCAGGTAATCCTGAGGCCCCGGCCCGGCTATGTGCCAAGGTTCCGAACACTCCCTTCAGGGATCAGGTGGTGAGCCTGCAAGCGCTGCCCCCGGAGGAGGCAGACCCAGCCCTAGCTTTGCTCTGTACCGTCCGAGCCTTGAGATGATACGTAGACCGGACACAAAGCTTCAGGACCTCAGACCAGCTCTTTGTCTGTTACGGAGGCCGGCAGAAGGGGAAGGCCGTCTCCAAGCAGAGGATGGCCCACTGGATAGTGGATGCCATCACCCTGGCTTCTAAACAGTTGTCCATATGTGTAAGTGCTTCTGAAACCTCCTTCAGGAAGGCTGGGGCTTCCACAACGTTCCTGTTCCAAGTGGAACGGGTACGTTTTCCCAGTGTTATCCAATATCACTGAGTGGGTAGAGCTACGACAACAGTGATTGGCCTTCTTGTTGTGAGCCCTGGCCTACACCAAAAAGGGTGCGCAGGAGGCTCGCACAGGACACTGGAAGAGGCAACATCCATGGCGTTTTGTTAGGGATCCCAATTTGTCAGCCCAACATGACTCGTAGTGACTGACTGAAAGGGAATGTCTCGGTTACGTATGTAACCCTCGTTCCCTGAAGGAAGGAACAGAGTTGTCACGTCCCGTCGCCACGGTTGCTGTACCACCGCTGAGCGGCCAGGTCACTGGCTTAGCTCCTCAGTGGAAACCTGAGTATGCGTTACACCTGCTGCCTATTTATGCTCGCGCTGTCATCAGCGGCAGCTGGATGCAATCATCGCATGCCAATGTGCATTGGCTCGTTTAGTTTACACTCGAAGTGGATTGGTCTCTCTAAGCGAGATCCCAATTCATTGGTCCGACGTGACTCGTAGTGACCGACTGAAAGGGAACGAGGGTTACATACGTAACCGAGACATTATCTGCATTTCCATTTTTTCCGGTCTGTAAGTCAAGTGTCAAATCGTGAGGGTAAAACAGAGAAAAACAGTTATACTTAGTACATAAAAACAACACGAAAGTGAAAAGTATTTTGAATCTTTCACTCTCAAACTCTTAAGTCAAGTATGTCATCTCAGGACACAATCTCTCTTGGATAACTGAGTGTGCAAGACAAACCTGTTCCCCTTTCACTGTACCAGTCTAACAAACCTGTCTGTCAAACACTGACTTAAAGCTCAAAACCTTAAAGGTTTTAAATAATATTTTCTAAACCAGCAGACACACAGTAAATTTGGTTTTTGGTTTGTTTACTGAGGGAAATGGCCAGTTAGCCCATTTCCTGGAGTCTGCATGGACAACCAAATAGACAGATTTATCCTAATTCACTCTGTAATTGCTACAAATAGTGCAGTCACAAATACCACAAAAACCACTACACAGGGTCCAAAGTTAAAACCTGGCCAGCAAACAAATGCTAGGAAAAACTGCCATTAATATGTGGAAGATGACCTTTTAACTTTTTTAGGAATTGCATCACAATGCACAGTGCAGATGAAATCGGACATAAATGAAAAGAGTGAAACTAATCAAAGAGAAAAGAATCTTTCACACATAAGGAAGCAAAAAGTGTTTTTAGTCTTTTTTTGTCAAATAACTTCTTAACTTAAGCCCGGCTCACACTGTGCGATTTTGGCCACGATTTGGTCGTCCGGGACAAATTTTGAAAATTCTAAAAGATACCTATAATCCTAGGCTAAAATCTGTAGTCTTTGATCGCTGGTTTGACATGTTCACTGACAGCCGATTAATGGCTGTTGCGATCAAATTTCAGTGTCAGAAGATTTGGCGCACAGTCCTGCAGTGTGACTTCTCCTACGACAAACGTCAAACTGTGTTCGTTTTTCAAGACAAGCTATGAGCAGAATTAATGCTAGAGAATTATTCTATCAGCCATAAACTCCAGCGCTCCCTTCCTCCGCTCACAGAATTCATCTGTTATATTGTCTTTTCTATATAAACACTGGTTGCGCCGCTGTTTTCATGTGGGTGTGTAGAGCTGCATACACTTTTCTTCTTAAATACACCGGTATTGCCACCGTTCATATACTTTTCACGATAGCCAACATTTTGGTCCTGCGTGCAGTGCAGTTCGCAGTCACTGGACGTGTATGGGTTGATAATGTAAAACTCCGGACAAGTTTTCTTGCGCGCACCCGTTTTTAACTCGTCTCGACTGTCGTACAGTCTGACATTAATGACAACTGAGATCCCATAGTGTGACATGATCATCATGTTCGTACAGTCTGACAAGTACAATCCTAAAGGACTTAAAAAAAAATAAAATAAAATAAATAAATAAATAAAATTTCGCACAGTGTGAGCCCGGCTTTAGTGTGGCAATTCATTTCTGGGGTTTACCGAAGGCACCGAAACAAAAAAGAGGAACAAAATCATGATGGGTCAACATTTTCATGAGAAGTGGTATTTCACATAGAGGCTATCAGATATGTACCAATGACGTGCGCTTCAATCTGAAAATCAAAGGAAAAGCGGCTAATTTGACATATAGATGTCACCGCTGCCAGTTAAACGGCACCAATCAATGTAGGCTTTTAAATCATAAAACTGATCAAAAGTTTCAACAAACACAAAAACAGATAATACACCAAATGATCTAGAAAGCAGTTGAATGGAGTCTGTATGTTAAGCAGTTTGGGCTGAACAGGGTAATTTTAGTTAGTTTAGCTTTAGTTCAGGGTTATTGTAGTAGTATTTTAGATACTTTTTTTAATTGATATTTTGGAAAAAAAAAGTTTTTAGATTTTCTGTTTTCATTTTATTTTAAAGTTTTAGTATTTTTGTCTTTTTTAATCTACATAATCTTCATTAATTTTTATTTTGGTTTTAGTTAATTTAGAACATCAAAAATAATGAAACTATTCTTAAACTATAAACTATTAAACTATACTAACTAAATGTTGCTGAAAAAAATATTTCAGTTCGAGTTTATTTCATTTCAAGTAACAAATATTATTTTATGTATTTAGTTAAGTATAATAACCCTGGGGCTGAATTAATTGCAGAAATTTGTTGTATAGAAGTAGAAAGAAGAACAAGAACTAAGAACTATGAATGTTGCAAGAACTATACAAATGGAAATGACCAATCAAACATACCTGCTCGTGGATGATATCAGAAAGTTCTTTCACCATGCTCTTGAAGTTAGCCTTTAGTCCCTCATGATACTCATACTGATCCTCCTTAATGAGTCTCTCATTAATGTCCAGAGCCATACTGCATGCATTGACAAATTGCCTGCAACACATATAACCAAACAATTGAGCATAACAATATAATAATATAAATAAACAATAAAAAAGTAGCAAAAAATAAATAAATTTTTAGTCTGTGTTCATATAATTAGTTTTAGCATGCTAACATGTTATGTGTAGTTAGTAGTTAAAAGCAAATGATTTGTTTGACTTTGGTTGACTTGTATTTATTAAGACAAAAACAAAAACCTTTATTTGGAGAAAAGTAAAACTGTCATATAAATGTCATTGCGAGTGCTATAAACGCAAATACCATTTACATGAATAAGATGCCCTGGTATGATAACCAATACATTCCTGCAGCATGGCAAGTTGCTACATGTTGTTGAATAAACAGGGACTGCATTTGGTTGTTTCCTGAACATGGCTCACTTCAGCTATTTTTAGTAGAGTTACTATTCTCTTGGAATTAAAGTTCTCAAGAAGAAAGATTAAAGACTTTACCAGATGAGCCAGTTGTGTTTTATAACCAAACAAAAGTATAGAAAATCTCACTGAACGCAAACCAAAATACTATTAAGCTCACTGATAAGAGAATTACAAATATTATTTGTATAGATCTTTCACATATACTTCAGAAAACATGTATCTATGCGTGTTGGTTCCTTGTAACTGTTGTTTTACCAAACCATGCCTTTCCTTGTTATGTAGCCACATTGGTATCTGTTCGCTTTCTAAGTTCAACAAACTGCCAAAGTAATACACGCATAACCTGAACACCACATACCTAAATATTTCCTTGAGCTCCTTAACTTTTTTACTGGATTGACCAGATTTGGATTCATCCAGGAAAGCTCGGGCATAGGCCATCGGTCCCGCGTTCACCTATAAGCCCAAAAACGGTATAAGATGCATGAAATGATTGCCTGCAAATCACTATAAATGAAAAGACTGTTTACAATTCACAAGAATATTTTGATACACTCAAAATGTGGTCATATTAAAACAAAAATGCAAAAAACAGGTTACAGGTTAACAGGAATTTTGTTTTGCATGAAGTGAATTTTTGCTTGCATATACAGTAATTGCCTTTACTGACGTTGTGTCAATCAACATGTGCGTGTCTTTAAATCACTGAAGTCAAGACTGAAAAAAAAAAAACCACTTCAAAATATCCTGTACATAGTTTTCTTGCATTATAATGAGCAGTTTTTTAATACTTATTAATGTTTTGTTGTGTATCATGTAAACACACAGGTGAATGACAACAAAATGTTTTTTGGGTGCTACAACTGAGGCGAAAAAGTGGTATTATCCATCATTTTTAAATGTGATGACATTTTCGTGATAACTAAAGTCAAGTCAAGTCAAGTCAAGTCCCCTTTATTTATATAGCGCTTTTAACAATACAGATTGTGTCAAAGCACTTAACAGTATCAAATTGGAGGATAGAGTGTCAGTAATGTATAATGATAAGATTAAACACTCAATTTTCAGTTAATGGCATTTCATTATTGAATTCAGAGATGTCATTGTCTAGATCAGTTTAGTTTAAATAGTATCTGTGAAATCAAATTGACAATAATCGCCAGAAATTAAGTGTTCCCAACTGAGCAAGCCAGAGGAGACAGCGGCAAAGAACCAAAACTCCCTCTGTGACAGAATGGAGAAAAAAAAACCTTGGGAGAAACCAGGCTCAGTCGGGGGGCCAGTTCTCCTCTGGCCAGACGAAACCCGCAGTTCAATTCCAACCCCAGCCATGTCAGATTGTGCAAACGGCTTATCTGATTCCCATGGTCTTTTAAACACTCCCCTTACAATTTTCATTGTAGAGGGATAATGTAAAAACAACTCATTCTGTTTACTATAATATGGGGGGAAAGCTGATTTAAATTTAAAAAAGCCCCATGGCATTACAATCATTTGACAATCAAATTGTAAAAGTTAATTAAAAGGAAAACTCAAAAATAACAGCATTACAGTACAAAAAAAAACTGTAATAAAACTTTTTTTTTTAAACAGTTTAAACTGAAGGCAGTATAACAAATACTACCTTCATGTAGAAACACATTGTAGATAACAAATCATTATTATTAATATTTTTTCATAGTACATTTATAAGAATGAGATTTCTTGCATTATAGTAAGGAGAAATGTGCTTAACTGTCATGAAAATAATGTCACGCACAAAAATTTTGATGTTCCTAAATTTATACTTTCCTTTTTTTTTTCCTGAGTCACTAAATATTATTCTGTAGATCATGATATTGATGCATTTATTGGATTATTTGATCAAAAATACAAAAATACAACTGTTGCTATGTTAATATACTTTAAAATGTAATTTATTCCTGTGATGCAAAGCCGAATTTTCATTACTCCAGCGTTCAGTGTCACATGATCCTTCAGAAATCATTCTAATATGCTGATTTGCAATGAAGTTTTCAAGATTCTTTGATGAGTAAGTTCAAAAGAACATTTTTTTTGAAATAGAAATTTTTTGTAATATATAAGTCTCTTTACTGTCACTTTTGGTCAATTTCATTTCATTTCTTTCTTAATGAAAGTATTCATTTCTTTAAAAACCCCACAATTCTGAACAGCAGTGTGCTGAAAGGTCCCGAGTGTGTAATGCATACTAGTACCTGCACACTAACACAGCCTTGGAGTTTGAGTTGAAGTGTGATCATGTTAACCTCCTGATTAGAGCAGAGCTTAATGAGTTCAGCACTCCTCTCTTTCATCTCATCTATTGCTACATCAATCGGTTTCAGCTCCAAGTGCTTTTCTCCCACTACCTCGATGCGCTTCTTTACATAGGGAAATGTGTTGGCCGCTGTAGACACAAACAACATGCAAACACACACACAGTCAACAAAACTATATTCTTTTGATCCTGAAAACAGACAACATCACCAAAACAAAAGATAGCGATCGTGATCTGATAGTGGCATATCTAATTTTTTTTATCTGTGACTGACTGTCAATTAGAGTCAGCGAGTTCACAGCTAGCCACACACCTGCTGTTGTCAATATTGACTGTTTGAAGAAGCCATCTGAAAAGAGTCATTATCTAAGTGATATTTTGAGGTCGCTCACAAAAGTTGTCACACAAGTGCGTGCCAGGCACGTTTTGGCCCATGGAGAACATGTCATTGCCATTGTACATGGAAAACATTTTTTTCTTAGTTGCATCAATTATTAAACCAATATTATACAGTATTAAACACATGCCATTTTCTTTGGGTTATGAAGATGGATGCTGCAACTAGCATGTAAATGTTTACAAGCATTCACCTGTTCACACAATAAGGGCCACATACACACTATAAGTTTCCAGAAGTGACAACCACATTTAAATGTGAGAGTGAATTCCATAAATGATCATTCCATGTGCGTATGAAATATGAGTCACTTCTGAAATTGTGATGATTGACACAGTGGTAACCATAGCAATGCTTCCGAGTTTTGCAATTTTAGCTAAACCACCACTCACAGATGCACTGTATTTTGTTTTTGCTCTTAAGGCTGATATGTGTTTAAATATGTCATTTACGACTAGATGTGCAGCTTAAGAATCAGAATGAGTTTAAACAGCTGATAAACACATCATAAAAAGTAATCCACACAACTCCAGTCCATCAATTAATGTCTTGTGATGCAAAAAGCTGCATGTTTGTAAGAAACAAATTCATCATTGAAATGTTTTTCATTTTAAACTGTTGCTTCCAGATAAATACAAGTCCTTTTTCCATAACATTGCTTTCTCCAGGGAAAAAGTCATCTCATCTGAATCAGGAGAAAAATATGTACAGATCAAGCACTGTTTACAAGCAAAAACAGCCTAAAACTGTTCTAAACAAATATGTTGGAGGATTTTGATATGAGAGGACAACAGGGGATAGACTTTTTCCTTGGAGGAAGCGTTATTATGGATTATGGACTCATATTTTGACCAGAAGTAATGGTTTGAAGTTAAAAACACCTTGATGATGAATTTGCTTCTTACAAACATGCAGCTTATAGATGACAATACATTAATTGATGGACTGGAGTCATGTGGATTACTTGTGGATTATTGTGATGCTTTTATCAGCTGTTTGGACTCTCATTCTGACGGCACCCATTCACTGTAGAGGATCCACTGGTGAGCAAGTGACAATGCTAAATTTCTCCAAATCTGTTACGATGAAAAAACAAACTCATCTATTTCTTGGGTGGCCTAAAGATAAGTAAATTTTTAGCAAAGTTTCATTTTTGGGTGAACTATTTCTTTAAGCACTAAAAGGTGAAGTGGACATATTACACAATGCAGAGTTGATGTACGAATTGCAAAAATGATTCAGATCTCAAAATATGATACACTGGGAGCAATGCCATGTTCATACTTACTGGTAAGTAATGTCCGCCGCTTGCACTGTTCCTCAACCCCTCCTTGTTTCTTTCCTGTTAGTGTGAATGGAGTCTCAAAGACAAAACGCTGGATGTTGTGGCACTTCTCGAAGTCTGTCTTCCTCTCTGCCAGTTCTTTCTCATCAAAGTAGGGCTTGACAAATGTGACCTGAATGTACGCAAACTTTGGGTCTAGATCTTTCTGGTTAACCTGTGGGTAAGAAAAGCAAGTTTGTGTGTGGCTTCTTTTATTTAAAGAAAGTGAAATGGTAGAGTTTACTCTGAAACTGTGAAAATGGAGGGGAAAGAAATAAAATATTTAATAAAGATAATGCTTAGTAGTTTTGGATTAAATTACTCAAAAACATGCAAAGACTGCAAGCTAGATGTTTGTTTGTTCTTAACATAAACAAGTCTTTCCTGGACGATGACTCAGATGAGCTGCTCTTCATGGTCATTTCAGCACAATACAGGAAGCTCGACAGTTAAACAGAAATGTTATGATTTCTTACTTTGTTGGAGTCTTGGATGATTTTGACATTCTCTGCTCCAAACTTTTCTCCGTAGAGACCTATGAGACGATGGGAAATTTCAGGCAGACCTGTGAGCTTTGGTTCTTTGTAGATGTATTCTTTTCCATCCTCTTCTTCAAAGAAGCCCTGAGGTCCAAAAAAATTATAAATCAAAATACAAAATGAACAAACGATTTTTTACATTTCTATTCTTCAAAGAATCCTGAAAAAATGTATCTCAGTTTCCACAAAAATATTAAGCAGCAAAACTGTTTTCAACACTGATAATAAGGATGTTTTCAATGTTTCTTGAGCATTATATTAGAATGATTTCTGACGGATCATCTGACACTGAAGATTTCAGTAATAGATGTTGAGAATTCAGCTTTGCCATCACAAGAAAAAAAAATTACATTTTAAATTATATTACAATAGAAAACAGTTATTTTACATTGTAATAATATTTCACAACATGACTGTTTTTACTGTATTTTTGATCAAATAAATGAAGACATCTTTCAAAAAACATTAAAAAAGTCACGTACCACAATCTTTTGAACACCAGTGTAAACATATGCTTGATGTGACACTTGCTTTCTTTTCAAAACATATTTTAGCCACCAATTTATGAACCCAAATAGATGAATCTCAAAGCCTGACAATGTCTAGGCACTGATGTCTCATGTGTACAATATCAGTCTTGCAAGAGATACATCACATCAATGGTTTACAGAGAGAAGTTATTTTGGGAAGTCGTAGTTGAAAGCAAGTCAAAGCTAAGCATGTAGAATCGTGTGGTGTTATCATTTGAACCCACCTGCCCATAAAAGGCGACTCTAAAGTAAGTCCCCAGCAGACGTCGGCCAGACTGCATCACCTCTAATATCTTCGCATAAGCTCTCTGCAGTGTGTCATACAATCGCTTCAGTTTCTACAGGAGAAAGAGAATTTACAGTTATGTGAGCGAGTGTGTGAGATGTTTGAACTGCTAGCATGTCACTGACATGCACTGATGTTTAGATCTGTGAAGTAAAAAATGTGCTTTCATCTCTTTTTAGCCTTTTCGCTTGAAACTATCAACTTTGGCTTGCTTAATATGAATTATGAAAAGTGCAAATTTATCAGACTGCTTGTATTAGCACATTTATCGACATAAAAAGAGATAAGAAAGGACTAGGATCAAGAGCAGGAAATGACAGGTCAGATGTGAAGAGTGAACTAACCACTAGACCACGTCTGCAACTGTATGTCAACTTTAAAGTGTGTAAACTTTAATAAGGATGCTGATGTCTTTGTTAGCAGAGGTACATATTCTAAAGTCTCTTGCAAACAGTTTTCCTCAGAACTGACTCTTTATTAGTGTAGAGTAAATTGGCTTAGGCTAAAAAACATGCGTGTTCTTTTATGACACATATTCTTAAATAAATCATCCTGTCCGACTCTGTGGTGCCATTTACTCAAACATCCAAAGACAAACGTGTGGAAATTACTTGGGAAAAAAATGTCAACAAACTGTCAATTTTATAATAACACTATGATCATACATAATTTATGGGTGTCATTTAAAAAAATTATATGGAAAATCAAATGAAATATAATTAAATACAAAAAAAATGTAAATAATTAAAACCAGTTTAAATAATGACTACCAAGCTGCTAATTTATTCACACATGGCAAAGGCACAAAAGAAACATGGGTTTTCTTATTTGTTCAACTTTGTAAGCATAATATATACTATATTAAATAGACCAGTTTTTTAACTGATGGATTTTTTTTTTACATTTACTAACACCAATTACAGAACATGATCAATCATTTAACAACTTTTAATTTAAAGAAATACCATGCAATAAATGCCACACACCTTTGTTGTTATTTAATGGAGTGAAACAACTCAAGATGGTGCATCCAAGTTATGATTTGCATGTGTGTCTGTTGGTGGAAATGGTTTTAAACAAAGAACAGACTTCTGGAAGGGTCAAACTTCTCACGATAGTGCTGGCACTGTGGTAAAGTTTCCATGTTGAAGAGTTTGTTTATGAATGGCTTTCCAAACAGTGGCTATAGAAGGCAGAGGACGATGTCTTTTAACATTTACTAAATGTGTGGTTTATGTCAGCACAAACGTTAGTGAGTGTTTGCCAAGTCATTGCTATGAAGTTCCTGTGGTTTAAAATTATATTTAAAATATATAAAATGTTAATACGTACTATAAAAGTATATAAATAGTACTAAAATAATACTTTTAAGTATCTATGATATTCTGGTCCCTAGATATGGTTTGGGTTTTTTCTTTAACACATAGGGGATTGTTTCATACTTCATTCATAAATGATACTCAATTTTTTTCCATTAACTGAGAAGTGAAAGTGAAACAGATCAAGGTTGTGTTCATAATGACTGATAATGCCCTCGCCGCCTGAATGAGCTACTTCATTCCTTTCACGCCTGGTCAGAGCTTATGCTTTCTAAGAGTTTAGTTATTGAGTAAGGAGCTTCAGTCTGGTGAAAAAACCACTGGTGACACAAAGTCTTTTAGTCACAGTATTGTGAAAAAATTGGGCAACTAGCACTTTCCAGAGGAAAATGAGCACATTTCTTGAATATGTACAGCATTGTTTCTTACCTCAAACTCATGCCGTTTCTCGTAAACTGGAATGATGAGTCTCGCAATGTGTGTTATGAGCTCAAACCTCTCGGCTTTCCATAGACCCTCCACACACACCTCCAACTGCTCAACCAGGACATCCTGTCACACAAGTGCAAATGAACTCTCACAAATGACTCTTATGACTTGTTCATCAAACATATTCCTGATATGGTCTTTTATGGGGTTCAATCTGACGGTGTTGTTTACCTCAGTGTAGTACACATCTTGCATCCCTACGTCTTCTTTCATAGCTCCTTCTTCATCGATGTTCTGGGTAATTTTCTTAAAAGCTGCCAGTCCACTCGGAAACAGCTCTGAAACAATAAGATAACAGAATATATTCCACTATACTAAGACAAGATTTGCAAAAACACTTTAAACTGCTTATAACACATATGAATCAAAAGTACAAGACAGTACAACTACAGACAGTAGTTGTTTTAGCATTTAAATCTAACTTTTGGTCTGACTGTTTTTTATAATCAAATGTAATGACATTAACACATTTTTATCTTATCGTGCTTTTTTTCTTGTGTGTCCAAATACAGTTTGGGGCCATGGTACATAAGCTATTGCATTATTAAAGATTACTCATTAAAAGCTGACGATTAGGATTACAAAATAACTGCATCACTGTTACCAACACATGACTTTTTCGAAACATACAGCAGTCCTTTAAACAATGCCATTTTTATCTCTAGTTTTTAGTTATGTAAATTTGTGGGACCTGTGAAATCCTTTTAGTTTTACATTGTAGAAGAATAGGGTGGCACAAACCTCTAAACTCTTAGCAGTTAACAATATCTGTTTCCTATTTAATTGGCAAAAACGTTTCTGTAAAATAGACGTTTTCTGTTAATGCATGCTTTATTTAAAATAAAACTGGAAGAGAGAGAAACAGGTTTAAAATGCTATCCACAATACTTCTGACACGTTGTTTGAGACTTTGCATTGCCATTTGCATTGTACAACATAAATTAGGGCTAGGATAGTAAAGTGTTTGTCCTGAGCAGGACCATTATTTGCATGGAGAAAATGAGGGAAATTACATGAGCCACAGGTATTTATTGATTTGTGTTGCTCTTTTATAAATTAAAAAAAATGTAGCAAGAATAAATTTATCATTGTAATATGAGATCAGGCATGCATTCTGATTATAATTTGGTAGTCGGTGTAAAATACAGTTACGGCTGATTTTTAGAACTCATCATCTAAGGAAGAATGATTTTAGCCAAATAAATGAGCATGAAACCTTTGTTGAAAGTAAAGAAACCTTTGCAAACTTACTTTTCCTGTGCAAATACTCTGCCACCAATGCAGCAACATGAACATTACACATAGCAGCCTGTGAAGATACAAGAGCAGAGAAAATAAGGTTCACATCAAGAAAACAAACTGACCTGAACTTAAGCTCACACGTCAACTGATTTAAAGGTATTGTACACTCAAAAATGAAAACTTGCTGAAAATGTTCTAGCTATCCAAGATGCAGATTAGTTTGTTTCTTCATAGGAACAGATTTAGAGAAATTTAGCATTACATCACTTGCTCACTAATGGATCCTCTGCAGTGAATGGGTGCCGTCAGAATGAGAGCTGATAAAAACATCACAATAATCTACACATCTCCAGTCCATCAGTTAACGTCTGTGCATTGGTAAGAAACAAATCCATCTACACATTTTTAACTTATATTTGATTCATATTTTTACCAAAAGTGAAAGGTAGAATGCCTAAATGATGGATTTGTTTCTTACAAACACACAGCTTTACATTCACAAGACATTAATTGATGGATTGGAGTTATGTGGATTACTGTGATGTTTTTATCAGCTGTTTGGACTCTCATTCTGACGGCTCCCATTCACTGTGGAAGATCCATTGGTGAGCAAGTGATGTATTGCTAAATTTCCCCAAATCTGTTCTGATGAAGAAACAAACTCATCTACATTTTGGATGGCCCAAGGGTGAGTAAATTTACATTTTTGGACGAACTATTCCTTTAACTATCCCCATTTATATGTCTTACGGCATCCACTGTACAAGGAACTACTGTTATATAATCTTTTCCATTGTTGGATGTATTCCCTGTATGTGACCAAAATAGAAATATTAGGGAACGCTGACAAGGAAGTGACCTTTAGTCCAATTCAGTTCCTGTTTTTCATTCTGTGGGGGATATATTTACATGAAGAATCAAACATTGCTGCTAACCTAAACATATCAGAAGAGTACGGAACAGATTAAGCCCAATTATTAAATAATTCATAAATCACGTAAACAGAAAAAGTTAAACAGCACTGAAAGTCTCTTGTGAACTGTTGTTAAATGATCAAGGCTTGACCCGTGTTCAGTCAGGCAAAGGCCATGACAGGTGCAATTACTAAGACTGTTTAAAGGATAACCTAAACGTTACTACCAGGAGGTAGTTTCCAGAGGTACGGCTATAAAATGTAACCACTTTAGATAATGCAACTGAAATCCCCAAGCAGGTGATCAAAAACAAAAATGGGGAAAGTTGAAAACATTTCAGTTTCAAATAAAAATAAAACATTTATTAAATGCATCAAAAGATGATGCATGTGCATAAAGTCTCACAAAATATATTGTCGTTGTAAGTTTCTGCTTGTCCATAGAGCAAGTTAGTTGAATGAGTGTTAGAAAATCATCAAACTTTAAAGTAAACTAAACTTTTCCCTACAGCAGCCTTTTTAATGTCTTCTATAAAAGTAAAATGTTAAATTAAATGTATTTTTTCAAATGTATCAATAGATCAATTAGACTGTACCAGAAACAATGTTAACATCAAGACTGGAAGTTGATGTTTAAAAAGAACTGGCATTTGGTGTTTATATTAACCGATGTAAATTTATTGGTAACAAAATTGAAAACTGAATGAAACAATGTATGCCACATTATGATAAACATCTGAAAAACAAATGTTGTTTCCTCTGAAATTTCCACAATAAAGCAGCTGATATGACCTGCAGCCCGTGTGTAAAATGACATTCAGAGTATACTTATAGCTTCAGGGTGAGGTGGGGCTTAAAAATGGCCTACAGGAATAATGACTGAGCAAGCATCTAATTTCATCCATGTAGAATGGGTTGAGGCCAAAAGAAGTTGACATGGAGCCTTTCCAATGCACCTGTACCAACAAAACAACACTGCATCACATGCTCAAAATAACATACCTCAGAAAAGTCTCCATTTTTGCTGTGTGCTCGTGCCATGCTGTCCAGCCATGTCCGCCTGAGCTCTGGAGTGCTGGCGTACGATCGGGCGAGACTGTACTGAAGGTCGAGCAGCATTTCTGGGTCTTTTTCGTGCTCACGCATCTGAGCGGTGGCCATCAAAACCGTACGAATTCTCATCGTCAGACCCTTCACTTCAGATGGAAACGTGGTGGTCTTGGGAGACATATAGATCATATAGACTTCAAATGTTAATAAATATTTACCTAGAGAAGCAAAAATACTGTACAGGACATTTTGGCACACATATTATTACTGTAGGTGTTATGGCTGTTCACACAAGTCACATTCCTCTGTGCTATTTTTAAATTCTTGCTCTATGCAAATTTTTTGGACACGTCTTGCAGCTTTTTCTGCATCTCACAAGAATGACTTGCATGTAATGCCATGAAGACTGTATTGTATGCTTTTAAAGGATTAGTTCACTTTCAGAATAAAAGTTTCCTAATAATTTCCTCACCCCCATGTCATCCAAGATGTTCATGTCTTTTCATCTTCAGTTGAAAAGAAATTAACGTTTTAAAGGGAAACATTCCAGGATTTTTCACCATATAGTGGACTTCAATAGGAGCCAACGGGTTGAAGATCCAAATTGCAGTTTCAATGCAGCCTCATAGGCTCTACACAATCCCAGCCGAGGAATAAGGGTCTTATCTAGTAAAACGATCAGTCATTTTCTAAAAAAAATTAATAAAAAATTATATACTTTTTAACCACAAATGCTCATCTTGCACTAGCTCTGTGATGCACATGTGAGACTTAAAGGGGTCATATGACGTTGCTAAAAATAACATTATTTTGTGTATTTGGTGTAATGCAATGTGTTTGTGGGTTAAGGTTCAAAAAACACATTTTCCACATACTGTACATTATTGTTGCCCTATGTCCCGCCTTTCTGAAACGTGTCGATTTTTACAAAGCTCATCGTTCTGAGAAGCGAGGCGTGCTCTGATTGGCCAGCCATCCTGTGCGTTGTGATTGGCTGAATACCTCAAGCGTGAGACGGAAATGTTATATCGTCGTATCGATATTTCGAACACAGCACTACTCTACACAGCTCAAAACTCGCGTTTGAATAGTCAGTGGCAAATTCTTTAAATATGAAAACATACTTACAGGCTGTGAGTCAGAAGCACCAGACTGTCATTGCAAAGTTGGAATTGCCCCACTTTATAGAAACAGTCTTTGTGCATAGCTGGCAGGCTACTCCCAAGTTCAGGAAACAGTCCTCCGTAAAATGCGATGCACACACTCTAATATTTGGGTTGAACTGTTCTGGAACAGTGTTGTAAATACAACTTTACCACTGATTTCTAGTTGTGTCCTCTTTTGGAAGCTCAAACAAAGTAGTTTCGCTTTCACAACGAAACACAGCGTCTCCACGACATGGCGCCGGCTGCAGCAACAATACTACAGCGAGAATAAAAGTCCAGCCTTCTTTCATTGCTTATACATTTGGGCGGTGTTTTGCAAATCTCCCCACACCGTGACGTAGACATGTGGGGGCGTGTTTGAATGAGCCGTTTTAGGGGGGCGTGGTCGAGTCTTAACTTTTATAAAGAATATCTCTTTGGTTTTGAGACTTTAGTCTTTACAACTCCAGGGATCTTATCTATGCACAAACAGCTTGTAACACTCCAAAGAGAAAGGAAAACTTGAAATCGCATCATATGACCCCTTTTAACGCATTGTGTAATCAACGTTTGAAACGTCACATGTGGTTAACTCTTCGTCTGTGTACTTCATTTCAAAAAGTTAGGATAGATCTCATTTTCTCGTCCAACTTCAAAATCATCTGACATTGTTGTTTTACCTTTATTTGTAAAGGGCGTTTGACTTTCTTTGCACATTTGCTTTGTAAACACTGGGTTGGATCCTGTAATATTTCCTCAAATCCTTAATTTCTTTTCTTTTCAGTCTTTTTTCTTCCACTGCATTTTGTTTTTGGAGCGCAACAATGTGCTCTTTGTGTGTGAATGGCTTTGTTTTAAATAGTGTTGGGGACAGGGGTGTGGGGTTGTGGTTTTTTGCAAATACTTTGAAAATATTTTCCTTTCTTTATTCAGAACATGACATCTGCCATTTATTACACATCTTTCTGAAATGCTTGATTCTTATGCCTGTTTCACACCACAAGCTTGAGATTCGCGTCAGCTTCACATCAGCATAACTACATCATCACTGTAGACTTGGAAGAGTATTCACAATTTAAGCGTTTGAACAGCATAGGAGCGGCTCCAAAGCTACATATTTCTTTACAAAGACAACTATACGGGGATTTACATGTAAATGGTAACAAGAAAAACAGCTCTGATCATGTCATTTCAGACATAGTATATGAGGGGTTGCAACCTTTTGTGCATAAAGTGCCATTTTTAATTTATCTGAAAATACAGTACAGACATTTTCAGATAAAAATCAGTGTTTGATTAAGTAGTAGTGCAGAATCATAAATAAAAATCTTTAAAAACTGTTTATTAAACTTTTCAAAATCCTAAAAGTTCATTTTAATTTTTAAATTAGACTTTGTATAACAGATTTACAGATGATTTATTGTGATTTGTGTGTGGAATGTAAAAAACTTTGTATACTGACTTAAAAATAACCAGCATTTATAGCGTTAATTTATTTATTGCTAAGAGCAACAAATGCAGAATAAACTGTAAGCTGTCATACACATATGGTTAATTCTCACACTTTAATTGTATTTATAGCTCCTAACAGGCTGTGTGACTATGAGGAATGATTACTTCAAAATGTACGTCATCCTTATTGGTCATGTACCAGTGATTTTCTGTCTGCCATAGGTTGCTGACCCCTGTGCTATATAAATAAACCTTTACTCTATTTACTGTAAAATGATACCCAAGGATTTCAGTATTAATACTAACAGGCCGTTTAACATTTATAAAAATATAAATGCATGGCAAGGTTTGTACATCAGGCCCCTGATGTTCTGGATGGCGCAAATGTGTTTTGTGTTACGTGTATAAATAAATTATGAAAAAGATGCTTTGTTTTTAATAGCTTTCAAAGAGTTCTGGGGATATTTACCACCCTTAAACATCCTCTTAATGAAAATAATTCATGAGGTAGTTTGAAAAAAAATGACTGCTTGCATTCTCTACTGCACCTTCATGGCTTTATCACTGTTGGCAAAGTTGTTGATGATGGACAGTGACTCCTGGAAACGTGAACTGCCGGTTAGCGCCACATCAGCGATAAGCTGGCTCACGGCGATGATGATCTAATGGTCAGAGAGGAAAAAGACAAAACAGACATTCTTGGGTAACACAAGAACAGGCACAAATTAATGTTCGTTCACCAAGGGGACAAAATTGTCAGTGAAATTCATGCTTGAGAATTGAGAAAAGAAGAGTGAAGAAAAAAATCAATGTAAATCTAACGTGAACACAATATTTTTATTGTCCATTAAGCTGAAATTTATGCAAATGTATTATGCAAAATAATCCAGCCAGTATGAAAATATAATTGAATTGTGTGTAGAGACATAAACTGCCAGCTATGAAATTTGCCTTGGCAAGACAAAAGGAGTCAGTAATTTTATTTCACAGATGTCTAAAATGTCATTTCCATCACAGGATGCTATTAAGTACAACACATTGTGTGAGATGTGGTGGAAATGACACTGTACGTTCAAGGTTTTCTCATGATGCTTTAGGATGTGTTTACATGACATCGTTTTTAATTAAAAAAAAAAAAAAAAAAAACTTTTTATGCATTTTGGTTGTCCATTTACAAGACAACGTATGTCATTGTTGTATACTGTAAATGTACCCTTATATTTACTATTAGACATTGTAAGAAGACAAATTAAAAGCAAAAGTCTAAAAAGTGAGTTCATTTACTAAAAGCTTTCAAGGTCTAAACTCTATAATAATAATAGCTAAAGGAATCCCCTCATACAGCACATTAGGTTTCACAGAGTGAAAGTGCAACCAAAACAGTACAGTTTAGTAGGTACAGCAGATAAAGCATTGTGAATTCAGTGTGAATGCAAAAATACTAACAAATCGTTTTCATTTATGAGGGTGCAACTGAAATGTATTTTATAAATCGAAAAAGTGAAGTTGTTGCTTTGCATTAAGTATAAATGATACAGATGCCTTAAGACATATGAGAGAGTGGTATTCAGCTAAAGTTCAAAGAACAACTGAATGTGGTTTGACCTGTCTCACTGGCACTATGAGGTTTTATTACACTATGCAGACTGTATCACATGCTTACGCACCTTGACCAAACCTTTTATGTTTTTGATAAGAGCACTTTCAAAGACATTAAGACACCTAGACTGTCTATGTAATATCAGATACACAGAAATGTTTTGGATCTAAGCTTGTGACACACCGGATCGCACGCAAGTCAGCACGCACAAAAATTATCATGATGAATTTAAAAAGAGCTACTGTTAAAAGTACCATACAACATTTGGGGTCATGTCTTTTTTTTTTTTTTTTTAGCAAGGATGCACAAATTGGTCAACAAATTGAAAGTAAATTTTCACAAAAAATATATTTCAAATAAATGCTGCTATTTTGAAATTTTACATTCATCAAAGAATCCTGAAAATGTATCACGGTTTCCACAAAAAAATATTAAGCAGCACAACTGTTTTCACTAATGATAATAATAATAAATGTTTTTTGAGCTCCAAATCGGCATATTAAAATGATTTCTGAAGGATCATTTGACACTGAAGACTGGAGTAATGGCTGAAAATTCAGCTTTGCTTTCACAGAATTTTCTTTTTAATTACAATTACAACAGAAAACAGTTATTTTAAATTATAATAATATTTTCACAATATTACTCTTTTTACTGCATTTTTGGTGAGCAAAAACATTAAAAAAAAATCTTAACCCTAGTAGTTATTTTCAGAGGTCTGCAATTCGCTTGAATGAACCCAGTCTCCTTTAAATGAACTAAACCAGCAGGAGCTGGTCTGAGCACGATCTGACTCCAATTTCAAAATCAGGAATAGTGTAAATGAAAGAGAACTGGGTGTTTATTTTTATAAATTAGGTTTATGAGTTTTCATAAAGTGTGAAAACACCTATAAAAGCAATGTAGAACTGTGGATCATTTGACATTTCTAGTTACCGCCCTCACATTCCCATTAACTGATTCCAGACATACTTGACTCGACCATGCAATCACTCATTAGTTCTCCACCGTATGTTTAACACATCAAGAGAATCGTCTGAGAGTCGTACCTTTAGGACAAACATATAATGCTTTACAGACACTATCAAATGATATAAGTTATATTAGTTTTACTGCAGGTTTCATGTTCATAATCATATTAGTATTGTGTGCTTTAGCAGGAATTATTTACTTGTGGAACAGGGGAGTTTTTTTGTCATCTAAAGGTATGCTACTGTTGAAAAGTTTTAGGTCAGTACTTTTTTTTTTTTTTGGAAAGAAATAAATATTTTATTTAGGAAGGATGCTTTATTTTGATCAAAAATTACCATAAAGGCCTTTATAATTTTTCAAAAGATTTCTACTTTAAATAATTGCTGTTTGTTAAGACTTTGTAGTCATCATACAATCCTGAAAAAAAACAAAAAAAAACAAGGAACAGTAAATCAGGATTAGAATAATTTCTGAAGGATCATGTGACACTAAAGACTGGAATAATGATGCTGAAAATTTAGCTTTTCCATTACAAGAATAAATTACATTTTAAAATATATTTAAATACAAATAGTTATTTTAAACTGTAATAATATTTCATAATATTACTGTTTTACTAATCAAATAAACACAGCATTTGTGAGTGGTAGTGTACATTTCTAGATCCAGATCCAGTCATTTAACTTTCACTGACAATACAAGTTAAGTTCTATTTGACGTCTGCTGTCAGTTACCACTAGAAATAATGTTGACCCAATCAACCCTCTCAAGTTTGCAAAAACAAACTCATGCACAGTGAGGGAAGCCTAATGGGCAAGACATTACACCGGGATAAACAATACAACAAACACACTACATCAGAAATATTACAACAGGCTTTGTTTGCATTCCTATCACAAATGAAATATGGCGCTACCCAGACTAAGGTCTATAGCAAAAAAATTAGGAACCGCACAACATTATGACCACTGACAGCAGCAGTTTTGCCTTTGTCGTGGACCAGTGGGTCCCAAATGGATAGCGATCTTATCAGCTGAAAGGCCTTTTAATTTATGCTCCATTCAGTGCCTAATTACACAATTTCCTTGGATATATGTCGTCTTAATGTTAATACGACTATAATTGCATTTTAAATTTATGTTACTTATAATGATAAAAGACAGATTGTGAAATTAAATATTTCCTATTCTTTAACTGCTAGGTTAGGTTAGGTTAGCTTCCTAGCCTATTAAAACTTATCATCTTTGATCTATTATTTCTGATCACTTAAGAACATTGAAATAATAAAATATGAATCAACAATTAAAATGATCACATTTGATCTATTACTTGAAAATTTGCTAAGAACATGCAAATAATAATTTACACTTACAAACAGTAATGTGTTATGATTTGTAAACACCCATTAAAGCATCTTACTCATGGACTCAGTGGTGCAAGCTCATTAATCACCCCTTGTGGTCTTCAAATATGTAGCCTTGCAGTAACCACCCATATTTTTAAGCATTAGGTTACGGTACAACTCCGTGTTACACAAAACACCTCCCCCGCATCCAAATGATCTTTTACTGCAAAAGTACTGTGCAACAGTTGACTGATGACAAAGAAACATTAAAATGATGGGCCAAGATGTGTGCTGATATACAGTAAGATAGGATACGTAATGTCCAACATTAACTAAGAGAAAGGTTAAATTTGTCATTAGATTTGGCAGGCAACTGTTTTCCAAGTAAAATACAGACCTTAAGACCTTTCTTAAGACCTGAACAAATAAAATTAATACCATATGAGCAGGGTAGGGCAATGTCTATATTAACATATTAAACTGCAAAATGACTGTAAAAAGCATTATTTACAGTTCAGATACAAGTTTTCACTAAAACAAAAAGTTTTATAGAATGATAAACTTCACATTTCAGACTTTAAACCATTTTTAAGAAAATAGATGTCAAAAATATTAATAATTATTATTAATTGAAACGAATATTATCAAATAAATTATTATGTTAATTAAATAACATTTAAATATATTTTACTGTTTAGATTTTTATAATGCATTGTCTTCTTATCGGTCCACCAGTTCACATTTACAGCTCTGCATATTTGCAGGGTAAAAACATGGGTCGATTTTCACATTGGTCAGAACAAAAACAACAGGCTTATTGAAAATGCATATTCATTCTCTACCAGCAGGTGGCGCTTTCGGAACAGCAGTAAACAAATCAGCAGCACAAAATAGCCTTTTGAAGTTTAATCCTCACATTAAGGAATATCGCAATTCTAGTCTTTCTGTCCCCAAATTTAAGACCTCTTGAAATCATAATTAAGACTTTCTTGTACAATTTAAGATATTTTATGGCCTTAAATTTGAATTTAAGACTTTTTAAGACTTCTTAAGGACCCACAGGAACCCTGTCATAACTTGTGCGTGTTACAGTTGGAAAATAAAGAGACAAGGACAAGTTTAGTAATGTGAAATAATAGTCTTCTTAGATTAATTACATGGCTAATCAAACAGAGATCTTTGTATGAAATTGTTAATATATACCTGTAAGTGCATGCGCAGGAAGCTCTTCTTCTTGGTGTACTCAAAATTGTTCCTCATGAGCAAGTAAAGAAGGGCAGACGCTTCCCCACGTAGGACACTTAGTTTAGACATACAGCACTTCAAGACTTCATAACACAGCAAACCACACAGAGTTACACGGCCCTTAAAAAGGGGAACCTGGAACTAAAATATATAGATCAAGACACAAACACATTAACGTTCAAGTAGGAAATTCTGAAATATCTTGAAAACATCTCATGTTGTTGCATTTGAAGGTTGTGGTCATTCTTTAAACCTACAGTTTACCCAAAATAAAAACTATTTCCATTAATTATGCATCATTATCCTTTTTTTTCCGAACTTGTATGCTAAAAATGTTGAAAAAATAAAATAATAAAGCTGCACCTTTTGCGTTTGCATTAACATTTGGTTTGGGAACCACATGATGGTGAGTAAATAATGATTTTCTGAGATTTTCTGAAACACATTGATCTCACCTTGATGATAAAGGCTCGCAGAGAAGCAAAGATGTGTTTGATTGCTGTTTCTGATTGTCCGACTTTCAAAAAATTGAGGTACGTGTCAAACACTTTTGTCATCAGAGCATTGTGACCATCACTGTCCAGCAGCTGATTCTGTCAAGGCCCATTAATTACATTATCAGTTTGTGGAAGAAATCAACCTATCCAACAAGCAGTACAACTTTTGCTTCATCATGAACACTATGATAGGAATAACTGCAGGTTTCTCCCTCTTCTTTAAGTGTTGGTGATTACCTTGAAGCTCTGAGTGAAGAGTGAGAGGACGTCCAGCACGGTAAGGCAGGCCTCTGTCGACATATTCCCCTCAAGCAAAGACTGATGGTTGATCTCTGCTTCTGTGGAACCTCCAGCTGAAATACAAGATTACACAAAAGCATGTTAATATTACAATGCAACTGGCTTTACTCAAAAGGTTTCTAAAAATGTTTCTTGTTAATCTCGTAGTTATAAGTCTAGTTTCAAAAAAACAAATGAATCTCCAGTTAATTATGATAACTTAAAGATGTTGTGTATAATTTTTTTGATGTTAAAATTCATTTTCCTAACTTCCTACTAATTAACCAGCGGTCAAAGGTTTGGGGCAAGTACTTTTTTTTTTTTTTTGAATATTAGCACTTTTATTCAGCAAAGATGCATTAAATTGATCAAAAGTGACATTTATAAACATATATAATGTTAAAAAACATTTCTATTTCAAATAAACTATTTTTTAGCTTTCTCCTCAAAGAATCCTGAAAAAATATTAAGCACGATTTCAACAAAATATTAAGCACCAGAACTGCTTTCAACATTGATAATATTAATAATAAAAATGTTTCTTGAGCACCAAATTAGCATATTATAAAGGTTTCTGAAGGATCATGCGACACTAAAGACTGAAGTAATGATGCTGAAAATTCAGCTTTGCATCACAGGAATAAATTACATTTTAATATATATATATTTAAAAACAGTTTTTTTTTAATTGTAATATTTCATTATATTACTGTCTTTATTATATTTTTAATCAAATAAATGCAGCTTTGGTGAGCATAAGACACTTGTTTCAAAAACATTATAAAAATATTACAAACTACAAACTGCTATTTAAAAAAAAATGCATAACGGTCAGCTGAGACTTGTGACAACGGAATTTAAAGTTTCATGGTAAATTAAGTTGTTACATTACATAGCATTTTGTTATGATATATTAAATTAGGGAAAGTTTTTTAGTTTCATTTTGTCCATTGCATTACAGTATGTTACATTTCATTTTGTTTTGTAGTATGGCATAATAATCATTATACAATCAGAAAAGCCATGAAAATCATGTAGCATAATGCAATTTTTCACAGAACGAAAGGGAATAAAATAACAGGAGTACACCAATTACCCATGTTCAGGGTTAATGAGGTGTCCATAGTGCTGAACTGCTGCAGCTTTGCTTGCATTAGGCTTCCTCGACCTCGCAGCACCGGCATTGTCTGAGACTTCCTCTCAGATGAGAAGAGTTTAAAAATCCAGGGTTCCTGGCTTCTAAACAACACACACAAACAAAGCCGTATTGTCCACAACAATGCTAATCTTGATACCACTGCTTATTTGAAGGCACAAGGGGTAATGAAATGTAAAGATCTGGCTTTGATGACAAGATAGCAGGCAGCATGTCACAGTTGTGGTTCATATAAATATGAGTGATCTAAATGTGGTTAATTCTCAAATGGGAAATGTGTTGTCGTTGTTGAGTCCCTATCAAGCATACCGGCTGATGTTTCGCTTGCCCACATAGCGGAACTGGACTATGCAGATCCTACAGACAGAGAAGAAAGAAAATTAGAAGCCAAATAAAAGGAGGATCATGATGTTTGTGATTTACTTTCTGGCAACAAACTTTTATATTTTCAAACAATTTTCAGGGCCGGAAACCCAGATTAAGACCTGAAACATTACACAACACAAGCTGGATTTCACATTTTGTCAGAACATAATTCTTAAAGCAACACAACTGTGTGCTGCATTCTCAGTGACAAAACAATTTACTTTTATTCAGCAAATATGCATTAAATTAATCAAAAGAGACAGCAAAGTCTTTTACATTGTTACAAAATATATCTATATATTTCAAATAAATGCTGTTCTTTTAAACTTTCTATTTATTAAAGAATCCTGAAAAATGTGTCACTGTTTAAACAAAAATATTAAGCAGCACAACTGTTTTCAACATTGATAATAAGAAGAAATGTTTCTTGAGCAGCAAATCAGGATATTACAATAATTTCTGAATGATCACGTGACACTGAAGACTGGAGTAATGGCTGATGAAAATTCAGCTTTGCACCACAGGAATAAATTACATTTTAAAATATATTAAAATAGGAAACAATTATTTTAAATTGTACTAATATTTCACAATGTTACTGTTTTACTGTATTTTTGATTAAATATATACAGACTTGGAGACTTAAATCTTGTGTTTTACCATCTCATTGTGTAGTTACACAAGATACGCATAAATAAATAAATACGCATGAATAATTAGATCAACACTGGTCAAACAATTACAACACCTCATGGGAAACTTAGTACGTTACTCACTCGAGCAGACTGAGGAAGTTCATGATGTCTTGTGGATTGACTTTAGACCAGTAGGCCATCAGAGTATCTACAGGAAGAAATTGAGTAACATACAAACAGAAGAATTAATGCAATATACTGTAGCTCAACTTTTCCTGTTTGCAGTGACATTCTCAAGAACTTCAGAACACCCAGACATCCGATCCACAGGGTTCCCATGCTCTTTGACAAATGACCAATAGGGATAGTTCACACAAAAAATAAAATTATGCCATAATTTACTCACCCTCAAACCATCCTAGGAGTAAATGACTTTCTTCTTTCAAACGAATACAATCAGTTATATTAAAAAATGCCCTGGCTCTTCCAAGCATTATAATGGCATTGAATAGGGTTTAAGATTTCAAGCCCAAAAAAGTGCATCCATCCATAATAAAAAGTTCTCTACACTGCTCTGGGGGGTTAATAAAGGCGTTCTGAAGCGAAGCAATGCATTTGTGGGAGAAAAATATCCATATTTAAAACTTTATAAGCTGTAATCTCTAGCTTCCACTAACTGTCGTACACATGTTCACGAGAAAGTGGCATTTCAGCGGATGACGTAGGACGTATGCGTAAGCTCCGGTGAGAATATGCTAGTCTCGCGAGAACCAAGTTTTGTTCACTGCAAAGGAAAACCAGTCTCCTCTTGGCTTATATCGAAATCCTCTGACATTTTTCTTTACAAATCCTTGTTTTGTACTTCTAATTCATGATCAGTGTTTTGTTTTGCTTGCTCCACTGCACTTCTGCATTTGTCACGTGTTTGCCTATGTCATTCGTTGTAACGCCACTCTCATGAACGCACGTACGATAGTTAGCGGAAGCAAGCGACTACGGTTTATAAAGTTTTAAATATGGATATTTTTCTTACAAAAATGAATCTCAATGCTTCAGAAGGGGTTTATTAACCCTCTGGAGCCTTGTGGAGTACTTTTTATGATGGACGGATACATTTTTATTGGACTTCAATATCTTAAACTTCATTCACTGCCATTATAAAGCCAGTAAAGAGCCAGGACATATTTTTACATTACTCCGATTGTATTCATCTGAAAGAAGAAAGTCATATACAACTAGGATGGCTTGAAGGTGAGTAAATCATGGGATAATTTTCATTTTTGGGTGAACTATCCCTTTAATAGATTACTGGGATGAATTTCAGATAGGTTTTGGTTTTAGCAGATTTAAATTATTATTCTTATACTGTACAAACGTCTCTAATAAGAACCTAAAAAAGAGCAATACTAATGTTTGTGGTCTTGCGATGTTGTAAAAAAATACATTCAGTGGAAATTTCTAAATGTGAATCACAATTTCAGGTTTTCTATGAGCATTAAATCAGAGTTTCTCAATCCTGCTTCATCAAGATTAAGCATCACTCTACAAATGCACCGGCAAGCTGATGTGGGAGTCATCTAAAGTGTGTGGTGCTGGGAAAACCAACAGCAGGGTCGATAAAACCTTGTTTAAAGTGATACCTGTCATAAGATCAGTGTGCATGAAATCTGCGCCCACAGAACTCCAACAAACGTTCAACAGATTTCCACAGAATTTAAATGACTGTCATTTAAAGATCAACAACAGCTGCAATCTGCCCTGTGCTGCATATTCAGTATGCAGATTTCTTTTTCTTTCAAGCAGAGCTGGTAAACTTTGTCACAGCAAAGTATTATTTAAAATATTCTTTATATGTGAATTTGAAACAATCTGTATTGTATAAAACACTGTATAAATAAATATATAAATATAATATATAAATATTTAATAAAGGTGACTGTGTGAATGTGAAAATGTGATTAGTGCTTGTACGTCCTAATGATGTGGGTGGTTGATAGTGTGGTTCTTGTCTTTGGTTTCTGAGTGGTGTCTAAGTCATCGCTTTAGGGTTGTTAGGGTGCCTGGCTGGTTGCTAAGTCATTCAGGGTGGTTTCTAGGGCATTAGTTGGTTGCAAAGAAAATTCTCGGTGGTTGCTAGAAGTTTTGAAAAACCTCTAACCCAAAGTATGAACAATAGTAATGTTGGAGAAGAGAGCCTGTGGCTATAGGATTAAAGCTGATCTGAAAGTAAGGCTACAATCGTGACTATAATTCTGATGGTGTTTTATGATGATAATAAAAGGTAAAAGTGTGCTTACCATCTGACAAAGTTCTTACAATATGCAGGAAACACAGGAGCAGCCCTCTGATTTCATACTGCCCCAAACGGCCAGCGGCGGGTACATTGCTCATAGTGGAACCGCGCCTGTGTAACTGAGCAGAAGTGGAAAAAAAAAAAAAAAAGAAATTTAAAAATGATGCATGATTTGTGTGATGTTTAATGAGGTAACCTGCAGTGTTGGGGAAACTTAACAAACATTTTTTTTTTTTTTTTTTTACATTTAACGAGTAATGCATCACTTGTTAAATTTATATGATAGTAACATAAGTTGTTTTTGTTAATGCATGTTACTGCATATTTAATTGATTAACTGACAAACAACTGCAAACTTGTCCCTTCCACATGTTGGGAAAAATGGGTATATTAAGGCAGAGAAGTTAGAGAATGTGTAAATTTTATTTTATTTATTTATTTATTTATTTATTTTTTAATTTTCCAAAACATTATTTGTGGTGGACCAAAAAAAAAAAAAGTTGTCTTGTTCTCTGTTGATGGTGCATGAGAAAAACAACAAAATATATTATATTGTATAAATTCTAGTAAGTAAATTACATAATTTTATATATTATACACTACTGATCCACAGTTTGGCATCAGCAAGATGTTTTAATGCTGCACTTATTTGATCAAAAATACAGTAAAAACTGTAATATTGTAAAATTAATGACAATTTAAAATAACTGTTTTCATTAATATATTTTAAAATCTATTTTAATCCTGTGATGGTAAAGCTGAATTTTTAGCATCATTACTCCAGTTTCAGTGTCACACGATCCTTCAGAAATTATTATAACAGACTGATTTGGTGCTCAAGAAATATTTCTTATTATCATCACTGTGGAAAACAGTTTTACTATTAATATTTTTGTGAAAACTGTGATGAGAACAACATTTATCTGAAATAGGTATCTTTTGTAACAGTCTAAATGTCTTTACTGTCACTTTAATGCATTTTTGGTAAATAAATATATACATTTTTAAACAGTAGTGTGTATATATATATAAAGAGTGAGGAAAAGTATTCTAATGTGTTAATTTCTATAAAAACTAACAATGTAATATAATTAGTTATTTTTTATATTGAGTAACACAATACTGTAACATGTTACTTTTAAAAGTAACTTTCCCCAACACTGGCCGCCTGTAGTGAAATCATGGCTGTCTCCGTTTCACCTCATTGATGTCTGGAGTGCCAGGATCTCCATACATAGAGCCTCTGGACTCTCCTTTCCTAAAGTGACCATTCTGGGTGATGACACCAGCTGTGGAACACACAAACACAGACAAATGTACACATACTGTACTGTGTGTGTGTGTGTGTGTGTGTGTGTGTGTGTGTTACATCCGTTGACAAAAAAACTTTGACACTCACTAGGTTCCTTATCAACGATTGTACTGCTTCTGCGGCTGTCCACTGACAAATCATCCCGGTACTAAAGGAGCATGGGAAAACAGGAAGTGCTTATCCGACTGCTGATCAAGAACTTGCAAGGTTAACATTTGCACTAGGACATGGCATTTAAATGTAGCACTCTCATGTCTCGAGTTACAACAGTGCAAAAGTAAACCGAATCAGTAAATACAGAAACAACGCATACACACCCACAATCAACACACAATGCTGTCAAAAGAAAACAGCTAGAACAAGGAAAACAACTGGTCCATCTGTAAACTCTAAGACAGCGCATGTTTTTTTTTTTTGTTTTTTTTTGGACTGATTCAGATTATACTTCTAATTCTGTACAACTAAGAATAACATTATGCAAAATATCCATTTCAAAGGTATCAGATGGACATTTGAGAGTCGAAAGAGAGTTGTTTTCCACTCCACAGTCTGTTTCTGTTAAGATAACAATAAAATATCAACTAAAGCCTGTTAATATTTTCTAAATGCCTCTGAATTGTCTTATCTTTTTGGACTGACATTTGAGAAGTTTCAATGGAGTTTCAATTTCGATTAAGCAATATGAATTTCATAAAATATTGATTTCTCAAAACAGATGAAGACTGAGTCATTGTAGATCATAGATAAGAGAAAAATGCATGTTTACCATGAGGCCGAGGCCATTTCTGCAGAGTTGCCCCGGGCTATTCATATGACTTAGGTTCTGGTAGAGCAGCTCAAAGAGTGGCAGGTACAGCAGACAGATGCGGGCCTGCTGATTCTGTCATCAGGTGAAAGAAAAATGAATGATTATGACACACCTTAGTAGAAAGAACGGTCACTAGCCATTGACTGCAGCCAAAAAAGACACTTTATATAAGAGTGTTTTACTGTGCATATTTCATTTATGCTTCCATGATTTTAATAATGCAGAATAAAAAAATGCTACAATACACAATAATACAAGTGATAATATTGTTATATCACACGAAAATGTAAAAAAAAGTCATGTGGTCATAGCTAAATGGCTGATAGGGTCTTATGGGTGGTTGTACACCAAGTCAGTATAACCCAAGTCTCTATCAGTGTTGTAACTATAAAAACTATTAAAAATATTTTTGTTAACTCAAATAAAGCTGGAATAAAAAAAATATATATAAATATTAGATTAAAAAGTCACCTTAAAAAGCTTAAACAAATATTGAAATGTTGCTGAGAAACTAACTTGAGAACTTACTAAAATGAAAACTGAGAAAAAAATTCTAAACAGAAATATAATAATAATAATAATGTCAAAAGCAAATACCAAAATAAATATAAAAATAAAAAACTAATTCAAAAAATGGTATACAAATAATACCAAATTTAACACTTTTCTCTATTATATTCTCTAAATTACATGGTCTGTTCACTTAAAGGAATAGCATTTGGAACGACGTGAGAAAATGGTCACAGAACTATAATTAAAAATCCCTAATCTTGGCCTTAGCAAGCACCACTTAAACAGAACTAGACTACAGACTAAAGACTAAACTTCTAAGACTTCTAGGAAATATTCCTGGAATGACCTGTCCCATATGTTCTTAGAAAAAAAACAGTATTTTTATCATTTTTGTGATGTTGTTCATACAGTTAAGCATGTTTCATACAGAAACAGAATCCAGAATCTGCTAAAAACTAAACCACATTAGCTTCTTCAGGAAATTTTCCCATGATTATCCCAGAGGTTCAGGCACCAGTAGTAGCTGACTCACAGTGATAAAAAAATATGTTGTTTAGAGCAAACAGATCATAGTGGCTTCTCAAGAAATGCGATTGCAGCAGGAAATCGAAATCCATGTCTTTGCCAACGATCTAGAACTTAGATCTGGATTCCCTGAGTCTAGCATTTGCATAACAGACAGATGTCTGCCTGGGATGAATGCAAACACAATGTGCAGCAGTTATTTACTATGGTGACAACGGTACGGACATAACTGGAGGATTTCTTTGGATTGTTGTCGGCCACCCTCCTTGATAAAAGATAAAATGCAAATTTCAATAACATCGACCTGCTTATGCATTGGGGTCATCTCAAATAAACTCCTGCATCCCTGTGCATGATGTTCAGAAAAGTTTAACTACACTTACTAGTGTTGCTTAGTATTAATTAATATACTGTGTTACTACATTTACTTGGTAAATATCTAAATTGAATCTGGTATTTAATTTATTAGCGTGGGATTTTAATGCACAAAACATCCAAGAAAACTAGATTTTACATTTTCAGACACTAATGAGTGAGGTACCATGATGCTAGCATGTTGCAATAACATGAGAGGATATAAGACTATTTCTATGCAGTTCATCCATGAGTCTCTATGATATTCTTGGCCCGTATTCATGAAAAATCTTAGTGCTAAGAATTGTTCCTAGTAACAAAATTCTAAGAAAATTGTGGGTGTTTCCTCTTAAAATTAAAGAAAAGATCCTAGTAAAGAAAAAAGTAATTCAGAAAGCATCTTAACCCTTAAAAGAGGTCTTAAGGTCCAAAATTGTTAGGAGTACGGACGAGGACTTTTAAGAGGCTTAAGAGTTTCTTTAGCAGTGGAGAAAATGGACGAAACATGAAGAGGGAGAAGAAATGTGTTGCACACAATGCATGACAGTGAGTTAATAAGATGCTAAACATTAGATCGTGCAGGGATCATGTTTGTGACCGATCTTATTAGAGACACGCTAACATCTCAGACACCGCGCAGAAATGCCATAGCGTCAGAAATGGTAGTAAATCACTACATTAACATATTTGGCAACTGGACAAATGCAACTGTGCAGCAGTGATGATTTGGGTCTGTCACAACCTTCTGTAAGCAAAGTGATCACAAACAATTACAGCACTATCAGAACCTTATTGTGTCGCTGTTCATTTCCTATAAAATATGCTAAGTATGACAGCATGGTAAATAAAGAATATATATATATATATATATATATATATATATATATATATATATATATATATATATATATATACACACATACATACATACATACATACATATATATATATATATATATATATATATATATGTGTGTGTGTGTGTGTGTGTGTGTGTGTATATATATATATATATATATATATATATATATATATATATATATATAAATAAATAATGTGTGTGTATGGAATGATTTTCCGGACTATTTTCAAATAGAATTGCAAATTGTATTTTCAACTGCATTTTCCATATGTGGACGTAAATTGTGACATAATCCAAATGCAATTGCAAATCTTGCATTACCGTTTGCATTTTCGCTTTCGCAAACGCACAGTGACTGCCACATTTCAAATGAAAAAGCTAAGTCTATTTGCAACTCTATTTCCCATGTCTTACGAGTTATGAACCTGTCATATTTAAATAGCAATATTAATTACCACATTCGCTTTTTCACTTTCTCTGCGCCGCGCATATAACCTGTCAAAACTCAAATGGAATCGCAATTCCTTTTGCATTTGAATTTCCGATGTCTTGCACTGAAAGCTGTCAATCAAAGTGAGGGGGCGGGACTAAACTAGGGGGCGTGTTTGTTTTGGGAGGTGACGTCACTCACAGACGACCGTGCCGAATGCTTTGATCAATGGAGGTAATCGGTAAAGCCTCCGCTAAAGGCAGCTGCCAGTCAGTTTGTGCCTGTGTTAACGAACAGACAGTGCAACCTTCTTGGCACAATACATAATTCTGTCTTTTTTACCCCAAATACAGCGATTATCCCCTGATAACAGAGCCATAAACGGTATGCACAATAGGTCAAAATTCACTATTACCCAAACACTTTTCACCTGTCTCAACATCTCTCACTGTTTCTCACACTCTGACTGATGCAAGTGAGAAAACAGACAGTGCAATTCTACACTTATTACAGTACATTTTATTCGTAAGCAAACAAATCAGTGTCAATCTATATTTATTTACCTACTTTCCTCCTTTATATTTTATTCAAGTTTTAATCCGTTATGGAGCTTGCGTACCGTGGCACCAAAGCGTCACCAAAGCGTCAGCAAAAAGACTTTATTTTTGTCATGATCTCTACATAACAAAAGTTGCTTTCATGTTATCACGACTTATTTTTTTCGTGATCTCAACATAACAAAAGTTGTTTTCTAAGTTACACAACTGCGCCAGCAGGTGGCAGTATAGAACTACTGATGAGTTGTATACTGTATTAACTATAACCTACTGTACACGTTTGGGACAGAGGACCTTCTTTGTGATCGCTATAGTTTATGCAGTTTATTACTGACATTTAATTAACTTATAAATGTTAAACATTAGTTCAGTGATGTTATACAGTGTTGTAGCCTTATCTTTAGTATTTTCTACATTTCTTTGTATTAAACCACACACACACACACACACACACATAACAGCATCCCAAGCTTGTAACGCACACGATATCACAGCCTATCCTACACGACTAATAAAAATCACAAACAAATTATTATAATATATTATTATGTATAATTTTATTTTAAACGAAGTGAGTAAATTGAATTAAAGTAAGCTGAATCCAAGCAGCTTAAAGTTTTTTTAGAATAGGCTCTTCTCTGCATTCTTCTGAAGGCGCTACGCCTGCGCTTGCGGTGTTGAATGCGTTGTTTTTAGACCATTTAAACATGTTAATTACACAAATAAAATGTTTAGCGTAGCCTAACTCTGGACAAAATCAGCAGTGTTTGATTAGCCTATATTTATTTTATTTATTGTAGATGTTATTTCTAAGTGAAGCAACATTTGCTGAAATGTCCACAAGAAGAGCGCACAGTCATCTGTTGATCATTTACGCGGAGTTTGGTCTTTTAAAAACACTCTCAATTAACACATTAAGCCAGGTTAAGCATTTTAGAATGTCCCTGTCAAGATGCATTTGTTACTATAGTAAGAGTAGACTAAATTAAGTCATGATCACGAGAAAACAAGAAAGAAAAAATGATAATATGCATGGCCGCTTAGAACTTACGTACCATTACAGAATAAAAGAATGGAATAAAATGTACTGTAATAAGTGTAGAATTGTGTTTTCTCACTTGCATCAATCAGAGTGAGAGAAACAGTGAGAGATGTTGAGACAGGTGAAAAGCGTTTGGTAATAGTGAATTTTGACCTATTGTGCGTACCGTTTGTGGCTCTGTTATCAGGGGATAATCGCTGTATTTGGGGTAAAAAAGACAGAATTATGTATTGTGCCAAGAATGTTGCACTGTCTGTTCGTTAACACAGGCACAAACTGATTGGCAGCTGTCTTTAGCGGAGGCTTTACCGATGACCTCCATTGATCAAAGCAATTGGCATGGTCGTCTGTGAGTGACGTCACCTCCCAAAACAAACACACCCCCTAGTTTAGTCCCGCCCCCTCCCACTGATTGACCGATTTCAGTGTAAGACATCGGAAATTCAAATGCAAAAGGACTTGCGTTTCCATTTGAGTTTTGGCAGGTTATATGCACGGCGCAGAGAGAGTGAAAAAGCGAATGTGGTAATTAATATTGCTATTTAAATATGACAGGTTCATAGCTCGTAAGACATGTGAAAATACAGTTGTAAATAGACTATGCTGTTTCATTTGAAATGTGGCAGTCACTGTACGTTCGCGAAAGCGAAAATGCTAACGGTAATGCAAGATTTGCAATTGCATTTGGATTATGTCACAATTTATGCGTCCACATATGGAAAACGCAACTGAAAATACAATTTTCAATTCTATTTGAAAATAGTCCGGAAAATCGTTCCATATGTGTGTGTATGTGTGTGCGTGTGTGTGAGAGAGAGTACGGTAAAACAAGAAAAATTACGCCTGTAATTTCAAAGTGAAGGCTTATAATAGACCCTACTCTTATAAGCGCTCTTTTATTTCCTTCTTGGACAACCAACCAATCACATGACTGTGTCATAGCTAGCAACGGGGTCAGCCCCGCCTCCTCACTAAGATAAAAGTTTTTGTCTTTTCCTTGCTCAGAGTTGCTCTTAGATTGGTCCTGATTCCCTCTTAAGCTAAGACTCCTAGTTAGAAATTTTTAAGCTAAATTAGGAGCTCTCTGAGAGGAATCTTAGAATCTTTAAGAATACGGGCCCTGGTCTTTAAATACAACTCAGGTCCCACTTTTAATCCAAGTCTATCTGATTTTTTTTTTTTTTTTTTTTTTTCGCATGTTTTATTACTGTCAGACAAAACTAGCAAATTTGTTGTCTTAGAAAAGTAATAGCACACCTTTCCTCAACAAGCTGCATGATTTGAAGCATCATTTATGTCTGTTATTTTATGTGCGGGTTAAAGGTACACTACACCCAACAATGTCTCATCATTTATTCACCCTCATGCCATCCCAGATGTATAGGACTTTCTTTCTTCTGTGGAACACAAACAACTTTTTTTTTCTTTTTTTTAAAATAATCTATATATCTATACATCTATATCTATATATCTATAATAATCTATATGAGCCTATATAACACAAGTGAATGAAACCTTCAAAGTAGGCTTCAAAAATCACACAAAACGACCCCTGTACGACCCCAGTTGATGTCTTCTGAAGCAAAATGATAAGAGTTTGTGAGAAAAATAATAAAATATAAAACCATAAAAAGTTAAACCCCAAACCAATGCTTTTGGCCAACAGTCATATAAATTCAAACTTGACATAAAGGTACCACGTGAAACCTCACACAAAAAGTTATGGTCATCCGTGTTTCAGCATCATTTCACAGTGTGTTTATACCACACTTTACAATATTCTGATGGATGAAATGATTTATAAAAGTTTAAAATAATAGTATTTTTCCTCACACGTTCATTTTGAGGCATCTACTTTGAGGCTCCCATTCACTTGCATTGGATATAAATTATTCTTCTAAAAATCTCTTCGTTTGACAGAAGAAAGTAAGTCATATAGATCTGGAATGGTATGAGGGTGAGTAAATCAGAGATTTTTCATTTTTGCGTGGAGTACCCTTTTAAGGATTTGTTTTTAATTCCTAACCACATGTATAAGCAATACTAATAGTGATGCTTGCTTTAGTAAACACTACTAATTAAACTAATAGTGCGAAGCAAAAGACTCATAGAGACTAACATTAACGTTATTAACATAACAGTTATGTAAAGTTGCACATGCAAAACAGTAATCTGTCTTCTGTGGACAAAGGTTAATGACAACTGTCTATTCAGCAGCAGCAGCAGGGACAGGAGCTGTCTTATCCTTTCTAAAACAATGCATATGTTTGTACAATTAAGTAACTTACCTTAAAAGCATTGTATCTGTCATCTATGGCATGTTTGATCATGAGGTTCTTGAGAGCAGCCACAGCCAGCTGTCGGATCTCTGGGCAGCCCTGGAGTCCATCAGCAACCTCTCGCAGAAGCAGACCCACCAGGAAATGGTTTTTGCAGTAATCCTCGGTCAGGCTGTACTCCAAACTCTGATCTGGAACACATCATTTCAGGGTCAGCGATGTTCTATGCTTGTAATATTTCATTTTTAAATTTACAGTATTATGAATGTTTTTGCAATCTCTGTGGCCTTTTGTTAAAAGTAACAAGCAACACTTTTATTTCATGCATCCTAAAGACGCAGTACTTTTAAAGATGCATATATGCAAATGGTGCTTAACATACAGGTGTAACAGGTAACGCTCCTGTGTTAAGTCACTGACATTTGTGATAGTGAAAGGCATCCAAATGAAAAGACAGTGTCTAGGGTTTGATGGCTGACTACTTCCAAATGCTTTCTGAAAGCAGACTTCACTGCATTCCAGACATCAAACAACAATAGAAACAGAAACCAAAGAGTGACAGAAAAACCTTGTGCTTAAAGTAAAAGCATTTTTTTATATATTGAAAATAGGTCATGCAATTATAAATAGCCTCCTTTAGCAATAACACTGAAATCCTGATGACAAGTTTTTCCCCTGATGACAAGTAGTTGTTCACATACAATTGAAAATTCTGTCAATTTTTACTCACCCTCATGTTGATTTAGACATGCATGCTGTTATTCATTATGTGGAACGCAAAAGGAGAACATTTGAAGAATCTTCACACAGTGAAATGAGGGTCAGTGGACAAACCATTCCTTTGAGCCGGTTCTTTTTAAACTGGACTAAATGAATCAGAGTTCAATTCACTGATTCCATGATTCAGAATCAGCAAAGGGGAAGATTTTAAGTCTTTTCCTCCCACAAAGATGTTGTATGGCTTCAAAAGACTTACATAACATACACTACCATTCAAAAGCTTTTTGAAAAAAAAACAAAAAACTTTTTTGCTAATCAAATATGACAGTAAAGACATTTATAATGTTACAAAAGATTTCTATTTCAAATAAATGTTGTTCCTTTTAATTTTCTATTCATCAAAGGATTCACCCCGAAAATGTATCATGGTTTCTTCAAAAATAAACAGCACAAGTGTTTTTAACATTAGAATAATTAGAATGTAATAATTAGCATATTAGAATAATTTCTGAAGGATCATGTGACACTGAAGACTGGGGTAATGATGCTGAAAATTCAGCTGTGTCATTAAATGAATGAATTATATTTTAAGATATATTAAAATAGAAAATAGTTCCTTTAAATTGTAAAAATATTTCAATATATTACTGTGATCGAAAATAAATGCAACCTTGGTGAGCATAAGAGACTTCTTTCAAATCCTTCAAATTTTGAATGGCAGTATTTGTCATATGAGCTACGTCTGCAGCATTTTAAGGTGCTTTTCTGTCACGTTTGGAGCTTAGGTCACTGTGAACACTTGAATGGAAAATGCTACTGAAATACTTTTTTTTGTTCCACACAAGAAAGTAAGTAATTTGGTTTTGGAAAAACATGAAGGCGAGTAAATGATGAAACGTTTTGAAAAATTATCATTTTTGCTGAACAATTCCTTTTGTATTTCCTGTAATCTGAATTGAAAACAGAAGAGCTACATTTCCTCACATTTTCCTGTACAACAACAGCAATAAAAATCAGATTACAACAAGTGCACACAAGATGTTTCAGCACTCATTCTGCATGTAGTATTACACAGTTAAAGAGGGCAAGTGAGGACAGGACAAGACAGACAAATACAGGATACGCTTCATTACAGCAACAAACATCTCAGGTAGCATGAAAACACTGCCCTTTTAATTTCTGTGGTGTAAAATCATCCCAAAAATCCTCTGATAATACACATTTAGTCATTGAATTTCATCAGAGCAAAGCAAATATGTTATGCTTGGTGACAGAAAAAGCAAAGGCCTCAACCTGAAGTGTCAAATGCAATTAGACAGTGATTGATGAGTGATGCAGGAGCACAGCAAGGCAATTAGTGGGGTTATCGGGATGATTATCTGGCAACTGGAAGTGCGTTTGCGTCGGTATTGGTCGGCATCACCTACCTACGACACCGAAACACTCCGCCGCATACGAAATAAAATCTGAAATAATGAATAAAGGAAGTAATCATGCAGGATTGCCATTATCAGTGGTGGGAGTGAAGCTGTGAGGGTGTGTGGCTGTGTCTGAAATGAAATAGTGCTCATATAATGCACACAGTATATACTACATACTTCCTTTTATTTTTTTATTTTATTAATTTTTAAATGGATTTTAAATGGTTAGTTATGCATTATGTAATGATAAACACTTCAAAGAACAGTAAGCTACATTCTTATCCATGTTGCACATTTAATTCAGTGAATTAAATTATGATTTGTTTTTAAGAAATTATTACTTTTATTCAGTAAGGGTGCATTAAATTGATCAAAAGTGACAGTAAAGGCATGAATAATGCTGCAAAAGATTTCTATTTTAAATAAATGCTGTATTTGAATTTTATGTACGTCAAAGAATCCTGATAAAATTGTATAATGATTTCCACAAAAATATTACACAAAAACTATTTTCAACATTGAGAACCATAATAAATGTTTCTTGAGCAGAAAAGCAGCATATTAGAATGAATTCTGAAGGATCATGTGACATTAAAGACTGGAGTAAAGGCTGCTGAAAATTCATCACAGGAATAAAAAACATTTTAAAACATTAAAATGCAATTTAAAGTAAGTATTTTCTAATAATATTTCATATCATTATTTTTCCTGCACTTCAAATAAGTGGACATTAAAAAAAAAAAATAACTTACATCTGTAAGGTGTGTATAATATAAATATATGTTTGTGTCTTTGTGTGAATATTTATATTAGTTTCATAAACTACAGGAAAATCACAGCAAATATTAAATTTTTCCTTCATGTTTTTTAACTACTTAAAAAGCCAAATGATTTATCTCTGATTGATCAATGATATGCATCAGCTGTGAAAATTTTATCTTTTGTGGTTTGGGCCACCAGAAACTAGGCATGACGAAGCAGCAGAACTCATCAGCGAGCGTCAGGCACTTAGCCTGAAATTCAGCTTAGCCATCACATGAATAAATTACATTTTAAAATATATTAACATAGATACCAGTTATTTAAAAATGTAATAAGATTTCACAATATTACCATTTTTACAGTATTTTGATCAAATAAATGCAGCCCAGTGAGCATAAGAGTCTTCTTTCGAAACCATAAAAAACCATACTGATCCCAAACTTTGGAAGGGTAGTGTACTGTGCACAGTATACATAATTTATAGTGCACATATGTGCAGTATGGTAGTATGCTTATCCTAGATCTCAATGAAAAGAATGAGAGGTCATATTATCTGAACTTCATTTGAACCGTGTTTATGGTGAGACACTCAGTGGAATAGTAATCCATGCTGACTGACTGAACTTTATTTTGAGACCGTTTTATTATTTTCCAATTAGAAATGGTGAAACGAATAAACTCATGACAGCCATTAAATATGTTATAAATGAAACTTGTCAAATCCAGTGTTTAGGGAAAACTTTTAAGGAAACTTTTCTGATTCATGACAAAATTATATGTAAGCTTGACTGTCATCATGCCCCATTTCATGAAACTTAAATCCTTGCATAACTGGGTATTCAGGTTCAAGTTACATGGCATAAATAATGGTGCTGGTAGCAGATCTTAAAGTGGTGAAGTTGTTAGACTGGGATGGAGGGGAGGATGGGGGCAAGAAAAGCCATGGCAGAGTGGGTGGAGGGTCGAGAGACTTACCCTGGACTCGCTGCAACTTGGTTCGGCCGAACGCCATGGGCAGGTTTAGAGGAATGTAGTGCTCGTGGTTGCACACCGTCATGAGGAAATCAAACTTCATCTCTGTAAGCACCTGTAAACATTGCATAAAATTGTGATGAGTGAGATGTTGGAGAAGCTGGTTTGGAGATCAAGATACGGGTCATAGTAACAGACAAGATAAAAAAGATTTACTGCAAAAGCCTCTGTACAAGTTCTGACAAGCTACATTTGTGTTTTAATTCATGTCCGAGTTCAGCAACAGAGTCAACAACACTTGTTATTAAGGAACAGTTACAGTAATTACAAATGAGAAAGTATAACATCAAAATTCTGGCTGATACAACAACATAATATATATATGTTTGATATTGGTCATTTATTAATCATAATATTTTATTATAAATTTTACAAGTGAATTTAGGCATTACAAAATTGCAATGTACAGCATGCATTATATTTAACAGTGTTCTAAAACGAATGTAATTCATTTTTAAAAAAAAATTATCATCTTACGTCAGCTAAGGAAATCTTAATGTAAGCACAGGTGGAAATAATCATGCATAATTAAATATCCAATATAAAGTGATACTGACAAATTAAAAAAAAAAAATATCTAAGTTAGTATTGTTGTATTTTGCATGCTTGACATTTTTTGTTATTATTAACCATATTTTTTACAGTGCCTAATGCTCAAAATTCATTGATAACTGTAATACTCATGCTTTCCAAAAAAAACCCAGAACCATTAACCATGTTCTGACATTCATAAACTTCAAACAATATTGGCCAAAAAAGCCCTCCAACAAACTGCTGCAGAGAAACACGTTTTTTGAAAAGCACAACAAATAAATTAATTGAACAATTTTAAAATCTCGAATGTGTATGCACAAATATACTTTCCACTTTCAGTGTTCATTTATTGTTTAGCATAATTTCCATTGAAATGTGAGGTTTCATCAGATATTCAACACGATTGAAAATACATCATTTGTGCCCTTTCAGAGCTTGTGTTTTCCAAGGACAGTCTAGACAGGCTGTGGCACATAGAATTTGCAAGTCAAAATAAGTCATGCATGATGTTATGATAGAATATTCCACAATAAAACTCTGTGATATCAACAGAACAGAAGATGAGCACAGAAGATGAGAACAGAGAAGCTATACTGCAAAAAACTACAAGTCAAACCCATTATCTGGATGTCTGTTATGAAAGACCTCACAGAGACGACAATCTCTGAAGAATCAAAACATAAAGAAAAGAAATTCCTTCCTATGTATTGTTTGATGAAAGAGAAATTAAAAACACTTAAAAGCACTGATATACTGTACCTGCCAAAGCAAACAGGCCATTTCTCAATAAAGTACTTCAGAGATTAAATATGTTAGATATTGTTAAAATAGTTACATTATGTGTGAACAAAAGTAAAGTAATTGTATTTTACAGCAGAATTTAATTATCATCTTAAACTGTCTAATGTTATCTTAAAGACCACCGGGTTAAAAAAAAACAAAAAACATTTGATTTACCAATTAATATTAATAACCCACTGAACAAATGTAAGTAGCATTGCTTTGACCATGTAATGCAGTTGAACTGTTTTGCCTACCTTTGGATCTTTCAGGCTGAAGCCACACATGTAATCATTTATCAGACTGAAAGCAAATCCTCGGTTCATGAACGTAAGGCAGCGCTGTGCAAGGGGAGAGTTTCAATCAGAACAATGTAATGCTATACAATGAGTTCATGTGAAAAATAAATTAATAAAAATAATAATAATCAAAAGTGAAGTGCAATTAAACTTTAGACATACTATATACATGAACGATCAAATTTGTTTGGTTAAATTCTATTGTCAAAGATAGTGAGGAGAAAGAGGAGCAGGTTTAACTTTGCTACAAAGTCTTTGATGTTGGCCAGACATTTAGTCAAATCTAGCTTGGTTTAATAATAGATCCAGTAGTGACTATTGGTAACAGAAAAACTACAAAAACATTTACATCATAACACACCTCTTATTAACCAAGCCCAAATGTTGAAACACACTTCAAATAATAGCTATCATTAGATAAAATGGTTAAAATCACTGATTGTGGGTTATCACTCCAGGAGATGCGAAGGTTAATATCAGTATTACCTTATCGTAAAAAAAATTAATCATCAGCCTCATTTGCTCTATTCTGCAAAATTTTATCACTTCAGTTTAATTATTATAGTGAATGGAATTTGAAAAGTTAAAGATTAAAGTACAACTGCAGAATATCAAACGTGCCTGTGCAACTTGTGTGCCTTTTCAAAGAATATGTAGACAATGCAATTCAAACAATTAAACTAAAAAATTAAATTGAAATAAAAAAATTACATTCAAAAAAATATGAAAAATTTTGCTGCTTCGTCACGGCTAGAAAATATTAAATTTGATGTGATTTTCTTGTACTTTATGCAACTAATATACATATTCACATAACCTTTTGAGGTCCGTCAGATTTTTTAAATGTTGACTTATCTGAACAAAACCGCAGAGAAAACAGTGATATTGTGAAATATTATTAGATATCAGTTACTTTAAATCGTATTTTAATATTTTAAAAAATCATTTATTCCTGAGATGATAAAGCTGAATTTTCGGCAGCCATTACTCCAGCCTTCAAACTCACATGATCCTTCATTAATCATTATAATATGCTTATTTGCTGCTCTAAAACATTTCTTATTATTATCGATGTTGAAAACAGTTGTGCTGCTTAATATTTTTGTGGAAACTGTGATATATATTTCTCAGGATTCTTTGATGAACAAAGTACAAATCAACTGCAATTATTTAAAATCTTTTGTAACATAATAAATGTCTTTACTGTCACTTTTAATCAATTTTATACATCCTTTCTGAATAAAAGCATTAATTTCTGATTAATAAAATAAAAGTATTTTATTTTAAAATACTTAATGACCCCAAACTTTTGGCATTAAAACTTTAAGGAAGTTTTAAAGAGTTAGGCCTAACCTAGATGCACTAAGTTAGGTCACATGATCCTTCAGAAATCATTCTGATATGCTGATTTCCTGCTTAAGACACATTTCTTATTGTTATCAATGTTGAAAACAGTTGTGCTGTAAAGAGTTAGGCCTGAACTTAAATAATAGGCCTGATCTTATTAAAATAGCACAGCTCCAGGCCTGACCTTGATGAAGAAGGCCAGGCTAAGGTTGACGCAGCGGGCCTCCTCTGGGATCTCCACGTAGCGTATAGTGATGTGAGGCATGATTGACAACAGCAGGGACTGCAGCGCTTGGTGGAATGATTCTGGAAACCTCTGCGCTCGCGGCATCTGTAGGAAATGTACAGTAGGTGGTTTCACATTGTTAACAGTCACATAGCAATGCTATGAATGCTACATTGTTTCAGTGGTTATAGGAAATAGTCATTTGTAAGTAAAGCAGGATTTTATCTGATTTCATTTCAGCTGTCAATACCCCAGACATTCTAACCACACGGAAGTCCAATTTTAACAACTGAGAAAACAGTTTTTTTTTGTGTGTGTCATGCAATCTATTGTGCTGAAGGCATGCTTGAACAACAGACTTTATACACCGGCCTTCAAATGACATGCATGAGTCACCGTTTCGGTTATGCAAATAGGATCCAATGGCATGTCAAATAGGCCTGAACATGTTTGGAACAGGCTGACAGAAAGTTAAAACTGTTAAAAACACATTGTACATGCAAAAGACAACTGTGTGTCAACAGTACAGTACAGAGCAGCTTGTGTTCTTTGTTTATGAGTTTAAAGGGTGTGTTTCTTCCCAGAGACCTTGCACACTTTTGAAGAACGAGGAAGTTAACCGCATTCTATGTACAAATGCCAAAAGTGGAAAATAACATCCTGCTCGACAGCCCAGGATTATTTACAGCCAGCTAGATGTTTTGTTTTACTGAAGACAGCTGAGAAAAGGAAGTGCAAAGGAAAGCCCTATAAATTCCTCTTAGATAACAAATGGCTGTTAATTGATTTTGAAGTTTCTTTGATATTACTTTAAAGTTTAAAACATGGGAATGGATTATACTAACTTTCATTCTGTTGCCATCCTGGAGGTATTGTGCCATTGACTTGGCCATGGTCTCAAAGAAGAACCAGGAATACTGTAATACAAGATAGAAAGAAACAGGATTTAATAACAATAATAACAGAGAGGAACGTCATAACTGTGTGCCAATACATAAACATTTTATATATATATATATATATATATATACATATATTTTTATATTTATATATATATATATATATATATATATATATATATATATATATACAGATACCGCATGCCATATTACACATACACACTACCGTTCAAAAGACTGAGGTCAGTAAAAACAGTAATATTGTGAAATGATATTACAATTTAACATTTCTAAAATATTTAAACTAATTTTTTTGAAATTTAATTGAAATAAAATATTCTATTTTAATATATTTTAAAAATATAATTTATTCTTGTGATGCCAAAGCTGAATTTTCATCAGCCAGTCTTCAGTGTCACATGATCCTTATATCTAATATGCTTATTTGGTTCTCTTTATTATCAATCATACATTTTTTTTACGATTCTTTGATGAATAGGAAGTTCAAAAGAACAGCATTTATTTGAAATAGGATTATTTTGTAACATTATAAATGCCTTTACTGTCACTTTTGATTAATTTAATACATCCTTGCTGAATAAAAGCATTTATGTCTTTCAGGAAAAAATAAAAATAAAACAAAACTTACTGACCCCAAAATTTTGAACAGTAGTGTAACATGAAATCTAAGTAATATAATGTTTAAAATTAATAATATAATAATATCAATATTATTATATATGTATACCATATCATATCACATGAATGTTGTGTGCCACTATATATATAAATTGTAAAAATATACATAAATGTATACTGTACCACAAGATAATCACCAAAGTAAAACAAAGTGAAAGTGAACTGCCTTGCTGAAACAATGGACTTATTATTCTACCACACTACGATATGATCTGTGACACCAGCCAAAGTCAAACCAGTATTCTGTTATCTAATTACATAAAAGTAAATCCCCTCAAACCTAATTCTAAGAAAGCTCTGAGAACTGAATTCCAAGAAAATGTGTCTTTGGACATGGTTACATTAAGACTTTAAGGAAATGCCAAGTCTATATGAGATGAGGTCGGTACATTGAATTGAATACACTGAGGAAGGTCCAGTGGTATTGGATAAAAGAAAGTGGTTCATATTATTTGGGTGTGAATGGTCATAATGATCAATTTTTTGGAACAACCCACCAATTCCTTGTAACTTCAGTCAGTTACAATTCCTTGTAACTGACTGAAGTGAGTCAAAAGGAAAGAAAATAAACACAATAGCGCCATCTGCTGTGCAAAGAGAGTGGATCATATTCACCATAACTAAAGAGTTTTGTCACCTTGAGGAGTTTGTTGCAGGTGTTGAAGTCTGCAGTTTGTTTGAGGATGACAGTCACTGCTGTAGCCAAAACTTCATGTGTCGTCACAGAGTTTTCTGAAGTTGCATTGTTGATCCGAAACACATACTGCAAAATAAAACATTGGTTTTGAAGATTTTTACATTTTTAAAAAATAAAACAGATAAATCAAAAGAGTATAAAAGTTGTACAAGTTTTATTTACACTTGTTAAAAAGAAAAGTAAGCAAAGCTCTTGGTAACCAAAGTTTCTGTGATATTACTGTCGCATTAAATATACAAAAAAGTTTGATATGCAAATTACAGATGTAAATGTTTAAATTTGCACCAAATCAATATTTTTGTGACCAAATTAATAAAAATAACTGGTAACACTTACAAGTATACACTAATAACATGCTTACATATCATTAACAAACTATTAGTTCATAGTTTATTCATAGTTTATATATTGTAGTCTCTACATTTTTAATATATTAACAGGCTATAAATAGTGAGTTCTTCATTCGTCACTGTAATTAACACAAACCTTAATATTGTTTAATTAGCTTGTAGTAAAAGAATTTTTCATTGATCATAAGACTAACAATTAATTATACTATGAATTAACTATAATAGTTTGCAAATGATTTGTAATTACTTTATTAATGTGTACTTACAAAGACTTGCCAAATAACTTTGCAGTTTCACAAAACTCACATTTGAGTCATCAATTATAGTTTTTTTCTTTTTATTATTATTATTATTATTATTTTATTTTTTAACTAAAATTGCGGTTACACTTTATTTTAAGGTGTCCCTTTTTACTGTGTAATTATACATTTAAGTACTGAATAATATTAATTAACTACATGCACTTAAGGGTTAAGATTTGGGTTTGGTTTAGGGTTACTTGCATGTAATTATGCATAATTTTTTGTTATTATAATAGTAAGTATATGTAACGTGTAACAAGGACACCTTAAAATAAAGTGTTACCAAAATTGCTTTTGCACCGGGCTTTTAATATGGTGATCCAATCAACAAATACATGGCAATGCCAGGTTTAACAGGGAGCCTTAATGTTGTACCTTCAGAAACATGCGTAGGTAATGCTCCAGATCCTCCTCATGACACTGAGACACTATGTGAATGATTACCCTGAGACAAACAGAGGCGCATCAGCAACATAGCAATCCTATACACTTTAAATCATACAAAAAGATAATATAAGGAAAAATTGCCCAAAACATTAAACATATTCAGTCTGCATACAAAAGAGTAATACAGAAGTTCTGTCTCTTTGAGAAGACAAATAAAGTGGTAAATCACCGTGTGGAGTTGACAGCAATATCTTGACTCTCTTTGCTTGCCATAGTGAGGACTTCAAAGAGCTGAACGAGCACCGTAGGCAGGAACTTGATGATGACCTGAGTCTCTACTGCATGTAGGCACTTGGAAATGAGACAGGAATTTGAAAGAGTTTATGTGACTCTGTAGACTGAAGTAATGGCTGCTGAAAATTCAGATTTGCCATCAGAGGAATAAAGAACATTTTAAAATATATTAAAATTTACATATGAAACCTTGATGAGAGTAAGATGCGTCTTTCAAAAGTATTCAAATTTGTTTTAGCAGTAGAGTACATTTCCAATATGTGCTCCAAAGAAAAACAAAGAAATCACGTGAGTGAGGTTCGATATTATTCAAATAATGTCCTCCGTTATGAAAAAAGGTTAAAAGCACATAAATTTGTGTATTTTTGAACAAATAAAATGGTGTAATATTGTGTAACTTCAATTAAATGAGGACATCATACATGTAATTCTCACCTTTAGGTACTTGACGAGTTCAGCAGGATTGCCCTGTGACGTTGACTTCATCAGCTGGCAATACTGGAAGAAATTGTGGAGGTGCAAATCCTGGATGGACGAGAATTACTAGATTTAATACTTTTGTTTTACAGAACACTTCATTACTCTTCATTACCATCCTTAGATCAGATGAACATACCTGAGTGTAAATTGTTGATGCTACATACGCTCGCACTTTAAATAATGGTTTGGCATTCTCCACCCATTTGATGTCTGGGGAAGACTGCAAAAAACACAAAAAATAACTGAATGAATCAGTGAAGCAAACAACCTCACCAGCCAAACCGTTAATGAACAAACAAACCAACCAACCACTCAACAACCCAACCAACAAACAATGAATTTTCAGCGTTAGTGTTGCTGAAAGTAAGATCTCACCTTCTTTGAGTCTTGGCTTTTGTCATACATGTAACCAGCTGGAAGATTAGCAGACACAGGAAGTTGTAACTCTGAAGACTGAATTCTGCCATCCTTCAATAAAGGAGCCCAGGAATAACCCACTGTAGAGAGCGAGAGACAAAGTATAGTCCTTAAACACACACACTACCATTCGATCGTATGTGGTCGGTAAGATTTTTGGAAAAAGTCTCTTATGCACACAAAGGCATTTATGAAGAATATTGTGAAATATTATTACAACTTAAAAGTGTGGTGTAAACAATACACAAGCACACATACACACTCACCCAGTGTTTCCACTCCATCCCTTTTCTTGGTGGTGGTTTTGTTACCAAGCTCACAGCTTATGTGGTAGAAAGTAAAGAGAACGTGATGCTTCTCATGGACATGAACAGGAAGCTCGATTTTAATCTGTGACAGAAATGAAAATATTTGAACATTAGTAAAATCTTTACTAGTTTCTCATATAGAAAGCTTTGTGTTTTTATAAGCCTAATTGTGACTCATAAATACAGTACATGACAATGTAAACATGTCATTGTGATTAGTTTCGCCCAAACGGACTGAGTAAATAATGACAAATCTTTTCATTTTTGCTCAACTACACCTTTAAGGCTCTCCAGCTGATGACATGATTAGACTCAGTCCAGAAAATTATGCAATACTGCATCAAATAGATGCAGGCTATGTCTGTGCATACTGTCTATGTTGATGTCTTGTGACTCATTCATCTACTGAAAGAAGAACAATTTGTCCTTAATATGTTGGCCCTGAGGGTTTGGTGAAGCCTAGCAGGATGTGTCTCTGGAATGACTCAGCTATTCATATCCTTGACTCGAGAAAGCTTGTGCTTTGCGCTGTTTATGGCTCAGTTGGATCAAATGTTAATAATGTAAATGTAATAGTTTTGAATAGCAATAATTATCTAAGTCTGTGTTCATATTGTGAACTGTTTATGTCTTCAGACATATAAATGACATATTTTTTAAGAATAATGGTTTGAAAATAATATTAATGTTTTTTACTAATTAAAAATGATAATATGATGTGATGTCACCTGCTTGATAGATTTATATATTTATATTTTTATTAAAGATGAGATATTGTGCTGCTGTGCAGTTGAGCAAAAGAATAACACTACATGATAATATACGGATCTCACCTCATCATAAAACTCTGGACAATGATTGTGATGCAAAACTGCAGCGAAAGCACTGGTGGTGAAAAGTGCATCCCCTGGCTTGCCATAGATGCACTAAAAGCAAACGGTGGTTAATCAATTATACATTATACTGCACTAATTATTAAATATTAAAAAACTGGTGGAATAAAACTGGTACCACACAAAGAATAATTATATAGTCACCTTCAATGGGGCAGCTCCTTCTTCATCAGAATCCTTGAACTGAACACAAACTGCAATGTTTCGAGCCTGGAAGAAAAAACAGACACTGTATCAGACTGCATCACTTAAATTTAGGGAATACATATATATATACATATATAAATGTATGTATAGTAATTATTCGAAACCTTTGGGCAGCAGCATGTATATAATAATGACATATAATGTAATAGGACACCAATTATGTAGTGATAAATAAACAAATTGCTATTTTGCAAATGAATGAAACTGAATGAAAGCCAATAAACAAATGTCATTAGTATCACTGAGAAATAGATCTGTATAAATATTTAGTAGCATCTCTAATCTAGAAGAAAAGAAGTTGGAGAGTAAGAGGGCAAACAGCCAACAGTATGAGCTTTCCAGCAGTGGAGGAGGATGCAATTAACCCTGAAGTCTGTTTAATTACAGATAGGATCTTTGGTGAATTGATTATGAATAGCATCCCTGGGGCTTTTCACAGAGCCTCATGTTTGAAAAGACGTAGGCAAACATTGTTACAGCTCGAAGGAGCTTGTTGTTGCACCACCACCCACAGCTTCCCAGTTCCTCTAATTACAGAATGTGCTTTGGGAAGTGTGAGGAATCTGACCTTGGCAAATGTCTTCTGATTGTCGTATTTGAGCTGCTGAGGATAGACGTAGAGATGGTTCTTGTAGATGGTGAATGGGTGGTTGTATCTGGCTTCTTGTGGCACAAACTCCTCCACTTCCACGGACACCCTCTCACACTGCTGCTCAAACGGCTTCACAGGAATATAAGATGATGTGACAGAGTCTGTGAAGATAAAGGTTGTATATTAAATACCATACGTTATATGTTAACCCTCATGTTGTGTTCTGTTCATTTTGAAACAGAAGCTATGTTTCCATCACCCTGTTTTTATGCACATTTTATAGTATCGCATCAGAAACGAGTGATGGAAATGCCAAATTTCGGGGAAAAAAATCCCTTAATTCACACATAAGTTTTTACGCTCACTTGAGGTGGTTTTTGACTTGTGCGAAAAAGGGTTAATGTGAATAATGGGAGATGGAAACGCATTTTGCAAATAAATTCCTTCATGCGCATAAGAAAAGTCATGAGACTTTGCACTATGGGACGGCATAACATAACTTATCAGCTGACCGATCTGAAATGTCATTATGGTCATTCTGAAATGCCTTAGCAAAGTCTGTCCTCAAAGTATTTCTGTATAATTGCTTCCCAGAACAGTCATACATACATGACTCCGCTCTCAAATCGCAGGCATACACATCTGAAAGTAATGACCGCATTTATTGTGTTTCGTCTGCTCACTCTGAGCCACAAGGAATTTATTATATATAAAAATTATTATTTTCTCCTACTTTTGGAAGGTTATCAGGAAGTGATGATTTTGTTCTCTCTGACTTTTTGGAGGTCAAAGGTGCTTAGTCACAAATGTTTTATGTGATATTCCAATTTTGCAACAAATTGACAACTTTAAATTCGAAACCCGGATAGAGAGAATTTTCTTTTTTCCAAAAATGCTAGCTGATGTTTTGGCATCAGACTAAAACCTACTGACTTTGCTCACACTGCAAAATTTTTTATAATTTATGTACTTTTTGGGATTTTTTTTGCCCCACCTTGTTAGCATAATGACAAGCAATTTTTAATAGGACACTCATCAGTCCAAGAACACAAAATTAGGATTTTCAAAGAGAATTTTTAAAAATTATTGAGATAAAATTAACCTAGCTAGTAGTTTTAAACATATCAAAAAGACTGTATTCCTAATGCAGACTGTATCAAACAATTAAAATCACATTCCAGTGACATAATGTTAAACAGATATTCAATAAAAAAATAATAATAAAAAAAAAAAAAAATTTATTATTATCTCATTATTTAATTAGTTACTATTTTGCAAATGTCTAGATGATACTGCATGATTTTCCCTCATTACAAAAAAAAATGGAACATTCCACATTCCATAAAACTGTGACACCCAGGAAGTGACATCATTTGATGCATGCCAGAAAAACAAGTACATAATCTCCTTCCATTTTCTTAATTTTTACACATTTGTCAAGTGCAACCATGTTCTCAATGTTACAAACACTGATCAAATAATTTTTCACTTATAAACTGACTTTATTTCTATGAGTAACAAACTGCATCATATGATAAAAATGTGTCTTTAAATAAATTGTTACTGAGAATTCAAAAATTCTATGCCTTCTAGATTTAGAAAGAGGTGTTATCAAATATTAAAAGCCAAAGGAATTAAAATAACAGACAAACTTACTTGACAAGTCTGGAGGTACACACTCAACAGTGATGTTAATTTGTCCAGGGATTATCTGCAGTTTGTTCTTCTCTGGTCTACGAACAAATATGTCTCTTCAAAACATTCATAATGCATAATGCAATAAAGTGACTAACAAGGAAGTACGTTCATGGTGGATGACTGGGATTTTGCCAAATGGAACACATCATTCCCATCAACAATTTAGTAACAGGCAAAGAAGTAGGGTTAATCTTAAAGACTTGTACACCATTCTTATCACTTCCCTCTGATTCAGGGCTAGTGTTTAGATTAGGGATCAAATTAGGATTGTTGTTACAGGCATGCTGATCCAAGAAAATTTCCTACTTGTCAAAATCACAGTGACCATTCAGGGACACATGGCATCAAAAGACAGTGTACTAAGTCTAGTACACACATCACTCACTTTTTGAGATCTGTCAGCAGTTTGATGAGGTCTTCAGTGGATATCTTGCTACTGTCTTGGCGGTAGAGCGGAGAGAACTTCCCCTCAGTGTCTAAACTGCCTTGGGAATCTTTGAACACCTGTCTGAAGACACACAACACAATATCCTTGGCACAAGAAATGAACTTTAAAACACTTACACATTACCTAAATATTTACTAAAGCTATTTCCAAAGAGTACTACTGACTGTTACATTCCAGTTTGAAGGGCACGTAATTCTACTTGACGAAGAGCATAGATCATTTAAGTCTTACTAGTCCATTAAGTGAATAAGGATTGAGCTTCTGTGTCTTACTTGGCAGCCCAAGCGAAGGGCATCCGGTACTGGCCCAGCCGTTGGCACGTCTGCTTGGCAGTCTTCAGGACTTTCTGTACCGTCTGAGAAACAGACACATAAAAAGGCATGGAAATATTCTACAGAACATTCTGGAAGTGTTTAAATTTGAATTAACAAAAGACAATTCAGGCCACAAACATTACAAAACAATATTTAACAGCCAACAATTGTATAAATACAACATCTTTATACAATACTTGTATTTTCTACATCAGACTGACATTTACAATGTTAAATTGCATCCTAGACAGCTTGATGTTATGCAACGCTCTATTCCAGTAGAAAGACGTCATGACTAAGAACTGTTTTTACAGTTCTCTTGAAGCATATGTCATGTTATTGAGCACCAGACCTTGCTGATGTCGGAGGTCTTAATGTAGGGCTCAGCGCAATGGGTGATGCCGTTCTGTAAAACCTTGTCCACCCGGGCTAGCAGGAAGATGTCTGAGTGGGAGTTGGTAACGGAGAAAATACCCTGGATAACACAAAGGACACATTGTGGTTCTACGAATGCTTAGAAGTAAAAGGAAAATTAAATAGACTGACAGATCAATAAAGATTATCATAAGTAAGTGTTTTGTTATTATTATTATTATTATTATTATTATTATTATTATGGACATTATATTCCAGTTTTTCACATATTTAAAAACTAAATAAATACATAAATACAGATACTTTTATTATTATTATTATTATTATTATTATTATAATATTCCAGTTTTTCCACATAAACAAATAAATATACATTATTGTTATTATTATTATTATTATTGTCAGTATATTCCAGTTTTTCACATAAATAAATAAATAGGAAGATACTTTTATTATTATTATTATTATTATTATTATTATGGATATTATATTCCAGTTTTTCACATAAATAAACAAACAAACAAACAAACAAACAGACAGACAGACACTTTTATTATTATTATTATATTATTATTATTATTATTATCAAAACTTTACATGAATACAGCTGTGAAAGCTAAAGAGTACTGACTGTTTTTGAGAGAGTCTCATTGGGCCACATATCCAAATTTTAAATCATAGGCTGCTGAGATGCCTCTTTTTAACCTCTGAGGGCCCTGCAGATTTGTTCTATTCATTTTTACATAACCATTTCATCATCTAAAGAAATAAAATTCATAAAAACTAAACTGCAAAACATTGTTCAAGCCATTGTACTAGTTCTAGTGTCTCTTTCTCTCTCTAACACATCCAGCCATCTCTTCTTCATGTCAGCTGGGGCTGCGTTATGTCAGTTCCAGTAAAGTTCCAGTTTCCCAGGCTGCCAGCAGAGGCTTGAGACCGTCGTGGCTCTGGCTTTGATTTAGTGCATGGTGTTAGTGCTATGAAACAGTGCTGTGTTAAAGCCATTTCTGCTCTGGCCTCACGCCTTGTACAGAATAGCAAGCTCAAAACACATGAAAACACACACAGATAAGTAAGCCTTGAGAGGATTAGTCAAATACAACAATCCATGATTTAAAACTGGAAAACTTCAATACCAGAGATAAAAAGGTGTATTTATTTAGAAGAGGTCTCCGTATCATCCTGCATTAAAAGGCATCAGGCCTGCAAAAGGTGACAGATGTAAATAATAAAACAAAAATGTGTTCTTCAGTTGTACACACTGAACTTCATGTGAAAGTTTATGTGCACATGATTTTGCGTATGTGGCTGTTATTGCAAAATGGACACAGGCTTTCAACAGAAGGCAAAAATCCAATGACATGGGAAAATGACGCAAGTCAGCCAAACAATAACTATATTCAGCCACCTGCAGCCCTGCAAACTGCATGGATGAGCAAAATTCTGAAACCACATTGACTTCCCCATCAGAAGCACAGCAGAAGCATCCTTCTTATTCAGCAGTGCTGGACAATGCTTACTGGCGAGGGTTGCCAGTCATTTGCAGAAATATTCAGCAATGTGCAGATTTTAAAAGGTGACCAGGATAAATCTGTCACAAACTAAAGAACAGAAAGCTCTCTCTTGATTTTTAGTGGTGCTTGCTAAGGATTTTTCACCTGGTGGACCATAAAACAGGCAAAAAAAAAAAAAAAAAAAAAAAAAAAAAAAAACCATATACTTCCTTTGAGGAAAGGAGCCATATCTAGTGACCAAAATATCACACAGATTTGGTGGCAGTGTTATTTTAGTATCATTGAGACATTATTATAGCTTTAACTAACATTTAATTATATTTTCTCTTTTCATTTTTATTTTAGTTAAAGGTTTAGTAATTTTGTTGTTTTTGTCATTTTTATTTTTTTTTTTTAAATAAGTTTATATAGTGTTTATCCACTTTTATTTCAATTTTTGTTTTATTTATTTTAATACATTAAGTTAAACTAAATGAAAATGCTTAAATAAAATGTTTAAATGGTTTTATATTTTATTTAATTTGAGTTCAAATTAATTTTATTTCAAATAAAAAAAAAAGTATGTTTTGGTGGTTTTTATGGTTTTAGTTTTAGTTGAAGTGATAGTTTGTGTTCCGAAGATGAACGAAGGTCTTACGGGTTTGGAACGACATGAGGGTGAGTAATTAATGATATTATTTTCATTTTGGGGGTGAATCCCTTTAAATATAATAGTCCTTGCTTGGAGATGGATTCTTCTGATTATATTATATTATATTATATTATATTATATTATATAAAAAGTCTTTCTTTAAGATAATTTCATCACTATTGTGACACTATTGAAAGTAAAGCATTTTCTTTCAACAAAGGCTTTTATTAATTGATGTCAGAGAATATATTTTTTAAACACCTCTAGAAAGTAGAAATTGTTACCATGTCAGTACGATGAGCTTTTACCTGAGTGGGGAAGCGTATAAGAGACTCCGTAACCCTCTGGAGAACCGGCAGACCGTGTCCGTTTACCCTGACTGTTTCATTTCCATCTCCTCCTTCTGGTTCTGTTGGCGTCCCAGGAGAACCTTCTTGAAGCATTTCCCTCACGCAGGGTGGATTGAGGTCAACATGAAAGTCTGCAGAGATCTTACATCCTTTGGACAGATCAAACAACGCTAGGCTGATGAAGAACGGCTCTACCTGAAGAGAAACCAAAAGGTGCAGAACGAATGAGGCTGATGAGTTATTACACCGCATTTGACATCTTTACTGAGGTAATTTCGATTCAAGCAAGCAGTCTGCCTGAGCATGCTGTGAGGATCATATACAGTTTGTTATTGGTAAAGATTATATAATTTAATGACAGCAAATTAGACTCAATCAAAAGACTGTACTTCTAGTATTTATGTAACCACATCTCTGTATGTAATTTCACTCCATTTGCATTGGTCACGTCTCTTTAGATCATTTAACAAAGTGTGGGAATGTCAAGATGTGTTCTGAGGGAGCAGCAGCTTTCCAAACCGTGCTGATGAGCGCCAGCATTCCTTCCCTGGAGCCATTGAAAGTGCTTCACTGAGCGTAACCATATTCATACTGTGTTCTGGATGAGTCCTCTGTCCTCATGCCAACAATCTCTAATTCATCTCTCATTAAAAGAGCTCCATGATATTCAACTATAATGACCTATAACTGCTGTTCTCTGACGGTCAAAGTTAGACAACAGCTCAAATAGCTGACACATTTATTATTTAACCTGGGGCCCAATAAAGGGAATTCTGGGTTTTCATGTGATTAGTGTTTGTAGCTTAAGAAACATATGATTTTAAAAATAAATTCATATTTTACATTTACATTTAGCAGATGCTTTTATTGACTTACAAATGAGGACAACAGAAGCAATCAAACCAACAAAAGAGCAAAAATGGGTAAGTGCTGTGACGAGTCCCAGTTTGTCTAATGCATTACATGTAGCAAGATTTTTCTTTTATTTATTTATTTTATATTAAATAAAAAAGTAAACAAGTAGATAGAATGGAAACATCGCAAAATGTATTTTAAACATCTCACTAAACATTTGTATATTTAACAAATAAGATTCACAAAGAAAATAATACTAATAATAATAATTATTATTGTTGTTGTTTTGTTGTTGTTGTTATTCTTTATGCATCTTTAATATAAAGAGATTTACTCTAAGATGTTGAAAAGAAATACTTTTTTTGAAAATCAGATACAAGCAATTGATCATTTAAAATAATACGCCTACTATTCTTCTTTCTATAACTGTGATGTCAGACATATTTAAAAAACAAGAGAAGGAAGTTGTCATGGCCAAAGCCACCAGCTCAAGTACAGGATATTCTTTTTAAGATATACCAGGACTCTCTATATATAAAGAAATTCACAAAAACAACTTACATCTAGAGGACAAATATGAATGGTGTAGCTGAGACCAAGGGTTTAATGATTTTGCTTAGAAAATGATAGGGATATACTGCATTGGCTAATATCGATCATGATTTTTTTCATAGACTAAACATTCTCATGTGTCTAAAATCAACATTACAGTAGCATTCGCAGCATCGCAAAACAGGACCAACAGGATCAACAAAAATGTGACAAGGGCAAAGATGGTGAAACTCATAGATCAGGGCTTACTCACGTTGGTTAGGATGCCATCATTCTTCTCACTGACACATCCTTGCAGGCTAAAGGTCAAATCGTGACAGCTAACCATGATTCTTCGCCCAAATCGCTCTTCAAATGGCTTCACATCAGGCTCGATGCCTGAGAAATCTAATCTCTGAAAAGGAATAGAGAGATATAATTTATTCATTTTCACACAGGCAAAGAAAGACTGTCTTTCTAATAGCTGTACATTGGACTTAATGGACTAACCTGCGTCTCAGGATCGAGAGTGAAGATCTTCTGTCGACCCTCATTCCTGCTCATTTTATTCAGCTGGTCGGTTTCTCTGGCATACTGGAGACAACAGGACAAAATACTGTTTGCATTTGTAAAAGCGTATAAATAAATAAATAACAAAATTCACCAAAAAGTGTTGTACAGAAAAGAGCGGAGTGTTTAAAGAATAGTTCATTTAAAAATGAAAATCTGCTGAAAATATACTCACCCTCAAACTACCCAAGATATAGATGCATTTGTTTCTTCATCGGAACAGATTTGGAGAAATTTAGCATTAGATCACTTGCTCATTAATGAAAGTGCAGTGAATGGGTGCCGTCAGAATGAGAGTCCAAACAGCTGATAAAAACATCACAATAATCCACAAAACTCCAGTCCATCAATTAATCACTTGTTAAGCGAAAAGCTATGTGTTTGTAAAAAACAAATCCATCAAGATGTTTTTAACTTCAAACCATTGCTTCCAGCTAAAAATATGAGTCCTCTATCCATAATATTACCTTCTCCAGAAAAAATGTCATCTCATCTGAATCATGAGAGAAATATGTACAGATCAAGCACTGTTTACAAGTGAAAATGGTCCAAAACAGTTCTAAATATGTATGTCTGTGGATTTTGATGTGAGAGGACAACAGGGGATGGACTTTTTCACTGGCGGTAGCGTTATTATGGATTATGGACTCATATTTTGGCCAGAAGCGACAGTTTAAAGTTAAAACACCTTAATGATGGATTTGTTTCTTACAAACACGCAGCTTTTCACTACACAAGACATTAATTGACGGACTGGAGTGGCGTGAATTACTTGTGGATTATTGTGATGTTTTTATCAGCTGTTTGGACTCTCATTATGACAGCATCTATTCACTGCAGAGGATCCTTTGTTGAGCAAGTGATGTAATGCTAAATTTCTCCAAATCTGTTATGACGAAGAAGCAAACTCATCTGCATCTTGCATGGCCTGAGGATGAGTCAATTTTCAGCAAATTTTCATTTTTGCATGAACTATTCCTTTAATATACTTTATTCACTGAACTGAATTGAATGAATAAACCAGAAGCAAAATCAACTGCAATTTTTAATATCTCTTTTTTTAATTGACCTGTCATAATTTAAGACATTTAAGCACAAAAGTGGTACTATAAATGCAAAATAATATTTATTTCCTTGACACAAATCACTGAATTAAACAACTCAACACGATGAGATCAAGTGACAACAAAGAAGCATGCTTCTGTTTTGTGTATTATTGCATACTATTACGTATTTTTGAGTGGTAAACAGTCAGCAGTATATTCTGCACAGTATGCAGTAGGCAATATCCCAGTATTCTGAACTCAGCCATTTAAAATGCACAAAGAAATGGTCAAACCAATACAGTTAGCATTGTAATTATTTTGTATCAAGTACCTTCATTAGCTCTGGATGAAGACTCCGGCCAAAGCTCTCCGCAATGTTCTCTGGTTTCCCCTGACTACTGCTGTCGTCATCTGTTTGGATGAGACACTTGTTAATCAAAAGGCAAAATGATTAATTCTAACTGAAGTTGCATGCATAACAGACAAAGCGTTTTATCATTATGTAGTGTGTAAATATGGGCTTATCTCAGATGCCAAGCAGAACAATGAAAACATCTTTAGCCACGGCTGACTGGTGCTTTTAAAAAAGTAACAGACAAAATCTCATATTTGCTGATTTGCTGATCAAGGTGTTTGATATATTTGAAAGTCAAATGTGTTTCTAAACTGCTCCACTGGAACAGAAAGCAGTACCATTAACTGTAATGTGTGTACGTGTTAAATGGTGTCAAATCTGGGACACAAGGTGGAGCTTTCTTCCTCATTTATTCATGTAGACACTAGAAAAGGTGGGTTGCTAGAAGATTTATCTTCACACTGTGAGATGGAATATTTTTAAATGGCTGCTTGGTTCTTATACTGTCACTTTCCATAAATAGGTCACATACTGGTCTAATTTTATCCCATTAGACAGATTTGAAAAACTATTATCTAACACAGAACACAAAATATCTGCCTCTCTCCTTCTAAATCCTGCAGTTAAGATCAAATCAACAATGTAATAATGTTATTGTAATCGGTTCAATGTTCAATTCACTGCATCGATGTTTTAAATTATTAACTTATTTTATTAACAAAAAAATATTAAAAATAACATTGCCCACATTTAATTTACACTAAATATGTAATCCTTTTACATGCATTTTCTGAAGCACCTTTCGTTGCTGAAAAAGGGAAAAAAACTTAATTTTTAAAATATTACAGACTCTGTTTTGTACACCATTCATGGAAAGTTATTTTATATTATCTAGACTTACAAAACGATTGACATCCCAAATAGGGACATGCAAAGAGGGGTATCATACACGTTAGGACAGTCTATTAAACTTAGAGCAATGAAAACCAGATGAACTGGAAAGCAGCATTTGAGACTGAAGTCTGCATGAAGACATCCAGAGATTGCTGTGTACTGTTGTTTTGTGTAGTTATGGTTATGTTTAATTCTTATGCTAACAGATATGGTTATGTTTGACTGTAATTTTACAGCCCACACACCAAAGGGGAAAATTTTTTATCATAGAATATCTGTGCCATTTCAACACAGATCTGAATTCTGTATATTGGTCATTCCAAAAATCAAGAAGTTAGAGATTGAAAGCATGTTACTGAAAACATAATTTCATTTCCTCATGACCAGCACATGGAAGAGCTTAAAAACAAACGCCACTGTTGGCCAAAGTTTATACCATAGAAGCACAGGGAGTTGTTTATCAGTGTCTTTACTGAACTGGCCAAAAGTAGCATTCCCTTCACAGCTCCTCTATGTGAATACAGCCTCCCCAACATTTCAGTAATCTGTCAACACGAGAATAGTCCAAAAGACAGCCTCCTATAATAAAATAGCAGAAACTGTACTATTATTATTATTATTATTCAGCTGGCCTTATTTCGAATACAGAGAAAACATCAAGTTCAACAGGTTTCAAAAAGGCCCCAAAATAAAAACAAATAAACTTCTTATACTTGGAAGTAGCAGAATGGGAACTATGCATCTTTTCAGGAAGCAGCACATACCAGAGTTTCCCTATGTTGCCAAAATGCTTGGCATTTGGTTATGTGGGGGGATCGTTTGGATATTTTTATTAGGAAGAGGGTGGTATTTGTTCCCAAACAAAGAGGAATCAGGGAGAACAGCCAATTAAAACTGCTTACTGTTGGAATTTTGGGAGTGACATCATGTCTTCTTTGACTTCTTCTTTGAAGTCATCATTAAAGTGATGATGGTGCTCACACAATAGAAATGCTTTAAGGAATAGTTCAAAACTCATGATGTTCCAAACCGGTGAAGTTTATTTTATGGATCAACACAAAATGAGAAAGTCTGAAGCATCTTTACGTTTGCTAATGTGGGTGTTTCCAGCATGTGTGTGTGTTAGTTACCCAGAGAACCTTCAGAAGGTTCTGATCCATTCCTCCTGTCGTCCATCGCGCTCAGTAAGGTCTGTTTCAGCGTGATCACCCACTCCTCCATCTCAGCCTCGCTGTCCGCCGCCAGATAGTGACTGTAACGTTCCTGCATCTTCAGCTCAAAGCCATTGCGCTTCACCTTAGGACACTGCAAGAAATGTGCTGCGTCAGTCGGTGGAGGAATTTAATGGTGTGACTTTAAGAGCTGTTTGTGGTTATAATAATAATGGGTGTTCAGCAAGGAAGATTCCTCTGATTGCGTTACAGAGCCTGAGGGCTGCTACGTGCTGTTGTTAAACTTCCTGAAAAATGTATCAAACCAAGTTCAGATATTTCCATGCTCAGATACTTCCAAGATGTAAAATAAAACCTCACTTTGTAATTTATAAATATATGTGTGTGTGTGTGTGTGTGTATATATATATAAAATTATAAAAAAGCTTTATAACAGCTTTTTACACACTTTCTGACTATTAAAATTAAACATTGTTCATCAAGCCCTGTAAACTATTTTACCCTTTGATAACATGACAATCTTTGACAGCAAAAACAGTTCAGGATTTCTGTATAAAAATTCACGTTATGTACCGGAACTACATCTATACAGGAGTCCAGATAGATGGAGCCTTTTGATTCTTTGAAGTTTCTCTCATCTTTGTATGAATTCAGAATGTAGGAGCCATCAGGGAGTTGAGACAGGTAGAAATACCTCCTCTTGAACACCTGTGGAGAAAAAAAATAACGTGTGAAAAATAGAGAAATACTGTGATATTATATGTATATAACCATTTTCATCCTTTATATTTATATTGAAAATAAAAAGAACAAGGAACTTTTTTATGCTCACCAATGCTCCATTTATCTGATCAAGAATACAGTAAAAACAGTACTACTGTGAAATCTATTTTGCTGTATTTTAAAATGTAATTTGGTCCTTTGATGAAAAAAGCTGAATTTTCAGCATCATTACCCCAGTCTTCAGTGTCACGTGATCCTTCAGAAATCATTCTAATATGCTGATTTGGTGCTCAAGAAACATTTCCTTTTAATTTTAATTTCTTACTAATCTTAAAATTACATATATTTGTTTTGGCTTAACACCTAACAAACACCTTTTTGTAGAAAGTTATGCCTGAAAAGTGTGCTTCTGGTATTTTTCCCTAATATAAAATGTCACCTGGTTTAATAATTTTTTTTAATCTAATACAAAGAAAATCATACAGAGTGTGGCTTAAAAATATTTATTGTGGTAACTGATATAATACATTAGCTTCAGACAAGCTACATCCACGTTATCTATTATTAATAGTTTATGAAAGGATTTTTCTGACCTCCTGACTAATGAGTAATGGGATTGAGTGAGTCATATAATGTACCATATGTCCTTTACTCGCTAGACAGCATTAAGTGCAGACTGTACAAATGTTTCTGATTTACTAAAAAAAAAAAAAAAGACATTACAGGCCTCTCCAACAATGGATCTTCAAACTGCATTGATCAGCAGATGTACAGTATATTAAGTAAAAAAGACTGCTGTAGTTCTGCTGATGTATTTTAATAAAAGTGTGCCAATGATTCCACTAACCTTCATGGACACAGACAGACTGCTGTTGATGTTGGCCTTCTGCAGCCAGCCCTGCTTCATTACACCTCCTCTCTGAGAGCAAAGAGATGATGAATCCTGAAACACACAGACACACACACACACACACACACACACACACAGAGTAAGAACTAATGAAGCAGACAGACTGATCTCAATACAAAGACTCAGATCAATGCATTTCAATGCATGCAACCTCTCTGCCTTAAAGATCAAATGCTCTGACACAAACATGAACGCTGTGTGTTCTGATTTTATGAACATTCATGCAAATAAGCCACTTATCCCTTGTATAGTAACTCAACATCACACACATTAACACAATAATCACGTACACACAAACAGCTTAAAAATGCTTTAAAAAATATATTACATATAACAGTAATATTAATGTATTCATAAAAGACAGAATGGGGTGGGATTTTTTACTTACAGCTAATATAAATGTGCGCGTGTGTTTGTGTGTGTCTCTAATTTAATTGAAGTGGCCTGGTGTCCTTTATGAATGTGCTTTTCTCTAGCTCTACACTGTAAAATAATTGTCCAAATGCCCTTCTCCCCTCTTTCTTCCAGCATTTCTCATTCCCTCCCTCTCTTTCTGTTCCTAACAGCCCCTCTGAGACTGATCAATCACCTGCACCCTCTTCTCCCTTTTGAGTCACTCAGCTAATTGATTCAATTAAATGGACGTGACAGAGCCAACATGATATACTGTATACATACACTACTAAAAAGTTCAGAAGTTTGGGGTCAGTAAGATATCTTTTAATGTTTAAAAAACGGCTCTTACACTCACCAATGCTGCATTTATTACAGTAAATTATATACAGTAAAAGTAATATTGTGAAATATTTTTACAACTGTTATATATTCAAAAATTGTATTTATTCCTTTAATGGAAAACTGAATTTTCAGCATCCTTACTCCAGTCTTCAGTGTCACAGGATCCCTCAGAAATCATTCTAATATGCTGATTTGTTGCTCAAGAAATATTTCTGATTATTATTATTATATATTTTACTCATTGGGTGTTCTATAAAATATCTTTTGGGTTCCATTGAAGAAAATAATGCATACAGATTTGCAATGACATACAGGTGAGTATATATGAATTTTACGACTGAACAAGATACTGAATTCATTAAATTCATCCTCATATAATTCCCTTACTATTGTGTACGTTTTGGTTTTACTGGCTTCTCTCTTTAGGCCAAAAATGTTCTTTTAGGTATTCAGAATTAGAACTCATTTCATTTAATTCCACTAAGTGAACTGTAAGAAAAAAGGCTTGACTATCCATGTCTAAACATGTGCATACACATGGATTCAGACGTGCACACACACGCACACACACACACAGGGTGGAGAAGCAATCTCTTCGCCCTGTAATCACCACTCCTTACATCTAATTTTATCAAGATCTGCTGGACACTTCAGTGTTTGTCTATTAATAGACCATGACGGTCAGGTTCCATGTCATGAGCCTCTCTGCTGACCGTATGGCCTTCATCTGACTATGACCTCACAGAAGCCTTTTTACAGTGCCATCTGTGGAGAAGAACAATATCTATAATGTCAATAAAAAGTGTAGCACAATTCAACAAGATGTGTTGACACTTAAGAATACTGGTGGATGTGAGTGCTAAAGTTGGGATTAACACAAAAAGCAATAACTGATCGTGAAAACACAATAAATGTGTGACTTTTTAACTCAAAAGCATTTCACACAAATCAAAATTCTGTTTGAGTCATCAGACAGCAAAAGTACTTTTCAGTCATGACGTGAATTTGCAGGCCATCCCTTCAGGCTTCACCACAGGTTTCCTCAGAAATTTCTTATGGGTTTTTAGAACAATGACTTTTGATTAAGTCTGTGGTTAACATTCTGTTTTTGTTCTACAACATAAATCACACACAGTGTGTATGTTGAATGTGAATTTTAAAACTGCTGTTTGCTAACAATTAATATAAAGGCTCAAGACTCCAAAAACTCAAGTTTTATCTGTGATAAAATGGTTACCATATTTTTCCTTAAAAAAAAAAAAAAATGCTTTTTGTTCAGTTTGTTTTGACACTGCAAATAGGTTAATACACAATCACACAGAAAAGTTTAAAAAAGAGAGAGAGAGATGAGAGAAGATATTGGGAGAGTGTGATATTCTACACTCGGCAAACATTAATGTCTCTTACCTCCTCCCCCTCATCCACCTCAAACACTTGGTTGGGAAGCTTTTCCGTCTTCATCCCTTTACTGCAAGACAGAAAAAGAAGCTTACACCAAACTTTGGAAATAGCACTGCAAAAGCTTTGGCAAAAAATGCAAACTTTTACGTACCAGGGCAGCGTCCGGAAATCTCCAGAGTAGGCCTCGTAATTATAGTTGATGACGTGCCAGTTGGTGTTGTACATCTTAATGCACTGCCAAAGAGAGTAAGCATTGCTCAGTTACTCAATTGCATGAACGCAAAAACGCATTAAAAAATAAACAGGAAAATGTGATCTCATATTTTATTAGTCTGGAAAGCTGTAGTCTTCACTCAAATTTTGGCATTGAGAGGTTCTTTACCTCTTTGGCAAACAGGCTTCTTGCTTCGTTCTCAGCATTTTGAGGAACTGAAGGAACAATGGTCCTCCTTTGACGTTCAATCTGTGCTTCCTAGATACACAAATAGACAGAAAGACAGATTAGATAGCTAGATAGATAGATAGACAGACACAGACAGACAGACAGACAGACAGACAGATAGATAGATAGATAGATAGAATATCAAAACGCATGCACAAACGAACAATAGATAGATAGATAGATAGATAGATAGATAGATAGATAGATAGATAGATAGATAGAAGGGGTGGCACGATACATGTGTTCGTACCGAACCGTCACGGTACGGGCATCTCGGTTCGGTGCATGAGCCCTTACAACGAATACAGGCAATTCACCCTCAATCCAGAAAGGGGCGCCCGCAGCAATCCAACGCTGTTTGATAACCGCCAGCAGAAGAACAGCGAATGCCATGAGTTGCGCACTTGAAAACAAAGCCCCCAGACAGTGACCATGTGCTGATTCTGAATGCGTCTCTCACATAGACTGACAAAGGAGTATACTTTAAAGACTTGCACACTCAACTGTTTGCGAAATGAAGCTTTGTGTTCGTGTATCCTATCTCTCTCATTCGGCACAAATCCAAATATTCCATAATATTTCCATATTTGCGATGTAACGTATCTGAATGCTAAACTATTATTTATTATGTTGGGTCCAATTTTATTCTCCCTGTATTTGCTCCCTCTTCATTTTATATTTGAGTCTCATAAAGTTTCATTCCATATTTTTGCAGATGATACTCAGCTTTATTTTCCTCTAAAATCAGGTTCTGATTCAGTGTCCTACTTGCTGGTTTGTTTAGAGGACATCAAGAATTGGATGGAAAATAATTTCCTACAGTTGAATCAAAAAAAGACTGAAGTTATGTTGTTTGGTCCTTCTCACCTTTTACAAAATTCAAGATCTACTCTGGGCCCTTTTGAAGACAACATCCGTAAAAAAGTTTTTTGCAGCTTAAGGGGCTTTGCAAGCTCACAAGTTTTCTCAGTTTTAACGATTTAGAGGTTGTTATTCATGCATTCATTTCAACCAGGCTGGATTACTGTAATGCTCTTTACGCTGGAATTAACCAGTCCTCACTATCACGTTTACAACTGGTACAGAATGCAGCTGCTCGCTTTTTGACAGGGACAAAAAAGAGGAAGCATATTAACCCATGTTAGCTTCACTTCACTGGTTACCTGTTAAATTCAGAGTTGATTTTAAGGTTTTAGCTTTTGTTTTTAAAGCACTTCATGGTCTTGCCCCAATTTACATTTCAGATCTTCTCCATTTCTATTCTCCTGTGAGAACACTTAGATCGTCTTCTCAGAAGTTATTGATTGTCCCAAAATCTCGTTTAAAATCTAAAGGGAACAGAGCTTTTTCAGTTCTTGGTCCTACGCTCTGGAACTCTTTGCCTTTATCCATCAGATCATCCCCTACATTATCTTCTTTTAAATCATTTCTTAAAACATATCTTTTTTTCCTCAGGCTTTTGCTTAACTTGAAAATACTTTTTTGTATTGTTTTTGTTTGTTTCTTTTGTTTGGTGATGTTTTGTATTACTTTTTGTATTATTTAATGATTTCAAATTTTATATTGTCTTAATGCTTTTGTTAGTTTATATTTCTGATGTTTTGGCTGTGCAGCACCTTGGTCAGCACTTGTTGCTTTTATGGTGCTATATTAATAAACTTGACCTTGACCTAGTATTACTACTGTACTACTCTCTGTTCAAAATAAATTAAAAGAATCCGAGCATTGTAGATTTGTTGTTTTTTTCCTGTTGTACAGAAATCATACCGAACCGTGACCCCAGAACCGAAGTATGTATCGAACCGTGACATCTGTGTACTGTGCCACCCCTAATAGATACACTATATTGCCAAAAGTATTGGGTCACCCCCTTCTAATGAACAGGTTTGACTACTTTAGTAATTTCCATGAGTACAAATGTTAATGTTTAAGCATATAATGATATTCTAGGGAATTGTGTGCTTCTAATTTTAAAGCAACAGTTTGGACAGGACCCTTTTCTATTCTAACATGACAATGCCTCTGTGTATAAGGCAAGGTTCAAAAAGAAATGACTGATTTAGTCAGTGTGGAAGAACTTGACTGGTCTGCAGAAAGCCAAGTCCTAATCCAAGCTGAACACTTCTGGTGTGACTTTAAATGCAGACCTTGAGCCAAAATCTCATCACCAAACACCAGTGACTTGTACATATGGGTACAGATTTTAGACACTTCCAAAACTGTTGCAACAGAGATGGAAATACAATTTTTAAATACATGAATTATGTTTCCATCTTTGTTGCCACAGTTTTGGAAGTGCCTTTTTCTGTTCTAAAGAAGGGGGTGTCCCAATACGTTTGTCCATATAGTGTATGTACAAGTCATTGGTGTTTGGTGATGAGTTTGGTGATGAGTTTTTGGTGATGAGTTTTCTTCCACACTGATTAAATCAATCTTCCACATTCTTCCACACTGATTAAATCAATCATTTCTTTTTGAACCTTGGCTTATACACAGAGGCATTGTCATGTTAGAATAGAAAAGGGTCCTGTCCAAACTGCTGCTTTAAAATTAAAAGCACACAATTCCCTAGAATATCATTATATGCTTAAACATTAAGATTTGTACTCATGGAAATTACTAAAGTAGTCAAACCTGTTCATTAGAAGGGGGTGACCCAATACTTTTGGCAATATAGTGTAAGATAGATAGATAGATAGATAGAATATCAAAACAAATGAACGAACGAACGAACGAACAATAGATAGATAGATAGATAGATAGATAGATAGATAGAATGAATGAATGAATAAACGAACAACAGATAGACAGACAGATAAACAGAATGACAGACAGACATAATGATAGAACAACAGAAAAATAGACAGACAGATGAAAATTAGATTCATATGGTGGCTGCACAAGGATGAGGACTTTGAAAATGAGTCAAACAAATAAACGGCAGGACATGTGCTTGTGAAATGACTCACTGATACATCATCAGCTGGCCACAGCAGCAGGTCTCTCTGTGGATCACTGTGGATCTGAGCTTTCCTCTGGAACACCACATTCTCATAGTCCAGCGGCTCGATGATCTTCGGCTGCTCCTGCAAACACACAGGACGGCTCAATGAATTTACAGACGGTTGCCCTCAAAAGGCCTCTGATGTCTAGAGTCAATGTTTGTGCTCCTCTTTATTGCTACTACTGAACATTCTGAAGCAATGCACACTGTTATTATTCAGATTTGCTATATCTGTTGTGCTTGTTAGCTTACACAGATTTGACAGCTCTGCCTGTGAATTTTATCAGCTTACTGCCCCTCTACAATCTCTCTACAAAGCAAAAATCTACCACAGGACTTCCGATTTCTTATTTGCACAGCTTTTGAGTTCAGTTCAAAGCTTTCTCCCAAGTGCGTTCTCTTTTCAAGTTCCTTCTAAAAGAGAATCATGTGTTAAAAGCTTAAACACACACTCCTGACTCAGCTGACATGCCTGTGTCATGCTCTGATACTCATTCAAAGAGTTTAGCCCACGGAAGAGAAAGTGTTTTCACCAAAACAAACCATGTGGGATGAACAGAAGACTCAGCAGTGCACTAGATTTTGACCCATGTTTCACTGTACGGGAATTGCCAAACAGATGACATTTCAGCTGACTTATACAAGCAACTTATACCTTCAATTTATGACTTTAGCCTTTTGCTAAAGGTGTTTTTCGCTGAAAATAAACTATGAGCGGTCAGAGATATGAAGAGAGGAAGTTATAGTTTCATAACTACAGGAGGTTTAGATGAAGAATATGGGCAGCTGGTGTCTTCTGTTCAAAGTTTGAACCCATAATCACACAGGTTTTCTGTGAATATTTCAGCTGAAATCAAAAGGAATTAAATGAGTCCAAATTAAAGCAATTTCAAACGAATCCTTTTCAGAAATCATCATGTGAAAATGTTTCCTAGCTTCCTAGCTGCAGAAAATTCTTAATTGGAAGTTCAAAAAAAGAAATCAAAAGTCCAATTTATTTAATTTGTAATAATAATAATAAAAAAAGCCATTAGTTCAGTCTTCAGTGTCACATGATCCTTCAGAAATCATTCTAATATGCTGATTTGGTTCTCAAGAAACTTATTCTTATTATCATATGTTAAAAAAAAAGTTTTATTTGAAAAAGAAAACTTTTGTTAATGTAAAAGTCTTGACTGTCACTTTAAGTCAATGCATCCTTGCTGAATAGAAGTAATGATTTCTTTCAAAAAAATGTTACTGTTCCCAACACAATTTGTGCTATATATTTTGCTTTTATTATACAGTATATCTTGCTTAAGAAGGAGAAATAACAGCCTAAATATACGCAGACAGACAGCCATACATCAATACCATCTCTTATAAATGCTTCCTGTGTTTCTCAAGCATGCATGAGCTGACAACCAATGCAAGTGTTTCAGCAGCAACTTCCTGTCATGTGTCATACCACATAGAGGCAAAAAAACCACAGCAAGTCCAGCTCCCACTGCAACAGAGCATGTGTTTCAGCTCAGTTCTGCTGGCTTGTGGCTGTCCTCTCTCAACTGCCCTTTCAAATCAAACCGTACCCACTTCCCCAATCCAAGTCCCGTCCTTTATCGCTGCAAGGCAGGTGTTAAAATCTCAGGGCCAAGATTAAGCTACCATACCATGGTACAGCCAGTTTCCTATAGCCAAAAATAACCCAACCCCTGCAAAAACAACCACAAGGCCTCAGATCATTTAAAAAAGGGCAACCCTGTTGAGGACAGACAGGAACTGTAGAAGAAGAAGAATCACAGGCCAACAAACCACAGGCTGAGGTAAAAGCAAACGTGAGCCAGTTTACTGCCTGCTCACAAGCCGATGGGCGTTGGCGTCCACACGCGTTTCAGTCATGTTATTTCCGTATGCAAGAACGCAACATGAAAATGTGAAAGACGACAAAGTGGACGACTTAAAGCTGTACAGAAACTGCGACTGGAGAGTGATTAATGTACTTTCCAGATGTTAGACTTTGGCGAAGCAGACAGAAAGAGCTCCTCAGCTGATGCGAATTAGGCCACTGTGTGTAAACACATACGCCGACATCTGAACTGAACGACCACGGCCTCCGTCTGAACCTCTGCGCTACTATGCGAACACACATCTGATCTCTTTTTTGTATCATTACAAGGCTTTTGAACAGCTTATCTTGTCTTGTAAATCTCATGGAGGACCACATGCTCTGTGGATCTGTGAGCATTTGAGGCCCACCATTTGAAAGCGTCTTGAAATATTTATATCCAGTGAGTCCCGTGTAGAAAATACAGCGTAAATTATTGTGACTCAGTAATACACACTGTAAAACACAACTTTCTGCAGCTCGACCACAACTGTCCCATATTTAAAGTCAATATGAATTGCTCTTTGCTCAAATGGTGCCTATGCAGCTATTTTTAGTTAGCATTATCGACATTAGTGCAATGTCAAAATGGAAAGAGCAAGTTAAGACAATGTTTAGATTATGAAGACAAAAACATTTTTTCTTTGAAATAAAATGTACCAACGAGTCCCTTACAATAAAGATGCATTTATAAAGTACAAATGTGCATTCATAAAGTAAATGGGGTCAGTTTCGCTTTAAAGAGTTTAATGGCCATCTATAGTGTGCCGCAGTAATGAGCCCTAACACCCAGAAATGAGTCAATGGGTTTTTTGAATGGGCTTTTGGTTAAATGCCTAAAATAAGGTCTGTGGTTAACACAACCTCAACATATTTTCATGTTTTATTCTACAAAATAAAAATACATCGCTAATACTCCACTGATTTTTTTTACATGTCTTGAAAAAAGGCGGTTGCTAAATAGTGACTTAATGAGTACAAAGGTTGTCAGTGACATTAAGCATCATCACACAGAGTACTTACTGGTCCACATTTACAACATCATTTTGTTTATACTAGTGCTCTTGCAAACTATTTCAACTCATTTTCTAACATGCAGATTTTAAATAAAGATTAAAAGATTTGTCAGAAGCTTATTGGTGATGGTGAAGGCGGCATGCAACATGATGTAGTCAGTTTATAGCCTACCTTTAGCTTCTTCTGGAGATTGCTCTAGACTTCAAAATTCATAATAGTTGTGTTCATTTGTGAAGATTATCATGATGAACAACACATGCAAGAATCAAAAACTTCTGTTGGTCACAAAGCTCATTTTCTGCAATTATCCAACAGTCAATGGAAAAATCCCACGGGGTTTTTGTTGCGGGAACCAGGGTAATGCAAACTTCTGTGTTTGCCAACAAAAGACGTCATCCTTGTGGCACTCTTTATGCTACGTACTCCAAACCATTCATAAAATTCACTTTCAGATAATATACATATTTAAAATGTACATACTCTTTTGGAAAAACAGAGCAAAAAACCTTGATGACTCATCCTGCACTAGAGATTTCTGTCCAATCAAATGCTCTCTTGAATGAGAATGCCCCTCCCTCTTATACCACCAGAAATCAACAATATTTACAGCTGACGCATAACTACAAACTTATTGTCTATTTGAAAAAATAAGGGATCAGGCCTTCGATATATACGCCACCAAAACCTTCTATAAGAATTAGCTTTTTACTGTATTTAGGCTTTATTATTCATAGTGGTTGTGTTTGAAGTTTATCATAATGAACAAAATGTGTAAGAATCATAAACTTTGGCTTATTTTCTGCACTCATCCAAAAGTCAAAAGACAAATTCTACTGGCTTGTTATCGAGGCAACCAGGGTGATACAAACTTATAAACTGCCTTGAAAAAATGTCACTAGTATAATATGCAAGTGTACCCCAAAATGCACATTCAGATAATATACACATTTAAAATGAACAGTCATATTCTTTCGGCGAAACAGAGCAAAAAATCTTGATGACTCATCCTGCACTACACACATTTTTGTCCAATCAAATACTCTCTTGAATGAGAATGCCCCTCCCCCAGTACCACTTGAAACCGACTCGGCTACGTAAAAAATAAGGGATGAGGCCTTCAATATATCCCACCAAAACTTCTACTAAAAAAAGTAAGCGCTAAGCTCTCGTTAATCAATTCCATTGGGTCTTTCAGTAAGACAATGAGCACCAATATTAACAAAAAAGGCCACTCATGTCATAATTTTGACCAAATTTCTGCAATTGCACAATGTGCGAAAGAGGAAAAGAGGAAAGATGAGACAAATACTTTATTCAGTACATGCAGAGGACACAGGAAGCATAGCTGAGCAGCCTGAGAGTATTCTCAAGGGAAACACAACAGATCTGCAATCTCCATAGTGTGCCATTTGTTGTCTGTCTCCCTGGAAACCACAATCAAACTGACAATCATAGGCCATTATAGTCCTACATTCATAACACCTACAGAAAATCTCAGGCTCATGACATATGTCTGGCTAAAAATATAAGTTCTCAGCACTAAGCATTAATTAGAGGCATCAGTAGTGCTGAGAAATGATATCCTCCCTAAAACATTAACAACACATTTCTGTTCTCCACCTTTGATAATTTCTCAATGATTCAATAAAGGCAAAAAGAAAGAATGGTCTCTGCTCTTGGACTGGTGCATGAGCACATGCACTCCTTACACAAAGGCATAAGGATGCTCCATGTGGTTCCAGTAGGAGCTACAGAACAATGTCTTTTCTATTAGCAAACAGTCAGGAGCGCCTAACTACCGGCTTTTTTGTTAAGCTGATGCCTAATTTTGTATTTAAATCAATGCATATGTCAGTGTTTATATGCAAAAGGTTTCAACTACTGTCTATGTGATGTGTAAGACAGATGTTGAAGCTGTGCTGGTGTAATTGCCTGGAAAGCACGAGACGTTATGCCTCAGCAAGTCTGGCGCGCGTTTCAATAATAATTACAATGCCGTCTGCAAAAAAACAAAACTGACTACAAGCAATACCTAACAGCTTATATACATATACGAGGTCAAATAATATACTAAGACTGTCTCAAAATCTAGTGAGCTGACTACTTAGACAGAATGCACGCGCCTGTGATGTCAAAAAACGCCGCCTAGATAGGTAGCTCACTACGTGTTGAGACACAGCCTACAGATGCACTGCCCAAAGCGAGAGACGGGACGCTCTTGAGTTACTAACCACAGCAATGGACGTCCTCACCGCCTCCGAAACACTTTGTCTGAGCTCCGCAGCCGTTCCAGGTTTGCTCAACCTTTTTGTGAATTTTCTTACTTCGGACATGTTTTTCCCTCTTTAGTTTGACTGTAATTCCATCAACGCCCTCATTGCGGAAAGCGACATCGCGGCACGCCAATCTGCGCGTCTGACAGAGGTGCGGATGCAGGCGGGGCGGGGCCTCATGGACCAGCGTTAGCTCCGCCCATCACCGGGGGTTGCCTGAGATTGAGCAATCCCTGGTTTTGAATTATTAATGTAAAAGTTTTATAGCTTTGTATTTTATATTTAGAGCGATTATAGGTTATCTTTATTTCATTCTACTTTTAAAATGTAATGTTTTAAGATGTAATGAAAATAATATGGTAAATAAATAGTGATGAGTTTTCATTGCGGTTTTCAAGCAACAATGTGAAAAAGTCTAGATTTTTGACATATTTTGTATTTTTTTTTTAAGCTAGCCTGGGTCTTACCAATTCTTTCAGCAATAAATCAGCACGTTTCATACCTGAATACGTGTTCTTGTGAATATGATTATACATAATCATTAATATGATCATAGGTTGACACCTTGTGGTCTTGGTTGGTATTAAAAATGGACATATTAATACCACAAACTTAAGAAAAGGCCTTTCAATCACATAAAATTGTTTTTAGGTTTGAAATTGTGACATAACCATATAGGAAAATGATATTGCATATATGCATTGTATTTTCATGTGTACAAAATGCATGCTATATACATAGTTAGTTATAGATATAAAAAAAAAACAACATATATTATTTTATATATACACATACATACATATATATTATACATTCTGTACAGTATTCACCTGACAGCTAGCAAATACATCCACACAGCTGGTTTTAAAGCAGTGGCTCTCAACCAAAAAATGATATCAATTACATCTTAAAATATCAATGTAATTATATTCACAAAATTAAACTGTCATATTAAGTTCATTCAAGTTCATTTATTATTAACAGAAGTACCAGAGGTACATATCAACTTGATAGGAGGGCCTTAGAGTCAAAAAGGTTGAGAACCACTGTTTTAAAGCATTAGTATGATTCAGAGCAAGAAGAATGATCATATTAAAATAAAGGCTAAGTTGACGTGCCATGAAAGATACATATTCAGTGTCTCTAGGTCTCTCAGCTACATTTGGTTTTCAGAAGCTGATGAACTTTTCGGCTCAAGCTGTGTCTCCATGGCTTCACTATACTCTTCATGTTAACCATAGGACGCCCTTTTTTCACATCCTCATGTCCAACTACAAGATATTCCAACCCTACAACAAGATAAAAAGTCAACAAAATGATCAAATTAGCCTAATTTCACTAAACAATTATCAACAAAGATAGGCCACAGTGTTTAGTATTATTTATGGACTCTTGCAGTATTTATTAAGAATTAGTTTACATTTTTGTATAGTTTAATTTTATGTGCTTGTGTCATTTTTATTAAGTTTTTAATATTTTTATTTAGTTTTTATTTATTTCAGTTTTAGTTGCCAAGGTTCAAGTTTTTCCATGTAATATATTATTTCAGCTTTATTTTATTTATCAGAGAAGATTTTTAATAGTTTTTTTAATAATAATTCACAGTCAAAGTAACAAATGCATTTAGTACCACCATTATGAAAATAGAGAATTCTGATTGTTCCTATATATATCTGATTCTCTCCAAGATCTTTGCAAAGTACATTTTCATTTTAATAAATGAGCATAATAGTAATAGTAATTGTACATTAAATAAATATAAACTTTGCTTCCTGTCTGTCTACTGTCCTACTACAATAAAGACAAAAAAGAAAAAAAGTTATCAGAATGTTTCTGATATATCATTATAACAAATAGCTATGCTTCCATGAAGAATTCACTATTCAGTGCACTGCAGATATCCACAGAATTCACCCTTCATTTGCATTGCATTTAATGTGATAATACTTTCATCTAAACAAGGTTCTCTGAGGTCCATTTAACACATCTGATCGCATTTAAATACATTGCACAGATTTCAGCAAGGAAACAGATTGTTTCCCGCAATTAACAGAAAATGTGGGAAAAAATGCGTAGATTCCACACAGGTTTGCGCATTTCATTTCATAACAAATCATGAATCTGTGCGTGTATCTGCTAACCTGGGAAAAGTACCGGGCAGGTGCAACCTCGTGAAGTCCAAGACTCGGGATAAAGAGTTCGATTTCCACGAGAGAGCTTGAGGCGCGAGTTATCCCACAACACTTTAAGAACCTCAACATCCACCTCTGCATGAGAGCCCTTATCATGAGCACCCAACACTCTCACCTTCACTGCTGCAATTCCACAAGAAAACACACATTAATTACATCAACTGAACAGAACATTGAGGTGAGTGCACAGCGACTGTTTTATATGCTACTTACCATAAACATATTTTACATTGCAGATTATTTTGCTGTTTCCAAGTGCTTGCTGTTTGCATACACAGTTGTCTGTCGAGAAAAGAAATACCCACCAATTAAAGTATTGGCTGTCAGTTTCTTTCTGTTGCTACGACAGCTTAAAAACAGAAAATGACATTTCAACAGCACATGCCTTTATCCCAGACGAGACAATAAAGTTTTTATGGGAACAAGACAGTGCTGTTTTCAGCTCCAAGATTTTCATGTAATACCTGGATGACTAAGGGCAGAGAAAAGCTCTTCTGTTCGAAACAGATGATTTTCTGCCGTGCTGTTGTGATCTGATTCAGACCTGTGCAAGAAACACACACACAAAGCAGACACATGCATGGTTATATATCTAATTAATATTATAATATTAGCTGTACAAGAAATGAAAGTGACAAAACATTTTATTTCCATATAAAATTGGCTTTATTTTAAATAAAGTAAGCACAAGCATACCTTCCGAGCAAGAAGCGTCAAAGATGTTTGGCATGTGTTGAATGATAAAACATAAAATGATAAAATGAAAAAACAAACTACTATTTAAAATGAAGTCAAATAGCATTTGGACACTTATCTTACTTATATTGTCTTACTGGATCATTTTCAGAGTTAATGTGATGAACTACACCTGTGATTGAACTTGAGGTGAACTGCTGTCATAAATTCACTAAAAATCAGAGACTAGCTGATGAAAGTTTTATCACTTAATTTGATATTTTATATATACCAGTGTAGAATTAATATTAATAGATAGATAGATAGATAGATAGATAGATAGATAGATAGATAGAAAAATCACAACTTCACACAACTGATTTTTGATGGATCATGTGACACTGAAGCCTGGAGTAATGGCTGAAAATTTAGCTTTGCCATCACAGGAATAAATTACATTTTAAAATATATTAAAATTAATCAATCAAAATAATCAAATAAATGCAGCCTTAGTGAGCATAAGAGACTTCTTTAAAAAAAAAAAAAAAAATCATATATATGATTTTTTTTTTTTTTTCCTCTCCCAAACATTTGGACTCCAGTGTATATACATTTTTTATACCTCTAAAATTTGTTTTAATTAATAAATAAAATAAAATAAATAAATAAATGTTTAAAATGTTAGAGTCTCATGCATAAGATGAAAATGACTAGAAAGACATGCTCTTAAAGATAATAAACAACCAGCAAAAAAGGTTCATATTCACCTAATCATACAGTCTCCTGTGTAAGGGTCACAATCACCAGCACACTGGCAGGGCTTGCAACCATATTCATCGAAACCCCAGTATCCCAGCATGCACTGGTCACAGTGTGGTCCAGCCACCCCCGGCTTACAGACGCAGTCTCCATTATCAGGGTTACAATATGTGGAACCAGCATGGTTACACGTGCAAGCTGCAATTCAGAAAGAAATAAGGTTACTCAAAACACACACATCAGACTGCAAAATATATGGCTCTGAATAATCTTAATATGTTTTGTGCTATGTAATGAGTTTCGCAATGAATAGAAAGACAAAAAGCTGTCCAGACCAGACTGACGTTTTGCATACACAGTCAATTATTATGAGCCTGTGTCATCTGATGATTAATCTGTCTGCCTCCACATACACAATAAGCACATTTACGCTCATGCTGAGATCCCATCACTGCTCTTGTTATTCTACATGTCCCAACTCGCCGTAAGAGCCATTAGCATTCCGAGCAGGAACAACATTCAATACCAAACATCCCCTCAGTGTGTACACGCGTGTGTGTGCTACAATATCGGACATGTTCGCTGATCTGGCGAGTTCCTGAATTTTGACATCATCTAGGCCAAGCTGTACACGTAAACAGATACTCAAACTCACACACATTTTCATGCACACGCTGAAGAAAGATGGAGATCAGGAACGGAAGTGTACAGCAGGGAAATCACAGATACTCCACATGCCATTTTAAGTAGCTTTTCAAAATCTGAGATTAATGGCTTTCATCTTAGTCCTAGACACAAATACACACACACGCACGCACACAAAAAGAAATATGACCACATATAAAGAACACTGCATCCACAGCTGTTTTGTTACAGTTTTAAATCAATATTATATAAATGTGCCCATGTTGATTAGGCCTACGTATTTGAATGCATGTTTACACAACAGTTGTGAGTGATGCATGAGTTTGTCTTACGTCTGCAGGAATCTGAGGCAGTCGAGGGTCTCCCTGGGTCTCTGTAGAAGCCGCTCTGGCAGTGTTGGCAGTGGCGGCCGCTGGTGTTGTGAAGGCAGTCACACACGCCGCCACTCCGCTGACCCGAGCGTACCCATACGGTTTTGTCAAAGTGACAGCTCTCTGCATGTCCGTTACACTTACACTCTACACAATGAAATATTGGGTTATTACAAACAATCAACTCACAGATCATCAGAACAGGGTTGCCAAGTCTGTGGTTATCCTGCAGAACTGGGCAATTTTGAACTGTTGTGGCTGACTTTTTATTCTACTGTTTGTAGTTTGAAATATTGGACAAATTAGATGTTAATCTGAAGGTTTTTGACCAACCAACAGTTGTTGGAAAATTCAAACTGCATCTCAAATTCTGAATGCTTCCCATAACTATTGGACTCTAAAATCCATATTTTGATTTTAAGTAATGAAGTGGTTTTAGACATTCTCACTGGACTGTCTTCAACAGATGTGGTAACCCTGCCACTGAATGATACTGAAGGAGGGACCAGAGCCATATCTACACGTTCACAAACTAAGATGCACTACACTGATCAAAAGTGACACTTGTAATGTTACAAAAGATTTCTCTTTTAAATAAATGTTGTTCGTTTGAACTTTCTATTCATCAAAGAAACTTGAAAAAAAAATGTAGCACTGTTTCCGCAAAAATATTAAGCAGCACAATTGTTTTCAACATTGATAATAAACAAGAAAGGTATCTTGAGTAGCAAATAAGCATATCAACATATTACAATAAAGACTGGAGTAATGGCTGCTGAAAGTTCAGCTGACATCACAGGAATAAAATACATTTTAAAATATATTAAAATAGAAAACAGTTATTTTAGATTGCAATAACATTTTGCATTATTACTGTTTTACTGTATTTTTGATCAAATAATTGCAGCCTCGGCAAGCATAAAATATTTCTTTCAAAATCTTTCAAACCCCAAACTTTTGAACAGTAGTTTAATGACCAGAATATCATAAAGACTTGATGAGCTCTTTTACTTATTCCAGTAACCAATTGCACAGCAACAACAACAACAACAACAACAAAAACATTCCATTTTAAGTGTTGTTATTTCCATGTCAGTACTTAGTTTTACTTGTGAACTGAAACTTACTAACACACTGATGAGCTTCTCCAGTCAAACCGTTAGCTGGTTGCCATGGTCGGTCGTTGTAGAGGCGATCACAGCGTTCACAATGATCCCCAGCCGTGTGATGCCGACACACACATTTACCATGCACCTGTGGCAGATGCCAGAGAACACAATTGACAATACACATTGTTACACCTTCACCTTAGCAGACCTCAGTTCAAAGGCTTGTTAAAAATCTAACAATCAGAGATTTACTAAGCCCATCTTCAACATGCTCCAGCATCAACTGTGTTCATTCAGGTGTCAAATATGTTATCATACCGCAACCTTTGCCAAACTATAAACCATAAACCAAATAGAATAGGCCAACTCCCAATGCCTTTTTGTTTTCTTACTATACACTTGGACTCAATGGACCTCACATTGCTAAAATTGATTATTAGATTCATTAGGTTACCATTAACTTTACCATTCAAAGGTTTGGGGTCAGTAGTTTTTATTAAGAAATTAATAATTTTGGATTAAATTGATTAAAAATGACAGTAAGGACTTCTATACTGTTAAATAAATGCTGTTCTTTTGAACTTTCTATTCATTAAAGTCTCACAGTTTCCACAAAAATATTAGGCAGCACTGTTTTCAACACTGATAATAAGAAGAAATGTTTCTTGGGCACCAAATCAGCATGTTAGAATGATTTCTGAAGGATCATGTGGCACTGAAGACTGGAGTAATGATGCTGAAAAATCAGATTTGCCATCACAGGAATAAATTACACTTTATATTCAAATAGAAAACAGTTATTTTGAATTGTAATAATATTTCAAAATATTACTGCTTTTGATGAAAAATAAAATCAGCCTTGGTGAGCATAACAGACTTCTATGGAAGTGACTTTGAGAAAAATTTGAATTCTATTTTTTCTCACAATTCTGAGTTTACATCTCACAGTTCTGTAATTGTGACTTGTTCGCACAGTTCTGACTTTTATCTATAGATCACAATCCTGAATTCATATGTCGCAATTCTGATTTTATATCTTGCAATTGCGAGATGATGTGAGATAAAACATCACAATTACCTTCAACAACATCTTCAAAATATTTCCGCAACCTTTGGAACGGTAGTGTAATTTATAACATTTTGATAGATTTTTATGATCTCTAGCTGTTCTTGCTAAGGCCATCGATATTACTATCACTTATGTTCAGAGATTTGAACAGAGCCCCAATTCTTTTCATCTGCTACAGTCAATCATTCTCTCCTACATCTTTGAGTTATGTACTCAATCTCTCGCTCAACAGTCCTGTATAAAAACATCCTCCTCACCCTCAATGTCCATGATTACCTAATGCTAATATCCCAGACTCAGCCATCCATCGAGATGTCCTCTCCTCCGTGAGTTTCAAATGAAAGCACAGATAATTATTATCGGTTACTCTCCAATACGAAATTAAAACAGGGCAGTGAAAACAAACAAGCGAAAGAAGCATTTTTAAAATACTTCAGTAGAGAAAGAGAAGGACAAATTAGCGCTTCAGAGGGAGGGGGGGGCAAACTGGCAGCGCTCCATCCACTTGGCATCTGAAACACTTTCACATGTTTATCATCATAATATGGGAGGAAACGCACTCAGACACACATACTCTCCCTGCTAACCAAAACATTCCTGCAGGGGCACACAAGGGTTGCGTGTGAGCACGTGTTCCTATTATGAGTGCGGATGGACAAAGCATGTCAGTGCGACCGTGTTTGTCTGCATGTCTGGGTGGGAAGCACTGCGTGTATGTCTATGTGCATGCTTGTCGATTGGCACGGGGTGTGTGTTTTGTCTGGGCTGCTAGATCAAACGGTTTAACCTTTGATAAGAGAGCAACGAGTTGATGTGTGTGTGTTTGAGCGAGTGAGACTAATTGCTGTTATTGTCTGATCACAGCATGCAAACAACAACTCAATTAGCAAAAGGGGCGAGCAACACAGCCCCTCGTTTTCGTCTCTGTGCTTATCGGTATTCCTCCCACCGTTGTTTTTCTGTCTGACTTTGTCTTTTTATCCTTCACTTGCTATCAGCTTTATCTCTCCGCAGAGATAGAGCCAAATGAACAGCAAACACATGGCTTATATAATCTGAAACAAAGACAGTGAGAGGGGGAAAGAGAACGAAAGAGTGAAAGACAGTAAATGGAAAGGGGGAACTGTTTATGTAATCATATGGGAAACATGTTTTCTGGGAATGTTGAGAACCACAAATAATGCAAAGTTGTTTGCTGTTTTTGTTTTACATTGCCACTGTTCTCCTTTACAGGGATGAAATCTGTCATCGGTTATTCACCCTTGTGTCCTTTCAACCTGTATGATTTTCTTTCTTTAGTAGAGCAGAAACAGGTTTTGCCCATATAATGAAAGTCAATGGGTTCCAAAACTGAGTTGTTAATGTTTAACTAAAACTCAAAGTATTAAAAATCATTTTTGTTCATTTGAATAAAGCAGAAATAAAATAAGAATACATAATAGATGAAAAACTTATAATAAACATTATTATAAATGTTGTCTTGGCAGCTAACTTAAAATAAGTTGAAACTGAAGTTCTAAAATTACTAAAAAATAATAATCTAATTAGAAATTTAGGGGAAAAAAAAACACCAATAAAATAATATAGTCATAAAATGACTAAAATTTAAAACTAAAATTATAATGAAAACTGGAAATATAAGTTTCTACAAAATATTAACAAAAAATTAAATAGTACATAAATACTAAAATAACACTGGTCCAAAACACTGGACATTGGATCCCATTGATTTTCACTGTATTTTTTATATATATATATATATATATATATATATATATATATATATATATATATATATATATAAACTATTTCAAATTTTCTTTTGTGTTCAGAAAAAAAGAAAGTCAGACAGGTTTGAAACAACATGTAGATGATGTCAAAGTTTATATTCAGCAAAACTACACCTTAGACCTGTTACATACCATGCTGCATAAGCACACAGCATGTACAGGCTCAAAAAAGAATGACTCTGTATTACAACTATACACTTACCATGTGTTTAACGGGAGGGTGTGTGATCTGTTGGTCACCAGCAGGCACACAGTGGTCTGCATGACCATGACACAAACAGCCTCCCTTTAAAATGAGGTCATAGATGGCATAGTGGGCAGAGAGCATGTTGGCGTCAGGAAGTTTTAGTTGACAAAAGCAGGACTGCGGCTGAAGCAAACGTATCCGTATGTTAGTGATGCCAAGGTGGGCTCGGGCATCAATGCTGTAAGGATCCAGTTTGTCCCAGGGAGACAGAGCACGGTAAATGACCTGCTCACATACAAATACATATAATATAATAATAATATAATAATAATATATTTTTTTATTATATATATATATATATATATATATATATATATATATATATATATATATAAAAACACTAATTTACTTAGCAAAAAGCTAACTGTTTTCATTACAAAAAATGTACTAAATGTCCTTTTAAAAAAAAGATGTTAAAAAAGTACTACTGGGAATTGAACAATATAAAAGCTAAAAAAATTGTGTAACTTAACGCAGTCAGGTAAACTACAATTTTTTGAAAAGTTAAAAATGACTCTCATTGTTTAACCTCATTTAAGTGTTTTTCTAGTTCACCCAAAAATGAAAATTTCCTCACCCTCAGGCCATCCAACATGTAGACGATTACATTTCTTCACCTGAACAGATCTGGACAAATTTAGCATTACATCCCTTGCTCACCAATGGATCCTCTGCAGTGAATGGGTGCCGTCAGAATGAGAGTCCAAACAGCTGATAATTAAAAACAAAACCCCCAAGTAACGAAAAAAGCACGGGGGGGGGGGGTTAACTGTTTTCTCCACTGAAAAAGTCATCTCATCTGAAACAGGAGAGAAATATGCATAGAACAAGACCAAAATAGTTCTAAACAAATATGTTTTCTAAAACTGTCTTAATAATGGATCTGTTTAGTATCTTCATTCCAAGACTATTAACTGATTACTTGTGGATCATTGTGATGTTTTTATCAGCTGTTTGGACTCTCATTCTGACGGCACCCATTCACTGCAGAGGATCCATTAGTGAGCAACTGATGTAACGCTAAACTTCTCAAAATTTGTTCTGATGAGAAAATAAACTCATCTACATCTTGGATGGCCTGAGGGTGAGTAAATTCAGCATTTTTTTTAATTTTTGGATCAACTAATCCTTTAAGAAGAACCTCATTATTCACCCAAAAATCCATCTCCTCTGAAATTTGAGATTCTGTATGCACACTCTCACCTCGCCACTGCTGCAAGGCTCTGCTGTGGAGTATTTCTGAGTGCAGCTTTGTCCATCCTCCAGGTTGAACACTTCACTGCAGTTGTGTGCATAGAGCATCAGAGCACTCCATGTGCGCCCAAAGTCCTGCGAGCGCTCTATCACCATGGCAGCAGGGCGTGGTGACCGAAATATGATAATGAGGTGGGTGAAGTAAAATTCCACCTCCAAATCCAGCTGTAGACTTTCTATGGAAACACCCTGAGCAGACTGCCACCAGGTCGGTGGGTGTTTGAAGGGTGAGTCTGTCATGGATGCAGGTGGGTGCGCGCGGCGCAGTACTGAAGCATCACACACCTCACAATGCAACATACATCTATTCACTTCATAGACAGACCTACAGTAGCTTTCTGGAGAGGAAAAGCCACACTGGGAAATTGTCTGTACAGGACGCCCGACTGCCAGGTTCCCCATGCATGGATTACACACCCGATTCTCACATCCTGGTACACATAAACAAACCAAACATTTTTAAAATACAATACCTAACCAAATAAACAATGTAAAATAATGCACATTTCAACAGACACTGACTAGAAGATACAGTTGTTCCAAAAAGCATTGGGATACTACAGGAAAAAAACATAACTGCAAAAAAGTCTAAGACTTGTAGTTTTGAGAAAAGACCTTTGAAGTAGTAGCCTATGTCAACAAGTAATTATCTGTGACCAGTTACACTAGTCTGGATTACACAATCAGATTCCAAAAACTAAGTACTATTAACTAGATTACATTTTAAAGTGCTCGTAATCAGATTAATTTTTTTATAGATTACATGAATATTAATTACACAATGGCAGCATATTATTCAAAATGTTTTGAATCACGCTAATTCTTTTTTTCTCTCTCTTGTAAATTATCTTTTCTAAAAAAATCCTACATCTTATATACATTTGGAATTTTTTCCAGTTTTATGGAACTGCACACACAGTCAGGTGAATATAATTACACAGAAAATGGAGAGGGCAAACAACTTTTTTTTAATTATTAGCTTTTTATTATTAGCAGTTCTTTCAGGAAGCCCAGTTAGCAAAACCTTGACGTAATGTATAATTTAATGCACTTCATGATGTTGAAAACAAAGATTGGAAAATATTTTCTTATGAATTTGGTCAAAAGTAATCCAAAAGGTAGTCAGAATACATTACCTAATATGTGTAAACCAATAGATTATGTTGCTACAATTTTCGCCGTGTAATTTATAATCAGTAACTGACTACCATTTGTAAGTAATCCGTTTATGACTTTATTATATATTTACATATAACAATTTTTAGGGGTCTGTTTTAAAAACTTTTAGATGTAGGCTAGATACATTTTAGATACGTTTACCTATATGTGTTATGAAACATAATTACGATTTGGGTTGCACGATATGAACACTGAAGACTGCGCCGGAAAATGACCTTTGGCTACATTTAGCCTATATTTAATAAATTAGCGTTTAAAATTCATAGTCATTGTATAATTCCCGCACTGATAAATATAGCCTATAATGAAACGTTTTTTATAAATACAATTACAATATATTACACAAAAAATAAACGCTCTTTTAACGTGCTTTAATATTCTACAATTGCAGAATCAACCTGAATGCAAATTGGTGGGAATTCAGCAACATCTGGCTGTTGGGTGTGTATGCATATGCAAAGTTTGGTTTTGTTTTGCATATTCAAATCATGCCCATCTCTTTCTCTCCATATCAATCAGTTCGTCAGACACCGTGAGTCTCTGTTTGGTTGACAACCAGCCAACTTGTTTTGATCGCACGTGCTGGGTGAATAGTTTACATGCGTGAAACACTGACCTGAACACACGGGGTGAGGAACGCTCATCACGAACGCTGCGAACAACACACACCTCCCTGGCAGCTCCATATTAATTACCAATTCAGGGGAAAAAAGCCACAAATTACACGTATCAAACCCCGCGAGGGGTTTTAATCCACAATACGCACGGGAACCTGATTCCGCTCCAGAGCCTTTCAGATTGCATGTAGGAGCACGACTTCATTGGCGTGGGTTGGCCAGGTGCGCAAACGCTGAGCGGAGGTGATCTGCTCCCATAACAAACCCATAGAAACTATTCAGCTGGAATAGGACACAACTCTCGCGCGACAACGCCATTGGTGTGTAACCGCAAATAAGCGTCTATCAGAGTCACTTCTGTCCCCGGAGATAACTGTCCTGCCGCGCTGCTCGTGTAGAAGTGAGCTGTGCGTGTGTTTTGCGCTGAGCGCGTGTTGCTCTGTAACACCTGAGCTGGGATCTGGAGCCCCTCTGAGTGACAGGAGCTTTGAAGAACAGAGGCCACGCCCCTTCTCCCAGCATTTTTCTCGATTTAATGGAGCATTCCTGGCATGAGTCGTCTGAGTCATTTCAGCGTCAGATCTGGATGTGCTCTCTCTTTGCACCACTCTCACTTTCGCACAAATGTTTTCCTAATTTAGCTATCTAAATGGAAACTTTTTACTGAGTTAAATTATTAATTAGGCTAACGGTGTACTTTTTTAAGTTACTGAATTGTTATCTTTGATCATTGTTTTCACAAATTTTATATTCAGTTATTTAGTATTACATGGAAGTTTGTCTTAATTACCCAAATAATAGTTTATGCATTAAGAGTTTATAAAATGGGTACAGGATGGGGGGATGGGAACAGCAATGTCTTAGAATAATATTTTTTTTTTCCTAGACCTCAGTTCTTAAAAAAAAAAAAAAAAATTCTTTGTGTGAAGAACATTCTAAAGAGCACATTCTAATCTAAAGAACCATTTTTCACTATAAAGAACATTTCTTAGAATGGAAAAGTTTCACATGAAACCATCAATGCCAATAAAGAACCTTTATTTTTAAGAGTATATGTTAAAAATCCTTGAAAATGACAAATATATGTAGGCAAGATTAAATATCTTGTTTTATCACTCTAAGAAATAAAGGTACAAAAGCTGTCACTTGTGCGGTACCTTTTCAAAAGGTGTATGTTTGTACCTAAAGGGACCATTTTGGTACCTTAAAGGTACATACACTCTTAAAAATAAAGGTTCTTCACGAAGCCATAGAAGAACCTTCTTGTTGAAATGGTTCCATAAAGAACCTTTAACATCTGAAGAACCTTTCTCTTTCACAAAAGGTTCTTTGTGGCAAAAGAAAGTTCTTCAGGTAAGGTAAGAAAGAGATGGTTCTTTAAAGAACCTTTGACTGAATGGTTCTTTGTGGAACCAAAAATGGTTCTTCTGTGGCATCGCTGTGAAGAACATTTTAAGCACTTTTATTTTTAAGAGTGTATTAGTAATTAAAGTGTACATATTTGAACCTAATAGGTACAAAAGTTTACCTTTTGAAAAGGTACCACCCCAGTGACAGCTTTTGTACCTTTATTTCTGAGAGTGATACTGTCTAATAAGGTAAACACCAAGCTGTTATTTAACAAAGCAGTGTTTAGTAAACAAATTATGGTGAGGTTAAGTACACACACAAAATTTAAACGATCATTCAAATGTATTTTAATTAGAAAAGGCTATTTAATAAAGTATGTAATTCTGCATTCTGTACACTGTGATAAATACTGTTTCATTCAACATTCTATGATGACATTGTTTCATTCTGCATTCTGTGACACTGTTTCACACTGTTTTATCAAAAGATCTTATTTGCTGCTCAGAAGATTCTTGGATGACGCTCATCAGGACTGGTTCCAAATTATGATTCCTTCTGTAACTGAAATCAAAGCATAAGGATATTTTGAGATTTAAATCATGCGAAATCAGCTGACAGGAAAAGAGAAGAGTGTATATTGATTTGGTGGAGGCAGAAAGGCTGCGTTTTAAGATCAACAGGAAGGTAGTAAAGGATGAAAGACCGGTCACTTTCTGAAATATTGAAAAAATACTTGTCTGGAATGTGGATGTGCAAAAGATTTCCGTTCTAATCCGCTAGTGTGGGATTTCAGGCATCTTTGCTAAGCTTTGATTCATGCACAAATTACCCAACACATCACCAGAGTTTAGAACAATTCATATAACTTATCTTACACAGAATTTGTTTTTGTGCTAGAGGTACACAGGTTGATAGATTCTGTCTATATCCCTATATTCTATACATGTCCTTTCTGGCAATAGACTTGGTAAAGAATCTCTTGGCATATCTAATCCATCCTGTCAGCCATTTCAGATATGGCCTCTTTTGAATAAATGGTAATGAAATGCAAAAACCTGCTGGACAAGCCTTTAGATAAAAAATAAAACATCTGTGGAAGATCTAATTGCATTTATTTATTTATTTTAGAGCCAATGACTTGCAACAGAGAATTACTGTACAAATAAAGGCCAACGTCTAACAGTTAAGTCGGGGGAAGTCGTGGCCTAATGGGGAAGTCGTGGCCTAATTGGGGAAGTCGTGGCCTAATGGTTAGAGAGTTGGGCTTGTAACCTGAAGGTTGCCGGTTCGATTCTCACACCGGCAGGAATTGAAGGTGGGGATTGTGAATGAACAGCACTCTCTCTGCCTTCGATACCATGACTGAGGTGCCCTTGAGCAAGACACCGAACCCCCAATTGCTCCCCGGGCTCCGGGTGTGTGTTCACAGTGTGTGTGTGCGTGTGTGTTTGTTCACTATTCACTGCTGTGTGTGTGCACTTGGATGGGTTAAATGCAGAGCACCAATTTCGAGTATGGGTCACCGTACTTGACAATACGTCACGACTTTAACTTCTAATTATTGAAAAGCCTCATCTTTCAAACAGACAGTGCTGCTGTGGTGGTCTTTTTTTAAAAAAAATGTTTTGTTGTAACCGTGTACTAGGCATTGATCAATACATATAACCAACTATACAAAAATAATAATAAAAGCCGTTCTATTTTATTCCAGACTGGGACCACCCACCCATCCCCTCATATGGTGCTATTACCCGCCAGTGCTGCGTGTGGCGCTGTGCTCAGACGCGCTCTTCTCTCCCGGCGCGCGGTCAAAGTGCGCTCGTTGTCCTTCCCTCATTCGGCGGCAAGGCGTGCGAGTGTACTGCAATAGCCTATGCTATTTAAATAAACAATTTTTTCTTCCGAAATACTACTTTAGCAGTCCAGTCATGGTGAGTTCAACAGAATATTTTCATTTTGGCTTAATATTTGAGGTTTTGTAAAAGAGCGAGGTGGTTTTCATTGATGAATGAGCAGATAATGCGGCTGGATGTTAGCATCTGGAACATAGAGTGGATGTTGTTTCAATAGTGATCAATGTTTTGTTAGTAACCTTGATCTCGTACGATCTATGTTTTCACTTGCTATGTTGCAACTTAGTTAGCTGCCTCCCTAGATAGTGTTTAAAATGCTATCTGTGTAGAAAGCTCGCTTGCTTTCCTTGTGAGAACATCTTAAAGGTCTGTGTTTTGTATTTCTCTGTTCATTTCGCAACTAATTCTAGTGGAATCCCAACAAGAATTGTATAAGACGGCTAACTAAAGTTCCTAATGAGATTTTTGTATTCTCTTGAGAATAAAATTGATATTGTTTGTAATCAAATCTTCATCAGAACCCTGCATTTTTATTGCAATTTCTTTCTCCTTGACAGTGGAATATTAATTCCTTGTGATACTCCACAGAAGCATTTTAGCCTTTCAAGGGCCCTGTGTTATTTGAAACTATGATTCTAATTTTTCTTTTTTGTTTGAATTCTATGAAAGAATTCCTATTAGAATATTTTAGGATTAGTTCCAAAATATGATATGAAATTCTTTTTTTTTTTTCAAACTTAAAATATCTAACACTGAACTCTTTTCTGCAGAGTTTGCCGCTGAACCCCAAGCCCTTTCTGAACGGTCTCACGGGAAAGCCTGTGATGGTGAAGCTGAAGTGGGGAATGGAGTACAAGGGCTACCTGGTATCTGTGGACGGCTACATGAACATGCAGGTATGTCTGATTATAATTCATGTTTATAAATCCATCAGTCATTGATGCTGGTGTTTTGATCTGCTACATAAAATATCCATAGCAAATTAGCAGTCACAGCATGCATGATATCTAGTGTCATTTAAATCCATGCTCGCATCTGAGTTTATATTGCTTGTTATAGGTTAAGCTGAATGTTCTAAGTAGTCCATAATGGTTAATTATGCTCTATTTCTTTGATATATCTAGCTGGCCAACACAGAAGAGTATGTGGATGGAGCATTAGCGGGTCATCTTGGTGAGGTGCTCATTAGGTAAGGTTTGGATTGAACTCAATTTATCACTCTGTCATAACAAAAAATGCATATTTTGTATTAAATAATACATTTCTGCAGGTGTAATAATGTTTTGTACATAAGAGGAGTTGAAGAAGAGGAAGAAGATGGTGAGATGAGAGAATGAAGAGTGACTTGATTTCTTTTTCTAATCGGATTGGATGATTTATTGGTTATTTTCTCAGTTTTATGTGAAGCTGTGTCTCTTTTCTTTGTAAAATTCTTAGTTATTTTTTACACTGTAAAAGTTATTGGTCGCACAATGACAAATAAATTATGCTGTTTGTATGTTTTTGTTGTCAGTTCTTTGTCTGGCTGTAATATTTAAAGTCAAAATTGACATTTGCTTAATGCAACAATTCATAAGTGCATGTTATTCCAAAGAAAAATACTGATTGTCTTTAACTGAATAGGATTTTGAGCTTTAGCACTAATTCTGAAATGTAATACCATATACAGTGTCTGGTAATGCCAACGGTCTGGTTCATTGCAAATGGACACAAGTCCCATCTTATGTCTTTTTAGGTGACTGAATAACAGTGTTCACTGTAAAAAGTGTATTCAGCTTTTTTTCTCCAAATTTCTAAATTATCAGTTTGAAGGCAATTACAGTTTCAGTTATACTCCATATGTATTAATAGTTCATTTAAATATTTATGTAGCCTATACAGTTTGCTTGTATTCCTTTCCCCAGGAGTCACTAGCAAATTTGAATAAACTAATACATTAGGCTTTAGACAGATTTCTTCTGAAAAATTACACAGACAAGAGAAGGAAAAACACTTCTACTGTTAACTTATGAATTATGAAGGTTTAGTACGTGTACAAACCTGCTTTATAGTTGTTTGAAAATAAAGGTTAAATTTTCGGCTGATTTTTTTTGTTAAAGTGGATTTTTCACGGATTTAATGGCAAAAACAAAATACAAAGGCAGGGTGCTTTTGAAACTCATCGCTGTAGTTCACATTCATTCGAAATTCATTTCTTTTTACCTTTTCATAATGAAGACACCGTTTATTTACTTCATACACATAAATCGTCTGAATCTCAACATGAGCTCCTCCCTCACTGACCACTGGTAATTCAGTTACGTTTTTCCCTTCTGACCTTCGTCCAGTTACTCGATTTTGGCTTCGCTAAATATTTACCCACTCTTTTATCCCAGAGCTCTGCTCTGAATCACTTGCAGCAAAGTTAACCTAACAATGTCTGCAAGCACTTTCAAACTTTTACTGAAGAATGCAACACAAGTGGTGTTAGTTTGTAGAAAAGGTGAAAAGTATCTTACCAGAGATGGGATGCAGACGCTGGCTGTCGTTGAGAATGGAAGTGTTGTGATTGGAGTAAGTCTTCACTTATTTATTGTGATGAATTCAGCATGTAAATAAACATTTGGAAAACGTTCATGGTTTGTTAGCATATATGTCATATATATTGTATCTTTGTAAACAATTCGCCATTTTTTATTATATATATATAGATAGATAGATATATTTTTTGTATCAACTGTATATGGGGACAAAATTGTCCACAGAAATTAGAAAAATATCTTATGGGGACATCCTCAAAGGAAAAAAATAAATAAATATTAAATATCTAGATAAATATAAGTATATAGTGTCTTCATTTAGCCGTGTGTGTGTAGTGATGGACCAATAAAAGCTGTTGGACCGGCAGATATCATTGAATCTCAGTTCAAAGGAGCAAAGTTTGACAGTGTTCTGGATGCTTCTGGCATGTGTGTTCTCCCTGGTAAGTGTTACATCTACCACCGTTTCTGTTGACAACTTCTTAAAAAAATAAAAAAAGGTTGAAAGTATCTTAACATAATGTTTCAGGTCTGGTTGATACACACACACATCCAGTATGGGCTGGAGACAGAGTGCACGAGTTTTATTCCATCTGTCTCTCCTTTTCCATTTGATATTATATGAATATATCTTTAAGTCAGAGAAGTTATCTGAACGAGTATCTTAAAATCAAAGCATCTTAATACATGTAACGAAGCATTATCGTTGTGCATACAGCTGACCGGTTCCACATATATGGGCTTGAGCTGGACCCAAGTACATACTCTTTACAAAAAAAGAAAAAAAGTTTTTACTGTATTTCTGACTAAATAAATGCAGCCATGGTGAGCATAAGAAAAAACATTAACAAATCTTACCAACCCCAAAGTTTTCAACAGTAAACAACTCTTAATTTGTGTAACATCCTTTTTCTTTCTCCACTCAGAGGTAAAACGATGGAGGAAGCCACTCAGGACATTGTGGCAGTGCAGTTGCCCAAGATAAAAACACAAATTGCTTCAGGTGAACTGCAGGTGGACAACATTGATGTATTTTGTGAGAAAGGTGTGTTTGATCTGAACTCAACACGTTGCATACTCCAGGCTGGCAAAGATATAGGCCTCAATATCAACTTTCATGGCGATGAACTCCATGCCATGAACTCAGCACATGTATGTATGCATACTCATACTTCCTTGCACATACTTGAACATTGAAATTGTGTTGTCTCTTACATTATCTGTGTCTCCTCTTTGCCCACCTATCTAACAGCTTGGGGCAGAACTTGGTGCTTTAGCCATCAGCCATTTATTTAGCCTATATACAGGTGCATCTCAATAAATTAGAATGTTGTGGAAAAGCTCATTTATTTCAGTAATTCAACTCAAATTCTGAAACTCGTTTATTAAATAAATTCAATGCACACAGACTTAAGTAGTTTAAGTCTTTGGTTCTTTTAATTGTGATGATTTTGGCTCACATTTAACAAAAACCCACCAATTCACTATCTCAACAAATTAGAATATGGTGACATGCCAATCAGCTAATCAACTCAAAACACCTGCAAAGGTTTTACTACTTCAGTCTGTGTGCAATGAATTTATTTAATACACGAGTTTCACAATTTGAGTTGAATTACTGAAATATACTTTTCCACGACATTCTAATTTATTGAGATGCACCTGTATTAAGGTAAATAGGTAAAAGCTCATCAGATATGTCATAATCAAAGGCAAGATTGTTTATGAAAATGACAAAGTCTTGAACCTTTGAGGATCCTGCACCACGACCAATCCCTCAGTAAATCAACACAAGATTGTATGGTAAAATTTTATTACAATGGTTAATAAACCACATGGAGCAATACTAAATGATAAAAAAAAAAAAAAAACAACAACATGGTTTTTTGATAAAAATACATAAATAATTTGCATAAATATTCATATTTAAATGTTATTAAATTAAAATGTTAAATTAAATGTAATTCTGTTTACAAAAGCTGTGTAAAATCATACAAACTCGTTTTGTATTAGTGTGTTCTTCCATCTCCAAAATGTTTCTGTCATCGTAAAGGAAATGCACGGTTTAGTACCAGTTCCATCTTCTCTCCTCCTAGTGCACATGCATCTAACACACACAGCAGTCTTTGATTGGTCAACTGATTTGCAGTGGCAATCAGGTCAGCTGTTGAAGAAGAAAGAGAAACCAGATTTAAATGTTTAGCTAATTTATTCCCACAGGAAATAAAATAAAGTTTTAGTGGTAGTTATTTTATTTAAATGAAACAAAAATCATTCTAAAATATAAGAAGCTTTACCATAGGCTTGATTTAAAAAAAGACTTCTTTTTTTTTTTTAATCAGAATGCAGCATGAATAAAATTCTTGTGATTTTTTTTTTTTTTTTTTTGTAGTTGAAAGCATCATCGAATAAACCAAAATATGACAATTTATGTTTGAATGGATTTTACTCTGTAATTCGTTCTGAATAAATAAAGCCCATTTACCAGGACTTGGGGGCGGGGCATGTGGTGAAAAGCCTCCGTGTAATAGGATAGACTCCCAGGAGTTATTGTGTGAAAGAGGGAGGGGCATCCAGTGCAAGTTTCCTGGGGCAGCAGGCAGAAAAAGAACATCAAGCATCACTCCATCTGATAGAGCTATATAGAGAAATAAAAAAAAAATAAAAAACATTTGGTCACAATACTACAAAGACACTGTGACTAACACTGACTTCATTCAAAAAACATGTTTGTGTGTGTTTTAAATGTGCACCTCTCATTGTCAGAGTGAAGTAGCCAGTGTAGCAGGAGGCGGGGCTAAATGACTCCAGCTCTCTCTGTGGGAGGAGCTTGTGAAAGTTGTTAACCTGCAGCCCCACAGCAACAGCCTGAACATGTCGCCGCTCGTAACAAAAAACCCGTGGCAAAGTTTCATTGGCAACACGTGTCAGCCCCAGATGGGAGGTCATGGGACTAGTGGGCGGCGTTGAGAACTCTTCGTCATCATCTTCATCATTACTGTCATCTTCCTGTTCTCCGACTAGAAACTCCATGGCTCCATCAAACAGGGAAAAATCTGCAAGGCACAGGGACACAACCATCTTCCTCTGGAAATTCATAGCAAATTTGCTTTTGACAAGGGATTTTTGTCAATATTCATTGGTAATCCTGATTAGCTTTCTAGTTAATTGTGAAATGATGTGCAGGATGCACCCAGAAATTTTGATGGTTATTACCTCTCTCTGCATCATCCTCTGTTGCAAGTGGTTGCAGAGGTGGTGCCAGCCTGAGAAAGAGTGTATTATTATTCTCCAATGAATAATAGCAGTTCTTTTCTATCGGACAGAAACCAGTGATTCTTACCTCTTTCTAGGACTAGTACTGCTGAAAAGTTTCCGCTTCACGGATGTCCTGTGAGGTTCAGACCTGTGGTAAAAACAGTTATAAATGAACTTAAAGGACAGTTCACCCAAAAATTAAAATGCAATAAAATAAAGATCTCATATGATCATCTTTCTTAGGCAATCAAAAGGAGGGCTTTAGCTGCTTAGGTCCACACAATGACAGTTTAGCTTCTCAGTTCTACACAAGGCATTTTTTGATGATTTTCCAACAAATTTATCCATATTTATTACATCAGACACCTAAAATAACACATACACACCCCTCTCTTTGCCGTCGCACTCTAGGACTGAGTGGAGCTGATGGAAGATCTGAATACTGTGTTCGCCCACTGTCCTATAAAAGGAAAGAAAAGAGAGATTTGACAGTGAAGACTGTAAAGAGTAATGGCTGATGAAAATTCAGCTTTGCAAACAGAAATAAATTGCATTTTAAAATATATTACAATGATAAACAGTTATTTAAACTGTAATAATATTTCACATTATTACTAATTTTTACAGCATTTTTGATCAAATAATCAAATGCAGCCTTGGTGAGCATAAGCATAAGTCTTATTTTAAAAACACAAAAATATCTTACAGTATGTTGTTGGCTGTATAATAGTGTGGGTTATTTGTTTCTGTCTACGTAAGTACCTCTCTATGATGGTAGCAGGCTGCAGTGATGACACACTGAATAACAAACTGCCGTTTCTCTCTATAATTTAACTTCTCACACTCTAATTTCATCTCTCCCCCACTGATCAGACCAGCTTCCCCTGCAAACACACACTAAAATTAGTCAAGTGAATGTATCAAAACCTAAAGAGGTACAGCAACACATTTGACTACTAAATTAATGTCATCAACACTAAACAGTACAGGCTCCCATTATGGGGCATTATTCCATGCATGGTCCATTCAAAAAAAATAAATAAATAAATAACAAAAAAAAAAAAAAATTAAGAAAAAATAATTATATATATATATATATATATTTACGTACATAAACACTGGAAAAATTCTGAAACATTCTCAAATTGTTTTCTGCTTCTCACCTTGTCTGTTCTCCATGAAGTTGTGTAATGAAACAGGAAGTGGTGGGTAGCTGAAATATCCTCCAATCACAGCTCTTTCCAGCAGACTGCTCTCATCCACCTGTTTCAGCAGTGGAGAAACTGCCGGATGGGCCGTATCCCTTTGTATGGCATCACGGGGTGAGACCCTGTACCTGTTTTTATGTTTGAAAATGATAGCAGTAGATTCTTCTAATTCTGAAATAAGTCTACACTCATCATTTTTAAAATGTTTTTGAAAGAAATCTCTTAAGCTCAAGCTGCATTTGTTTGATCAAAGTACAGTAATATAGTAAAATATTATTACAACTTAAAATACTTGTTTTCTATTTTGTAATATGTTAAAATGTAATTTATTTCTGTGATGAAAGCTGAATTTTCAGCATCATTACTCCAGTCTTCAGTGTCACATGATCATTCAGAAATCAATCTAATATGGTGATTTGGTGCTCAAGAAACATTTCTTACTATCATCAATGCTGAAAACTCTGATTGTACTGCTTAATATTTTTGTGGAAAACAAAAAGTTCAAACAGCATTTATTTGAAATAGAAATCTTTTGTGACATAAATGTCTTTACTGTCACTTTTGATCAATTTAATGCTTCCTTGCTGAATAAAGGTTTAACTTGTGTGAAACAAAAAAAAAAAAAAAATCTTACTGAGCCCAAGCATTTAAACAGTAGTGTATATTATATGTTTGATTTATAAAAGTGTTTAAGTGTGTTATTCACCTGTGCAGTAAACCTGGGTCAGTGAAGTGTTGGTTGAGATATTCAAAAGTTGTAGCTCTGTCGACTACACTTCTGATCAGCTTTAGTCTAGTGCAGACAAGCAGCGCCACTGAATAGAAAAAATAATCAAGATTAATAGTTTGTCTATAATTAACAACACAGAGACAGTGAAGAAAGCTACTTACTTGGACAGATGCGGCTTTGAATGTCAGGCTGTGACGTGGAGAAAAGCTTGATCACGATCGGCTTGTCTGATGTTCTGTCTGCCAGTGAAGCCAACGATACTCCTCGATTTCTGACCTTTGCCATCTGTAAGTGGAAAAGTTTTCAGTCTATGGCAAAAGACACATATTGACCATATTTCTGTGTGTACTGAACGTCCTCACCTTTCCTCCTGACACGTTCTGGTCGACCAACAAAGATCACAACACCAATGACATCGCAGATGTGGCCTTGTGGACAAACTGGGAAGGTCCCTGCCTGTAAAACACAATCACTTAATACAATTCTATGTGCCGTATGAGCCTTTGATTTCATTCAAGACTATAGAGGATACTGAGAGTTGTGATTTTGTACACATACCTACAGATGAATGAATAAGGCAGGTCTGGTAAGATCCAGTCTGGAGAAATCTGGTTCTTGGGGATGATAGTTATTTGAGCAGTGGGGTTCCTGGAATTAAGACTAATCTCTGAAGGATGAACAGAAGATACAAAGAAACAAAATATGTATAAATAACATCCATGTTATAAGTAAGGACCAAATATTTTTTTTATCTTATTCATATACTGCAACATACACTACCATTTAAAAGTTTGGGGTCAGTAATTTTTTGAAAGACTTTTTTTTAAATTAACGAAACATTAATAATAAATTACATTTGAAAATATATTAAACTAAAATTGTACAAATATTTCACAATATTACTGTTTTTACTATATTTTTGATCAAATAAATGCAGCCTTGGTAAGCATAAAAGACTTAAAATTCAAAAATATAATCTGGCCGACACAAAACTTTTGAACGGTAGGGTTCGTATTGTATTCTCTACCAATGTGTGGCTCTGATTCCTGCCCTGTGCGGCTGCTGTAACTCTCCTTGACTCTGTAGCGACACAATCTTACAACATGACCCGGATGTAGGATTCGGTACCATTCCAGACAGACTGTGTTCCACAGCACAACACAGGCACTGGATGAGCCATCACCAACCTGCAACTCTGCCTGAGGAAAACAGATTGATGGAAGAAGTTAAATTCAATGTCAAACCAATCTTGGGATGTTTAACTAAAATTAAGCATTTCAGACTATGACATACAGATGAGATAAACAGTTGATGAGAATGTTGAATAGTTTGAGATGAGAAACTCCAAAGAAATATCTAAAATCTTTAAGCAGGTGGAAACAATTGCCCACAATATCAGTCAATACATATCAACTATCGACCTACATAATAAAATCACCAAACTGGGCCAGCATCGTCCAGAATTACAATTTTTGTATCTCTGCTTCTTAGTAGATACTTTCTTTCCAACTGAACATGTATTCTTTCCAAAATTAATACAAATGTTAAAACAATATTTATTTTATAACATATTAAAAATATGACCAAGTTTCTACAGGTAACAGGTATTTGCATGGAAAAGGATGTCTCGTATTTGACCTCTGACCTTATAAGGGCATTCACATTTCTGATCTGCTTTCCCATAATAAATCAGTCTGGATTTGTGAAGGATCCGCACACACAGAGCGCCCCGGTACCGCCGAGATCCACTCAAGAAACGTCTGCGTACTTCTGCGAGTGAAACCGTGGACACAATATCTGCCAACAGAAACAAAAGCATATGCATGAATTTAATTTATGTTCCACGGGAAAAAATTAAGTCATGCAGGTTGAGGGTGAGTAAATATATTATTTTATTATTTATTTAACTATCCCCTTATGTTTTCATTATGAGATTGTGATGCTTAGTTTATGATGTTTGAGGGTCAATTTGACATATATTTTATGGTTAAAAGCCACTGCACAATACGTATTTTGTTATGCCAATTTCTCAACTACTTTGTCTTTTGTTTAAAATCTTTTAGAAAATGTTTAAAGCATGTTTAAAACATTCAAAATTTAGGGTAACAAAGTTTATAATATATTTGAAAAATTTTATAAAATAATTATATTAAAAATAATTATTTTTAATATAATAAAACTTTATATTAGAAATAATAAGCTTTTTTAATCATATGCTCAAGTTTTTTTTAACGTGTGAAAGGTATTAATGTTAAAGGTTTTAATGTTGAAATCCAGTCAATAACACAAAAGTTAAGTATTTTAGAGGGAAAGTATTTAGGTGAAAACTATGGTTCTCAAGTTATATGTTTATAAGTGAGTGATTCCCTCAAATGCTGCCTGCGTACACACCATCTATCTCATCCTCAGAGTCCTCTGCGTCGGGTTCAGAGGGAGGCGTGTCCCGCCAAATCTCTCCATAAAAGTCGTGGTTGTTCCACAGCGGAAGGTAGGAGCTCCTGCGGGCTCTGAGAGGACCCGCGCTCGGCTCTGCGGCCATCCACGGAATGGACCGCACATTGACCGATGAGAGCGCCCGAAGAGCGGCATCACCGCCGGAGAGTCGGTCCACCTCCAGGCTGCACACATGAAAAGAGCCGCCGCCGTCGCCGTCTTCCCCGCGGCTGAGCTCCACATGCCGTACGACAGAGCCGCAGTGGAGTTTATTGACGCGGATGAGTCTGTTCACAGCGGGATCCAGAGACACGCGGATCTTACAGTCTCCATCCGTTAAAGTGGCGTCAAACAGACTCTCCGACAGGGAAATACTGTCCGGGAAACGGAGCCCGAAGTCTGCGTCTCTGCCGTAGCGCTCCAGAGAGATCAGGTACAGCGGCTCCGAGCGGGTTCGTGCTCTTGGGGAGGAAGATGTGTTGGAAATTAACCTGTTTAGGGTCTTTTTGAGTGTGCAACACTCTGAGGAGCTGCCTGACAGCGCCGCCATGTTCACGCGACACAATAACAAAGGCGCAAAGCATTATGGGAGATTGAGTACATCACAGAAAGATAGAAAGAAGTCGAAATAAAATTTAGGCTATATGCCCGGTTTCACTGACCAGACTGAAACCTAGTTCCAGATTAAAATGCATGTTTGAGCGGTATTAACTGAGAGCAACTTGCACTGACATGTCTGAAAATATGCAGGGGCCACTGATTTGTATCAAGATACACACCAGCGATGTTTTGTTTGTTTTTTGTTGTTGTTTTTTTCTGAGACACATTTTTAAAATCTACTTAAATGTAGAAAGAAATATACTATCTATCTATGTATATATATACAGGGGTGCACATAAGTGGTCCGCAGGTGCCACCAAAATTAAAAAATGCGCTGTGTAAATAAGTTCCGACATGATTGACAGCTGTTAATGCACAATTACCATTTTAGATCGACAAACTGTAACGTATAAGATTTCTATTCAAACTGAAAGCATAAATCTAAAACTACTTTTTAAGGTGCATAACCACCACCTGCTGTACTGGAGTATGGACCAGAGATTTGTGTTTTCTTAATAATAAAAAATAAAATAATCCAGAGTCTTTCAGAAATATAAGTACAGCTTTATATGTCTGCCTACCCTTTAATATATCCTTAAGACTTAATACATTCACCCCATATTTCTTTAACTCATCTTTTAATCTTATTCTTTGCATCTTATATTTAATGCAGTGACAAATAACATGCTTCACTGATTCATCTTCCGTTCCACAATCACACAAACCTGAAGGATGCTTTTTCAATAAAAACACTGTTTTATTTAACCCAGTGTGACCTAACCTCGTTCTAGATATTATAGTTTACTCTCTGGGAGTTCTTCCTATTGATTCCATTTTTCCTGCTTGTCTAATCTTATATAAATGATGTCCTTTACTTTCTTCGTCCCATTGTTTCTGCTATGACTTTATTATATTAATACGTAATTATTGCTTTAATTTCTGCTTTACTATCAGGTACCTCCATAATTCTATCTTGCTTTAAAGCTTGTTTTGCTAAAACATCTGCCATCTCATTACCCACAACTCCCCTATGCGCTGGAATCCACATAAAACTAACTCTTATGTCTATATGTTTTATTGTATACAGGGATTCATTTATTTCATAGACAATATCTGGTCTATTTTGAGATGATAAAGACTGCAAAGAAACCAATGCTGATAAGCTATCTGAGCATATTACTGCCATTTTAACCTTATTTTGTTCCACTCATTGTAGAGCCTTTAAAATAGCTAACAGCTCAACTGTAAACACTGTTAAATTATCAGGAGTTCTTTCCCTAAAACTTATTTTCAATTCTGGAATGACAAATGAAAATCCAGTATTTCCACTCTTAGGCTCCTTTGATCCATCAGTAAATATGGCAATAAAAGACTTATACATTGTACTTAATCTTTCATCTACTATATCTGCCCAATTTCCTTTCCCTTGAAGTCTCTTTATTTCATATAAATCTAAAATCAAGGGGGGAAACATCCAAGACGGTGTCATAGGATAGAGAACAGTAGGACTATATTTTAACTCTTGCAAACCCATTTCTTTTGCCATTTTTATTTGATGACCACACAAAACACTCATCCTTTGCTTTCAAACTCTCCCAACACAGGTTAAGACCTTTCACTGTAGGGTGTTTTTCTTCATTGTGCCCTTTTAAATTAGCCCAATAATTCATCATTAGCTGCTTATAGCTTAAATTTAGAGGTAATTCACCCATCTCTACTTGAATTGCACAAGCTGGAGAAGACTTTATAGCCCCACAACAAATCCTCAGTGCTTGATTTTGTAATACTTCCAATTTCTTTAACAATGTCTTTGCAGCTGATCTATATACTACACTTCCATACTCTATCACTGGTCTTATTAAAGCAACATATATATCTCTCAAGACTCTTATACTAGCACCCCAATCTGACCCTGTTAAACGTCTCATTATATTTAAAATCATCTTACATTTTTTCTCTATCTTCTTTATATGATCACTCCAAGTCAGTTTAGAATCAAATAAAACCCCTAAAAACCTAAAAGAGTTTCCATGTTCTATTTGTTTCCCATACATCAATATCTTTGTTGTTTTAACCTTCTTTCTAGTAAAAACCATCATCTTTGTCTTTTCTATTGAAAACTTAAAACCCCACGAATAAGACCATCTCTCAGTCCTTTTTATTGCTTCTTGCATCTTTTCTTGTATTAATGTTACATTCTTCCCATTCTTCCAAAGAGCAATATCTTCAGCAAATAGTTATTTACCTATATCAGATTTAACTTCATGAAACAGATCATTAATCATAATGGAAAACAATAACGGGCTCATCACGCTACCCTGTGGAGTCCCATTTTCTACTTTATATTTACTAGACATTGTTGATCCAATTTTCACCTGGATATATCTATCATATAAAAAATCTTTAATCCAATTAAAAATTCTTCCCTTTATTTCTGTTTTAGCTAGCTTAATCAAGTCCCTCTTTCCATACCATATCGTAAGCTTTTCTACATCCAGAAATATTGCCATTACTGATTCCTTTTTAATTTGGGCTTTTTTAATTTCTGTTTCCAAACAAACTACTGGATCCATTGTTCCTCGACCTTTATTATATATTATATATAATTATAGTTATATATAATTTTTATATTTAAAAAATTAATTATATAAAGAAAAAAAATGAAATGAACGAAGATTGAAAAAACAGAAATCAAATATAGCATGAATAAATAAAATAAATAAATGAAACAAATATTGACATAAATATAAAATACATATTTATGAAGATAAAGGAGAAAACTAAATTTTTTTTAGAAATATATATGTAACGAAAAAAACTATGAAATAAAGACTGATAAAAAATAAACATTACGAAAAATGAAAATCAACTAAAAATGAATAACAATTAAATGAAGACTAAATAAATAAAACAAATATTAAATTAAATAGAACAGAAAATAATGTATGTATAAAGATAAGAAAACTTACAAATATTTTAGAAATACAAAAAATATAAAATATATAAAGAAAACAATGAAATAAAGATTGATGAAATATAGATATTAAAAAAAATAGTTACAATTAAAAAATTTTTAAATTCTGTAAATACAAAATAATTTTGAAATAAATGTAGAAAATAAAATACAGATAGTCAAATATGTAAATAATAAAAGAAATGCTTTAGATAAGAAAGAAAGAAAGAAAGAAAGAAAGAAAGAGAAAGAAAGAGTTTGGTTCCCATGGCAGTGTGTGATGATAACACACACAGATCGCCATCTAGCGGTGACTGTGCGTCACTGAATAATGCAGCCGCGCTGAATGAGCTCACACCTCCTCCTGGTATCCCTTAAAAACGGACTTTAAAGGAGACACATTAAATGCCGCAATAGGCCGCAATTCTTTTTTTAAAGTGAAGTCCAGTATTTGAAGCCTGCTGTCTGGACTCTTGTGCCATGTGCAAATATTACAGAAATGGAGTTGTACCTAAAAGAAACAAGCAGAAATCAGTAAGATTGTATTTTCAATTCAATATATTTTATCCTTTTAAAGTGTATTTATCAATATAAAAGACGTTTCCTCCGTGAGATTTTAAAATGGATAATTTATTTGTATGATAGGCCCTAGCTAAACTTTTGATTAAAAAGCATTAGAAGTGCAATTATTTAAAGTCAACTCTCATATAATAAGCATGTGTTACAACTGAACAGGAGAATGAAGTTGTCAACCTCCCTCCCATTTCCAATGGGATTCCTGCAAAGTCAGCAATCCTGGTAAGCATTTTCATTGATTAAAGTTTGTCCTTTTTTTTAATTAACAAGTTGTGACAGTTTCTTTCTTTAGCAGTGGAAGACTTTGCATCAGCTGTAACACAATTTGTTAATTTAGTGTTGCTAATTACGCTTCTGTTACTTGGGGAAGCCAATCCTTTAAGCTGTTTGTGTACCACACTTTGTTGCTCCCTCATTTAAGATGCATGACTTGTTCAGGATCACCATACCAGGGGCCAAACCACAGCCCAAAGTCTACAGGAGCTGTTCTTCTCTCAGGGTGTGAGGGATCATGGGTCCCTGGACAGAACCGTCAGGAAGAAGGTGTGGAATGAGAGATCCAAGATTTCATTCAGAAACAGATCCCATATTTGAATGTTGAAAGATGTATGTGCTAATATATTGTGTGATTTCCTTAATTATGTGATAGAAAAACATTTTAGGCCATCAGAATGTTCCATTATCCAGAGTGAGTGTGGAAACAGAGCTGGAAATCACAGCTCACCTTAAAGTAAGTTTGGGAAATTAATTCATGTTTCAGAAACTAAGCCTAATCTTGGGTTCCTATAGATAAGTAATGACTATTCTTTATTTATTCTTATAATAATAGTAATATTGTTTTACAATGCCTAGGATTATCAGGCTTAATCCCATATTTATTGCTCTTTAATTATTGTGTGTGTGTGTGTGTGTATATATTCACATAAAGACAAAATTTAAGAAAAATATAAAAAATATCAAATGTAAAACTGAAATACAATGAATTAATACAATTATTAATTACTAAATAAACCAAATATTGAAATAAATATAATAAAGGAGAAAACTACAATTATTTTTTAAAATACGAAATAATAAAATGTATAAAGAAAAATAACAATGAAACAAAAACAGATCAAATGAAAATGAAAATCAAATATAAAAATAACACAATGGTCAAAAATCCACTTAAGTATTTTCTGAAGGGATCATCTGAATTTGAGAAATTCCAACAAAGGAAGCTGTAAATAATTAAAATAATTAGTATTTTTTTTTTTTCTGTTCCAGTACCATTTGCATCAGCGTCATTTGAAGGAAACCACTCAGAATTCACCTCTTGAGGAGAAAGAAACTAGTGTTTCAGCATACAAAAACTATTGTGTTCAAGGTTAGTATGACATGTTAATGTTTTAAGCATTTATTATAATCAAAAAGATTTACGCAGACATGATGTGATCTTACAGACATTAACTAACTCTTCTTTGGTGTTAAAGGACCAGGTTTCGTCAAACAGTCCTCCTGATCTCCTGCAGAGCCTTGAACCGCTAGACGAGAAAGAGAAGGAAGAAAAAGAATACAACAAGGAAAAGGAAAATAAAGAGGGAACAGTAATTGTTCAAAATGCATCGTCATGTACGGACGAGGCCCCAGAGGGCCAGGGCTCTCAGTCTGAGGGACCATTTAGAGCTGCGGACATTGACTACAAACAAAGATCAGATGCAAGAGATCCAAAACTGCAACATCATTCTTCTCCAAACACCTTACATGATGACAATATTTCATCACTGCATTTTAAACACAGGAGATTCATGATCTATCTGTGGGGAGGATATAAAGTTAAGGTGGATGTAGATTCTCTCAACACATATACTAGTTTGCTAGATTATTGAAACACACACACTTTGAAACATTGAATGACATTGAAACACTTTTTGAATATTTTAAAATGTAATTTATTCCTTTGATGATAAAACTGAATTTTCAGCCTTTAGTGTCACATCATTCTACAGATATCATTCATTTCTGTCACTTTTGATTAATTTAATGTTTCCTAGTTTAATAATTCTTTGATAAAAAATCTTACTGACCTTTATATAATAAATATAAATTTTAATTTATATTTAGTTATATTTTAATTTATAAATTTAAAATTCAGTTATTTGTGACATATGTTGTGTGTGTAGATCCGGTCCCAGAGCGCAGTGCACTGATGGAGAGTGTGTATCCGCGGCTCTATCTACACTGTAAGCAGAGAGGATATGATTTCAGGATGATAGACCTGCGTTCAGGAGTTGGAGATCCTGTTTCGGACAATCGTGATTTGGCAGAGATGCACATGGAGACACTTAGACGTTGTCAAGAGACTGACGGGCCTACCTTTTTTGTAGGTTTAATTGCACATAGTTTATTTACATTCCAAGAGAGTCTTAATATTGTTATCAATACTTAAGTCATAGTCATAGAAATGTCCCTTTCTTGTAGGTGTTCACTGGACAGAAGCATGAGATACGGTCACTGCCGAATACGATTCCCCAAGCAGACTTTGAAGCTATTTTAAAATTTGTGGAAAGAAGCAAGAAGAAGCTGTCTAGGAGGCAATCGGACATGGCAGACGAGTCACAGCTCAGTATTGGCACCGGTGACAGTGGGAGTTTTACCCTGGAGAGTTCTGCCGTCATGAGTGAGAACTCCATCTCCAGCAGTTCCACGTCAGATGGAGACGAGATACAGCTGGCCAGGAGCTGGATGGACTATGACTAGGATTTGCCTCTCTTGCAGACATGGTATAAGCTGGATAAAAACACAATTCCTGCTGTGTACCACTTACTTCCTGTCAGGTAACAACGTAATTTTGCATTTCACATAATAAGTAACATTTTTTAACTGTATGTCAGCAATTCAGTGCTGACAATTGTATGTTTGCCTTTCTGTATAAATCTTAGTCAGGGTAACGCCATATTTAATTTTTTAATAAGAATGAAATCAATCTTGTTGAAAAAACAAGCATATGCTGGTTAGGTATGTTTTGAAGCATGGCTGCTGGTTTGAGCTGGTTTAAGCTGGTCCTAAGCAACTAGCTTCTGCTCAGGACCACTTTAGGACCAGCTCATGACCAGCAGCCATGCTTCAAAACATACCTAACCAGTATATGCTGTTTTTTTTTTCAACAGGGAAGGCTGTAAGGGACAGAAGTACAGTGCATTTAATGGATTGTACTGTTGTTTAACAACATCTTTCTGAAAAAATCTGACAAAAACTCCATAAAACAGTTTTGTTTTGAGTTGTGAAAATGAGATGATTTGGACTATTCCTAGTCTATTCCTCATAGCCTCCTGAACTTAATCTGTGTTAAGTTCAAGAAGGCGTCTAACCTGACTAAGGTCTATTATGTGCAAAATTAAAATAGTGAACATCATACATATCTTTTCATCTGTTCCAGTTCCATTTATTGAATATGAACAGCACAAGTCACTGAGCATATATCAATATCAATGAACCAGCAACTACTTGTTGAACGAGTTGAAAACAATAGAGTAATTGCTGGTATTGTTACTGAGCTTTTCATATTCAACTATCTGTGTTTGGTTCCCATGGCAGAGTAGTTGTAGTGATTTCCATGGTAGACACAAAACAGAGATATCTGAGGTACATAAACACTTTAAAGACCAATCAAATATTCACAAGGTCTTTTACACCATATTGGATACACGATATTGTGAGATTGCTTGACTGTCTCACAGATAGTGTTGCACTATGAAATACAGTCTATATTTTTTCCTCACAGTCACTGTCAGAGTTGTCTAGTGAGCTGTGCTCATTGTTGAGCCTGGTGACAGAAGACCGGCCCTTGACCCTGGTGCTGGATGGTCTGGATAATATGAGCAAGGAACATGAGGCTGACCTTTCCTGGCTTAGTAATAGTTTACTGCCAAACGTCTTCACTGTCCTATCTACCAGCACGCAATCTAAATGTGCTCATATTCTATAGGTAAGCAGATGGGTCATAGAGGTTTTCAATGTCACGATGAATTAAAAGAAAAAAATTAAAAGAAAGAAAAAAATTAAAAGAAAAAAAAAATTAAAAGAAAAAAAAAAACAAAAAACACAACAACACTAAATCCCAACACTAGATCGGTAGTATAGTTCTCAAAAAGTCCCAGTCTGGTGCACTTTAAATATTTTATTTTATTTTTTAAATATGTTCTTTTATTTTATTTTAAAATTTAATGATTGTTTTATAACAGCAGTCAGTCTCTTTTTTTTTTTTCAGTCCCAAGTTAAGGTCACCATTCTGTCCCTACCAGCCCTTAACTGCGAGGACATCACATCAGGACTGGTGTCAAGACTAGCATCAGGTTTTTACCAGCTAACTGAAAACCAGTGGAGACTTTTATTCCAGTCCTGTCTATCCTGTCCATCCCCTCTCTACCTCAATTTAGCCTATGCAGAGACCAGGAAATGGAGTTCCTTTACACCAAAAGAGAGTCTCAACATCCCTACGGATCCGAATTAACTTTTTGTGAGCATCCTTGTTAGTTTGGAGCGAGAACATGGGCCGTGTTTGGTGCGACGTACAGCTTTGCTCATATCACTGTCCTGTTCTGGTGTGACCGAAGAGGAGATTTTGGTGCTTTTGGGACGCGATGATCATGTCACACGTGAGATGGGGTTTTGCATCATCAAACTCTTCCAGTTTCTGAATACTCCCCAGTGCCGTATGCATTTGTGGCATGACTGTTGCCTGGTCTGTAGGGTTACGTCACAGAAGTGGAAAGTGACGGTACATGGATGCTGCGCTGGACTCATGCAGAGTTCGCACGCGTTGTCCTGCAGCGATACGCACCAACAGAAGACTCAATAAAAGCTGTACATGCAGACTTTGCAGATTACTTTAATGGGAATGTCCCAAATAGCCAAGTTTTTCAGCCACTAGCCTGGATCAGGAAGGAGAAGGGAAGGAGGTGCTATGAATTTAATTTGCGCAAGCTCCACTGTTTGCCGTATCATTACACAAACTCCGAGCAGATTATTCCTTTACTCACGCAGTGTCTGTTTAACTATGATTTCCTGCTGCATAAACTGTGGGGTCTGTCCATTTATCATGTTGAGGAGGACCTTAAAGGTGCCATCATACCGGATAATACGATTTTGCAGTCAACAAACAGTCTGTGATGATTCGGGGTGCAATGTCATCTGCTGGTGTTGGTCCATTGTGTTTTTTGAAAACCAAAGTCACTGCACCTGTTTACCAAGAAATTTTGGAGCACTTCATGCTTCCTTCTGCTGACCAGCTTTTTAAAGATGCTGATTTCATTTTCCAGCAGGATTTGGCACCTGCCCACACTGCCAAAAGCACCAAAAGTTGGTTAAATGACCATGGTGTTGGTGTGCTTGACTGGCCAGCAAACTCACCAGACCTGAACCCCATAGAGAATCTATGGGGTATTGTCAAGAGGAAAATGAGAAACAAGAGACCAAAAAATGTAGATGAACTGAAGGCCACTGTCAAAGAAACCTGGGCTTCTATACCACCTCAGCAGTGCCACAAACTGATCACCTCCATGCCACGCCGAATTGAGGCAGTAATTAAAGCAAAAGGAGCCCCTACCAAGTATTGAGTACATATACAGTAAATGAACATACTTTCCAGAAGGCCAACAATTCACTAAAAATGTTTTTTTTATTGGTCTTATGAAGTATTCTAATTTGTTGAGATAGTGAATTGGTGGGTTTTTGTTAAATGTGAGCCAGAATCATCACAAATAAAAGAACCAAAGACTTAAACTACTTCAGTCTGTGTGCATTGAATTTATTTAATACACGAGTTTCACAATTTGAGTTGAATTACTGAAAGAAATGAACTTTTACACGACATTCTAATTTATTGAGATGCACCATATATAATATTTTAATTTCTATCATAAATGAATTTAAAAATAGTTTCTTGATATTATGGGGATTACAGGGATAGTTCACCCAAAAATTAAAATTCTGTCATCATTTACTTACCCTTATGTCGTTTGAAACCTGTATGACTTTATTTCTTATGATGAGGATCATAAAAGAAGATTATTTGAGAAATTTCTCAGTATATATATATATATATATATATATATATATATATATATATATTTCATACAATGGAAGTCAGTGATAACAGTTTGGTTACCAACATTAATCAAAATATGTTTTACTATGACACAAGGGTGAGTAAATGATGACAGAATTTTCATTTTTAGGTGAACTATCCCTTTAAGATTAGTTCAAATAGTGTCTAAAATCAGTACCAGAAAATGCTGAGACGGTGTATCCTGTGTGTATGTGCTTTGATTTTGTGTGTGTGTTACAGAGAGCTTCTGAATGTGAAGGTGTTGGGTCAGGTTTTGTGTCTTTCTCATTCTGTGCTATGAAATGATCCATGTCAGCTGGCCTCTCAACTCTTGGGCCGTTTGGAGCGGATCATTTCCCAAGATAAACCTGTTACTTCAGGTACACACACAAAGATAAGCACCAACACATACATATATATAAAAATTTTAAACATGAAGTCATATCTCTGTGTACGTGTTGTTTCAGGTGACCCAAGACGATACTCTTTTCTGCATGATCTGTTGGCACAGTGCAAGAGGTCTTCTCTACCAGTTCTCGTGCCTTCCTACACCTGCCTGCTTCCTCCAGGTGGACTCGTACACACACTCCTTTCAGGTACACGTATTGAATTTCTGGACATCTACTGGAGGGCTCAGTTTCTCAACATCACCATTCAGTCAGTGATTTTGACTTAATGTGTGTCTTGTGAGTTCTGATTCTTAAATTAGTAAATAATGTATTTTAAATGCCATGTAAAGTCATACATGACACATTATTCTCAGTAGCACTGGTCAGATTGTAGTCTGAGAGTTGACATTTTGGTGCCTTGGGTTTCTTTGGGAATTTCCTATGGGGTTTTAGAAAGATGATTTCAGATTTATGAGGAAATTAAGGTCTGTGGTCAACATTACATGAAGAGACATAAAATATACACAGTCATAACTCCTATGTGGATTTTTAATTTACTGTATGCTTTAAAAATGTAAGTTGATAAGTTACCAGATACATACTACAGCGGTTGTCAGATCAGTTGAAAAGTACATAAACTCACATCCCGGTACTTTACACAAAACGTGGGCAACAGTTTGGCTTTTAAATAACAAAATAAACTCTACACCAGTGTTGTTACTGATAACTAAAACTATTAAAATAGTTCAATTCAGTACTTGAAATAAAGCTGAAATAAAATGTAACATTTTAAAAGAAAATTTTAAACTTAAAAATTTAAATGTTGCATTAGCAACGAACTGAATAAAATATGTTTAAGTACTAAAATTATTAAATCTAAAACTGAAATCAAAATAAAATAAAGCTAAATAGAAATTAAAACAACACATAACAAAATTACTAAAACTTTAATTTAGCTGAAAACTAAAAATATAAAAATAAAAGCTACTTCAAAATATAACTAACAAATACTATTATTTAAATACTATACTAATTGTATATAAATAATGCTAAAATAACACTTGTCAACATGATATCATTCTTCTAGGACAGTGTGTTGTCAGGAGTGAAAACCTCTACAAACCTCATCTAATATGACTCCCAGAGATTCACTTTATAGAGAAAGCTGGCTTGTTTTATTTTTATTTCTTATTATATTTCTTGCCATTCTTGAATAAATGGATTTTATTCATAGTGCCAATATTACTGTCAACTTTCTGCAAGCAGAAGGAGGAAGTGAGTTTATGCGGTTTGACGAATGATCTGTCACGTGGAATTAAGTGCACAGCTGTCTTGTTAGCATTTTTAAAGCAGTGGTTTCCAAATTCACGTTTGAGGATTGATTGTGTGGAATGTACTGTATGCTGCAGAACAAGAAGTCTGTTGATATCATTTCAACCACACATTATTTTACTAAAAAAGAGAAAGCAGTCTTTCTGAAAACCCATAGAAAACTCCATAGGGAACCAATGGTGAATTAGACTTTCATTTTGGCCTACAGACTGACCTCACAAGTGAACAGCTCTATAATCTGCAGTGGCTTATGACCAAAACATAGAAAATACTCTAAAATAAGATTCTTTATCATCTAATGGCCGAATGTTCTGTCCTTAACATCCTAACTCATATATAGGTCATATGAGTGCTGTGACAGCTTTGGCTCATGGTCGGCATTACTTCATTTCCTGCTCCTCTGATGGAATGCTAAATCTGTGGCGTCTGGATGAGCAAACGAGACCTGTGAGGTCCTTACAGAGGGCTCATGGGTCTGCAGTAGACTGGGCCGCTGACTCGCTCACCCTCTGTCTGGATGACAGTGTGCTTGTGCTAGAGATGGGCCACTGCCTGCAGATGAGAGGTGGATTCTGGGAAGGTGCTGTACATGGAGAAGGATTCTCTGGATGTTCCTGTGGTCACAGCTGCCTGCGATGGATGGTTGCTGGTGGTTTTTTATGACGGATGAAAAAAATCAAAGGGCATATTCTTAAATAAATTGCATATATAATTTTTTATATAATTTAATCATTTTAACCACCTATATTATATAATACAATACAGGTATATATACACACACAGTCATGGCCAAAAATATTGGCGCCCTTGCAATTCTGTCAGGAAATGCAACCCTTCTCTCAGAAAATTGTTGCAGTTGCAAATGTTTTGATACTCACATGTTTATTTTTGCTTGCATTGGAACAACACAAAAAAACAGAGAAGAAAAGTCAAATCTGATACAATTCCACACAAAACCCAAAAAATGCACTGGACAAAATTATTGGCACCCTTAACTTAATATTTGGTAGCACCCCCTTTGGAAAAAAATAACTGAAATCAGTCGCTTCCTGTAACCATGAATGAGTTTCTTACACCTCTCTACTGGAATTTTGGACCACTCTTCTTTTGCAAACTGCTCCAGGTCATTCAGATTTGAAGGATGCCTTCTCCCAACTGCTGTTTTGAGATCTCTCCACAGGTGTTCTATGGGATTCAGAAATAGACTCATTGCTGGCCATTTCAGAACTCTCCAGCGCTTTGTTTGTAACCATTTCTGAGTGCTTTTTGAAGTGTGTTTCGGGTCATTGTCCTGCTGGAAGACCCATGACCTCTGGTGGAGACACAGCTTTCTGACACTGGCCACTACGTTGCACCCCAAAAGTCTTTGGTAATCATCAGATTTCATGATACCGTTCACACAGTCAAGGCATCCAGTGCCAGAAGCAGCAAAGCAACCCCAAAACATCTTTGAACCTCCACCATGTTTGACTGTAGGGACTGTGTTCTTTTCTTTGAAGGCCTCATTTCTTTTTCTGTAAACAGTGTCATGATGTCCTTTACCAAAAAGCTCTACTTTTGTCTCATCTGTCCACAGTACGTTCTTTCAGAAGGATTGTGGTTTTGTCACATAAGTTTTGGCAGTCTTGCTTTTTTATGCCTTTTTGTCAGCAGTAGTGTCCTCCTGGGTCTCCTACCATAGCGTCCCTTTTCATTCAGATGGCGACGGATAGTGCGAGCTGACACTGTTGTACCCTGTGTCTGCAGATCAGCTTGAATTTGTTTGGAAGTTAATCAGGGTTTTTTATCCACCATTCGAACAATCCTTCGTTGTAATTTTTCATTATTTTTGCTCTTCCGTGCACGTCCAGGGAGGTTAGCTACAGTGCCATGGGCTGTAAACCTCTTGATGATACTGCGCACAGTGGACACAGGAACATTAAGATCTCTGGAGATGGACTTGTAGCCTAGAGATTGTCCATGTTTTTCCACAATTTTTTCTCTCAAATCCACAGACAACTCTTTACACTTCTTTCTTTTCTCCATGCTCAGTGTGACACACAACACAAAGGTTGAGTCAACTTTTCTCCATTTTAACTGGTTGCAAGTGTGATTACTGTATTGCCCACACCTGTTACTTGCCACAGGTGTGTCTAAATACAAATTGCAGGAGCATCACATGCTTGAAAAGCAATTATTTCTTATAATTTTGACAAGGTGCCAATAATTTTGTCCAGTCCATTTTTGAGTTCTGTGTGAAATTTTATCAAGTTTGACTTTTCTTCTGTTTTTTTGTGTTGTTGCAGTACAAACAAAAACAATAAGCACGTGAATACCAAAACGAGAAGTGCTGCATTTTCTGACAGAATTGCAAGGGTGCCGATATTTTTGGCCATGACTGTATGTATGTATATATATATATATATATATATATATATATATATATATATATATCTCTACTTCAACTACCAAAATCAACTTTTTGTCTTAAAATTTACTGATAACCATCTTAATAATACAGGTGGTACAACAGAAAACCACATGATGAATCGGAGTATGTAACTAAATACATAACTAATATGCATACATACATATGCAATAAACATTGACTAAATAACATGAAATGTTACAAAAACACCCTAATGTACATTACTGATAACAAAAAAGAGATGAAACAAACCATTTATATATCACATCCTTTTACTGTTTTTCACATCCTTTTACTTGAAAAAAAACTTCAGTTTGACAATATTTTACTGTTAAATTCCGTTTAATGTGATGTTCAACCATTTACAGTTTTTACTGTATATGGTAACTTGCGTTTAACCAATTAACAGCCATTGACATTATAAAAGAATATGACCAGTTATCATTTCGGTTCTAACTTCCTCTGTTTCTCTTTTATTCTGCTCCTAGGTGTTTGATCTTGTGGCGTCCTGTTCACTGTTGCGCTGTGTAAACCTCACCCTCGAGTTTGAGCCCATCCACAAAGATCATTCCATCTTTGTGTCTCGTCACTCTGTTAAAGACTATGTTCTATTCGCCTACAGGTTATTAGTACATTACAACACACATAGACGCATACACATTTAGATTAATTAATCAACACAGTATTTTGTTCTTAAATAACAAATGCACTCTCACATAATAATAGAGTACATATCCAATTTCCAGCCATGTGTGAAAACAATGCCACTGTTCTCGGACTGATTTATATTGTCTGGTCACACAATGTATTATTTAAGAGTCTGCTTCTCACCCAGCTCTAGTGTATGTGTGTGTGTGTGTACGTGTTTGCGCTAATTTCATTTGTCGATGGTTTCATGTAACGCTGTAGCTTTAAAATTGAAAAAAAAAGTGTAAAGGCTTTCCCAGAAGCTGTTTATCTTTCTCATATTTCATTACATGTTTAAAAAGCATGGATTAATCAGGATAGATGATTGGAAGGAGTAATGAACCTTTGCTCTTAATGTGATTAAGCTGGAAGCATCACATGCATGCACATACACGCAACTGGATTGACTAGTAATATGAAACAGTCTGAGTTTGTTATTAAAATAACAGTAGTTATCAGAGCTATGGACACATGCAGCATTCATACAAGGAATAACGGTCAGAATATAGGCCTTGTTGTGTGCCAGTTCCCTTTTTTATCTCTCCCTAACGATTTCCTGTGTCCTCTCTAGTCTCTGTCTAAAAAACCCAAAATGGCAGGAGTCATGTCATGAGGAATCAAATACTTTACGATAAAAGAGTTCATTGTACTGTGGAAACATACTGTCAGAACCCCAAACTTCCTCCCCAGTTCAAAATGACCTATTACTGAAACTGCAAATGTTTTTTTTTTATACTGCAGCAGCTTTCTGACCACAGAAAGATGAATACGTTTAAACAAACTGTCCATATTTACATGTCAGCGACTCCAAACTTTACCCGCAGGAAAGATGCTATTATTACTAAACAACAAGTATGATAAGAGAAAGATATGGGAAAGTGTGTTTGTGCTGTTTCCATTTGCATGTAGCACCTGCTGCTTTGCATGGTCTCCTAAGGATCCCAGTGTTAGGAAAGAGCAGCTGAAATGTATTTCTAACAATGCCCCTGATCATTTCAATCTGAACTTGTTTCTGTGGCACATTTCAGCACAAATTATTTAGTGAATGGCCGTAATGTAACAGGGGCTTTGATTAAGAGGAAGTTATTAATGGATGGGACAATTAAAAACTATTTTGGGCTTGACCGTAAACATGGAAACTGTGAGTAATTGAAGTGCAGCACTGTTACTCATGTCACATGCATAAGAGTCTTGAAAATATATACACTACTGTTCAAAAGTTTGAGTTTGGTAAGATTTTAAAAATATTTTTTAAGAAATCTCTTTGGCTCACCAATATTCCAGTTATTTGATTAAAAATGACAGTAAAAAAGAAAATATTGTGAAATATTATTACAATTTAAAATTATGGTTTTCTGTTTTGATATTTTAAAATGCAATTTTTGTGATGGCAAAGTTGAATTTTCAGCATCATTACCTTACCATTACCATTATCATTACCATTATCTTAATTTGGAGACTGATCATTTTTTTAGGATTCTTTAATAATTCAAAATTTATTTATTTATTAATTTATTATTAACCATTTGTTTTAAATAAAAAAATCTTTTAACATTATATATGTCTTTACTGTCACTTTTGATCAATTTAATGCATCTTTGCTGAGCATTAACTTTTTTCAAAAAATAAAAAAATAGGGGCAAAGAGAGTATGGAAAATGGCTATTAAAAACTAATTTATGATTAGTAAAAAATATTTTCGCAAACAGTATATGTGAAGCCTTACTTTGATGCTATTTCTGGTTTCTTTCTTGCTTCAATTCTCATTTGCAGGGATGGAGGAGAAGCAGCAATATTTAATGCTAAAGGTGGAGTTGTGTCGGTCACATTGAAAGCTCAACACCCTGCAGAATCTATACAAGCTGTAGAGATCAGCTCTCAGTATTTACTGCTCTTCTGCAGGTATAATTCACCCAAACGTGCGACCCTGACTCTTTAATATCCATTATATCTGTCTCTTTGGTTTTTACAGATACCCCTATAAAAGACACAGTGAAATCATTCACATTGAACTCTTCAGCACAGCATCCTTCCAGTACCTGCGCTCTATCTTGGGTTGCAGCCAGGACTACATTTCCCAGGTCACCATTGCAGGGGGCGGGTCCCACATTGTGGCCTTTTATCCCACCCCTCACAACGCCACCACAGAGATTATTATTTGGAACCTTGAGACTGAAGATCATAAACACATCGCACAGTTTTCTGGCCTGCTGGCTCATGGTTAGTCAATAAACCTGTTCGGTATTATTTCCTCCAGCACTGAACAGCATTATGACCCTTTTGTCATAACAAACACATTGTTTGAGTTCAGTCCCATTTATATATAATGGTAGCATTTGTTATAGTGCTTGTAATTTATACAGATAAATAAATAATACATTTAAAAACAATAACTACAATAATTGTGTCCAGACCACAATTTGTTGATATACTACCATAGTTTTGTTATAAATTTAGAATTAGTTTTTTTTTAGTTTTAGTTTTAGGTTATTAGTTTTAGTTTATTTGGTTTTAGTTATTTTAGTACTAGAAAGTACTAAAAGTAGTAGAAATTTTGTTTGGCAGCTATTTTTATTTATTTAATTATTTAATTTCTTTTTAGTAGTAGTAGAAATATTGTTTTGCAGCTATTTTTTTATATATTTATTACAATTTTTTTTGTGGTTTTAGCTTTAGTTAACTAGAGTAACCCTGATCCAGGCTTTTCATTGCAGTGATCAGAGACAATCAAACAGTGACACTGATGATGATCATTCTGAGGAGACAAACAAACTTGAAAGTAAAGACCCATCTATTACAGTAATGAGAATTTATGGAGAAAAATATATTGTCATGCAAATAATTTTACGATGCAAAAAATCAAAGTGGTCCTAAAATAAACTTGATTTCATTAATGCTATATATATATATATATATATATATATATATATATATATATATATATATATATATATACACATATACAGTGGCTTACGAAAGTATTCATACCCCTTCATTTTTTTCATGTTTTTTTTGTTGTTGCTGCCTTATGTTAAACTCCTTTAAATTACTTTTTTCCCACATCAATCTACACTTCGTACACCATATTGACAAAGCAAAAACACAATTGTCACAATTTCATAAATTTATTAAAAAATAAAAAACTGAAATAAGTACATTGCATAAGTATCCATACCCTTAACTAAATATATAGCTGAAGCACCTTTACAGCCTCAAGCATTTTTTTGTTTGATGCGACAAGCTTTGCTCATCAGCATTTGGCAATTATCTGTCATTCTACTCCTCACCTCTTCACCTCTCAAGCTCTGTCAGGTTGGATGGGGGCAGATGCACATTTTCAAGGTTTCTCCAGAAATATTTGATTGGGTTCAAGCTCAGCCTGTGGCTGGGCCACTCAAGGACATTCACAGAGTTGTCTATAAACCACTCTTGCTGTACGTTTAGGTCCATTGTCCTGTTGGAAGGTGAACCTTCTGCCCAGTCTGAGGTTCTGAATGCTCTGGACTGGGTTTTCATTAAAGCTATCTCAATATTTTGGTGCATTGAGCTTTTCTTCTACTCTGACGAGTCCCTCAGTCCCTGCCGCTGAAAAACAGCCCCACAGCATGAGGCTGCTATCAGCACACTTTACTTTTGGGATGGTACTCTGCAGGTGATGAGCAGTCCCTGGTTTCCTTCAAACATGATGTTTGGAATTGAGGTTCATCAAACCAGAGAATCTTGTTTCTCACAGTCTGAGGGTCCTTTAGGTGCTTTTTTGCAAATTCTAAGTGTGTTTTCATGTGTCTACACTGAAGAGAGGATTGAGTCTTGCCACACCGGCATAAAGCCCAGATCGGTGGAGTGTTGCAGTGATGTTTGTCCTTCTGTAGTTTTCTCCTGTCTCCACATATGATCATGGAGATCAACTAGAGTGACCATCAGGTTCTTGGTCACCACACCAAACAAGCCCTTCTCTATCAGTTGGTCAGTTTGGCCAGGAGGCCAGCTCTAGGAAGAGCCCTGGTTGTTTCAAACGTCTTCCATTAAGGGTAACAGAGACTACATGCTTCTGTGAACCTTCAGTGAGGCAGAATTTTTTCCTCAACTCTTCCCCAGATGTGTGGCTTGACGCAACCCTGTTTCTGAGCCCTACAGGCCATTCTTTGAACCTCAGTGCTTTTTGTTTTTGCTCTGATATGCATTATCAGCTGTTAGACCTTTTATTAAGACGTGTGCCTTTCCAGATCATACCCATTCAATTGAATTTGCCACAGGTTAACTCCACTCAAAGTGTAGTAACATCTACAAGCAATATGCATGCTCCTGAGCTAAATTCCAACTGTCCCAGATAAGGGTATGAATACTTACGCAATGGAATCATCAAGTTTTTTATTTTTAATAAATTTGCAAAGATGTTAAAAACCTGTTTTTTACTTTACCATTATGGTGTATGGAGTATAGACTGATGTGGAAATATAGTAATTTAAAAGCAGTTTAACATAAGGCAGCAACATAACAAAATGTGAAAAAAATGAAGGGGTATGAATACTTTCGCAAGGCACTGTGTGTTATATATATATATATATATATATATATATATATATATATATATATATATATATATATATATATATATAGAGAGAGAGAGAGAGAGAGCGAGCGAGCTGTATTTGTATGTATATGTCAACATGGTTCTTCTTTATCATGTTGCAGGTGTGTGTTCTGATCTATGGTTCTGCGTGACTTCCTGTCCCGGGGAGCGATTCTTACGCATGTGGAACCTGGGATCCAGAATAAATGACCAAACACTCACATATAACGTGCACAAAGTACACAGCGACGGCACAGCAGAGATTGTAACCAAGCAGAGATATCCAAGGTACAAAGTCCACTGAACAGCTCACATGCATACGACCACCCTATGTGCAGTTTATAACTGTAAACACTTCGAGTCAGCACGAGATATTTTTGAGAACCAGAATGTTTATAGCCATTTTCTGTGCATAATGTAAGTATAATAGTCTCAGTTACTGCTATTGATCTACAGACACCACCTAGTAAAGTTTTATCATGGCAGTAAGATTTGTTACATTACTAATGAACCAAATATGAAATATTGTGAAATAATTTAAATGAATATTTCTTTTTCCGCAAACAGCCATTTTTTCAACCATGTTCATATTTTTAACTGAATGTATTAAATTATTTTCACTCAATTAACAGATTTATGCTTATTCTAAACTATTTCAATAAATGCATTTTGAAAATATGATTATTTAAATAAAATCAAATAGATGCAAAGTTAATAATAAACTATGCCATGATTTTCTGAGTTACCTGTTTTCATTTATGTACAAATATTGATGACAAATATTCATCACATTAAATTTATTAGTTTATGTTAAAACTCTGTTATCCAAATGAATGGAAATTTTATATGCAATTCAAATATATGAATCTTAATTTAGGTCTATTTACTGTTTTGAGTATAGTTTTATACCCGAATGCCATGAATTTAATAAAATATGGCTGCCACTGTTATATGTACAAAAAGAAAGCTATTTTTGGTGGAAAGTTTTAAAAATTCCCGTCCCAGGACTGTGAGAATCTGGAATGTGGCTCGGATGCGATTCAAGGGTCGTCCTGTGCAGGTGGAGCATGGCCTGTTTTCGAGTTCAGACATCGCTCTTGTACGAGACCTGAAACTCTATATAATGTTTGACCGCGGTACCGCCAACTTCACTGCACCACACAGACAGAAGATGTTATACGGGACCTATATTTATGCTGGTCGGAAACACATTGCTTGCATAATTAAAACACATCCGGTCACTTTTGTGGTGACTCATGAGACACCTCTTCACAAGGATGAGGGACCACTGAGTTTTTGGGTAATTAAGTACAATTACTTAAGCATTTTACTGCCTTGCAAACTGTTTCCTGTTGCACTTTTTTCTGTAGACATTGTTGGTATATGACCTTTTTAAAAAGAGCTACATTAAGAAACATACTGGACTGTTCATTGTGCCCTGTCCTCAACAAGACTATCGGCTCTTAGATGGTGAAATACTGCTGGGCCTTTCAGAAACACACTTCCTCATTCAGCAGAAACAGAAAATTACTATATAGCTTAGTCTTGTTTGACTAATATTCATGAGTTTGCATGGATATGGCATGTAGGGATCATCTGATATTGTGGGATCTGGACTCTGGCTGCATTAAAGGATGTATCAAGACATCCTACAAAGAAACCCTACTCTCCAGCATGGACAGAGATTCCCAAATGATGTCTTCAAAAGAAAAGACAGGTATTAAAATGTACATGATACTTAAGTTTACCATTGCATTTATACAACGTCTCAATCTCACATAGATTTTCATACCATATTCAACAGAAAAAAACAATCCTAAATCTAAACTTGTTACACACGCCTAGTAATGCCATGGGACAGGCGCACCGAAACCTAGACAGCAAAAAGGAGGCGACAGGACCGTGAGGTGAAGAGAGAAAAACATGAACAGCAGCGCCTCGAAAAAGAGAAGTTCAACTCAACTAGACTAGTATCTTCTCAGTGGAGATGAGTGGGTAGAAAGACAGTTGACCAATAAACAAAACCACTGTTCTTTCCTGAATTATGAAATAAACCATATGTGATCTACGTGTTTGCGAACTGAACTGAACTGCATCTTTGAATCTCTCGTTCTCTCTCACTTTTCTCTGTGTATCACTTAGGTGGTCATATGCTCATATTTTGCCCATCATCTCAATGTCTTTAGTGTGGTTTCTGAGGAGCATCTGCACACTCTGGAGGACCGCTGGTCCCTTTTGAGCCTCTGTACTGCCGCAGTCACTCACACTGGAGGGTACTTGGTGGTCTCCAACTACAGTGAATCCCAACATGCTCCACACCTCACCGTTTGGGACACACAGCAGGGCAGAGTATGCAAATCTGTTTAAAAAATGGCTGACATTTTTTTCAATCCTGTTATTTTTAATCAAAAAGAAGTGGGCACATCTTTACATTTAATAAGTATTTGCTTTAAGATGTAATTCATCTTCTATATTCAGTAAGATGAATGTTCCTTATATACATAAGGTGCAGAAGAGATTGAAAAATGAACCTGGAATCTGTTGCATTGCTATAACCGATGATGCCTGCAGAGTGGTTTTCGGCATTGTAGGATTCAACAAGTGCGTGCCACCCCAGTTGCAATTTTTTTATATTTTTGAAAAGTCTCATGCTCACAAAGGCTGGTTTTATTTGTTTAAAATACAGTAAAACAGTAATATTGTGAGATATTATTTCAATTTGTTTTCTATTTTCAAATATTTTAAAATGACAAAGTGTCAAATCTTAATCATTCCAAATTTTGACAAGGAGTGTACATAGATATGTATTTCTATTTTAATTTTTATATAGCTCCTAAGAACATGGGTTATTGTTGCATTTATTTTAAAGATCCTTTTAAAAAAATTAACTTTTTTTCCTACAACTCAGGTTAAAAGTATGGGAGCCATTCTGAAGGAAACATAAAACCATCTCTGGCTACGGAAGTTTAAACCTTAACTGGTCCAGCTTGCTCTTTATCACTGAAGGCCAATCGAAGGCTATTTTATTATCAGGTACAGCAGACCTTTGCTCATACTTGTGTTGACTTGTTCTAGATGATATCAGTTTAATCTAGGTCAAGAGTAAGATTCAAACTCTGGTAATCTTTAAAGTTTAGTATGGGGTGTAGTAGTGATGTCTTAGGCCGAATCCCAATTCTATTTTATACCCCTACCCCTCCGCCTACCCCTTCCCCTTGTCCCTTCAAACAGAGTGTCAAGGGGTAGGGGTGAAAATATTCCCCTAAGAATTGGGACACCACTACTATACCGTCACACGTCATCATACGTCATCTAGCTCCTACAATACACACACCTATGCTGGTGTGCATTAGAGCCTTACCGTTCTATATTAATGCGCTGCTTACTGACACACACATGCACACACACACACACACACACACACACACACACACACAGATCACGCAGCTCTCACATCCAGGAGCAAAGAAACTTATCAAAGATGCCGACTTTTATTAATAACAGTTTAAATACGGAATTGCTACATTATATTTTCCAGCAACGAGAGGATAAAATCGCTGTTTTTGAAGTAAACTCACTCATTGTAATGAAAGACGGACAGAAGCGCATACACGCAACTTTCATCTCTCTCTCTCTCTCTCTCTCTCTCTCTCTCTCTCGAATTGGCAATATTTGAGAAAAGGGTTTAGCGATTAATAATTATTGGGGTGACTATAGGCACCCTCAATGTCTGGGATGGTTATCGCCCTGATCAGACATGAAAATATCTTGTGGCACTATCGTGCAGTCAGTAACGTTCATGGTTTAATGTTAGCAAACCTTAGGGATTTTTTTGCAAACATTTCTTTGAATAACATGACCGTAATTTGAACACATGATTGAATATAACATAAAACAAATGATCACTTTTCATTAAAATCTTTATTAATGCCAATAATGCTTACATTCATGTGTCTTTTTGTTTGCTCGGGCAGCCATGTTGCTGCTGTAACCGGTTTATGCTGAGATAATTCATATCCCTTCGTTTGAAGTGTGGTCCCGAAAAATCTTTGTTTGAAGGGCTATCTAGCCCTTCCCCTTACCCCAACGCCTCCAACCAAAAGAGAATCAAGACAAAAAGGGGAAGGGCTAGGGGTAGAAATGGGATTGGGCCTTAGAATAAGGTCTTTTCATCTTCCCAGTAAGATTAATCTTTTTTTGAGTTCAGGTCTGAGATGCTAGAATGAGATCAAATTTGCCAACATTTGCGAACATGCCTTATTTATAGGGCATGCATCTTTCAATCCTTTGAATTATTTGTTGAACAGAAGCAGTGAGCATGTGGGACCTGGACAATGGTACGCTGTTGTCTGTCTTCACACCTGACTCCAAGATCCAGACCATCTCTCTGCATGGACCCGAAAACAGCACACTGGTTTTGGGCTTTAGTGACATGTCTACTCTAATCTCCATGACGGTCAGCAAACAAGATGCACAGACAAAATCCAGCACTGCTTGTGGAAAAGACCTGTTTGGGAAATCCAGCAGTAGTGAAGACGAGGAAGATGAAGAAACAAACAAGAACTGATAGGAAGCGCATTGGATGTGTACTGTATAATATAGGAATTCAGTCTGAATGGAAATATAGGGCTTTATGATCTCTTACATTCACTTTGTCTTGAAGGATTGAAGAGATCATTTTAGTTGTACACTGGGAATGCGAAAGTATGTGACTTCTGTCTTCAAGTCTAAGATGAGTAATGCAATGCATTACGATCAGGATTTCCAGTGCTTGTTTTTCCACATACTATGAATTTACCAGAACTTCCCCGCCTTACCCTGGGTGTCATGAGATGCAGAGGTTATGATAAAACAAATTTCAGCAAGCATGTGTTGTCATGTTACATGATTTCAAAGTATTTTCCTAAAATACATTCCTAGACAGATATATGTAGGCCTATATTAAGAGAAAAAGATCTAATCGCATGTGTGAGAACTTTGACAGTTGGGTGTGTATTGAGACCTGCTTAAACAGACTCTCCTTCTGCAGCTGTCATGCATGGTGAGTCAAATTTTCACTTCCTTCATTTGTCACATGATAGATCAGCAAAACAACAACAACTTCCTGCTTAGATTAATTTGTAAGGAGTTTTTAACAACTGTATTTGCATTATCAAGGCAAATAAAATAACTGATGCCATTTGTTGTTGTTTTCTTTTGTATTTATTTATTTTGGGGCTTTCTATCTTTATTTATAGGGATGTATGACTAAGAGAGGGGGTGTGAAATCAGCACATGACCCATTTTTTTATTAAGGTTGCACTGGCTGATATGACTGTTGTCTAATGATACCTAAAAATATAACGGAACATTTTGACACTGTAGAAGATGCGCTATTTGCAGTCAGCCATGAGTTATTTATTCTGCAATACAAAAATGACCAGGGGGTCGCTGAGGTAAAGATGTGATTTCAATATGGCGGCCCCGTTGAAGTAAACCGTTCCATGTGAAATAAATGCGATATTATGAAACGACTAATCTAAGCATGAAATCTTGTAAACAAGACTATCAATGCATATCTGATTTAAAGATGATTGCCACAGTATAAATAACACATAAAAGCAGTGCTTTAAATGTTCCAACAAGAAATATAGATATAACATTGACAAAATCCTATCATCTGTTAGTTTAAGCTTTCTACAAAACTAACTCGGTCACTGTATTGAATTTCTGGGACGCTGAATGCCTCACTACAGTTGTGATTGGACAAACACTCAAAGCGAGTGTGGAAAGGTTGAACTTCCTTCACTTTATCAGTGGTTTCGTTTCACGCGATTAAGTGCAGTGTGCGACAAGCTTTCAACGCCAGATAACGTTACTTGCGCCGCTTTAAAGCTCACAATCCAGAAAGTTTTTGTCAGGTAACAAGTTGCATCGCAATAAGGGCAAAAATGAAATACGGATTATTATTGATCGCGCTTTTCATTGCTGCAACAGGTAAAGCAGATTATTTTATTGCATTACTCGATTTGAAACATGCATTTACCGTGTGTTCACCATTAAATACTGTGGTAGTTATGTACTTTGACACACCATAGTACTGAAAGATTTAATTGCATTGTACTGTAAGGAACTTGAAAGAATACGCCATCATTGCACTATGACCAAGGTGCAAATCGATATAAAAACCTTTTTTCAGCAATAAGGAAGTAGTTGTGTTCCAACATATAACTGTAAGCTAAAATCAAATTCATATTTAAAATTTGACCCCAGGTATTACTCATGAGAAAGCTTTTGATTAAAAAAGACAGGAAAGAGATTTATTATTTGGCATACGTTTCGGAAAATACCGTAGTTTCGATTCTATGTTTGACTTGAATACAAGGCCATTAAAACAAAACGCTAGTAAAACAAAACCTGAGGTCAAATTTTAAATATTAATTCGATTTTACGTTACAGTAATATATAGGACCACAAACACTTCCTTATTGCAGAAATCAGTCAGTTCGGACACAGTACCATACTTAATCGTTCCTCACATTTGAGTGCAATTCAGTAATCCCTTTTTATTTTATTTATTTATTTTTTTTTGTATATTTTCTCTTACTTCTCTTAATATTTAAAACGGACAAGTGCAGTTCAGTTCACAAGTGTACACAAGCGTACCTTTTTGTCTGGTGAACTGGTAACCAGCGAAACTTTCCCTAAACCAAAAAGTGTCAGTCACTTTTTTCAGCACTTACATTTCTTTTATGCGGCTAATTTAATGATCAGACATCACATGAAATCGGCTGAAGTGAATTATCACATTTCCCTGTTGGGAAATTTTGACTTGTGTACACTTGTGACAGCGCGCGCTAGGGAGGAAGTGAATGTTTGTACATGGCACTCCATGTGCAGAACAGATGGACGCTTTCTGTATAGTGTCTATTTTTCTTTTTTCCTCACAAAAACGTTTACCTAGCTAAATGATTTTTTTAACAGTTATTAATTATTGTTCTAATTGAGGATGTCACTGAAGGTTTTGACAGATATAGCTCCCATTTGGGGACAAATATTCTCACATTCTCTGTCTCTTTCTCCTCAGCTCTCACCTCAGGTGAATATACTTCAGCTTATATGGGCGGCCCCTCGAACACAACAACAGCAGCCCCCAGCCCGAACACAACAACCCACAATCCAAACACAACAACCCTCAGCCCCAACACAACAACTCAGAACCCAAACACAACAACACCAATGCCAACACCAATGCCAGCACCAACGCCAGCCACCAACATGAAAAAAGGGAACTATAATATCACTGATGTAAAAGGCAACCCGTGTATTATGGTTGTCACAGCAATCGGGATTCGTGTGAACACCACCCAGGTAAGATGTTTTCTGTTGGAGTGACTGCTTATATCTAAATCACTTATATCTTTCACACTGTCTACCTTGTCATTTTTCCATATCCCATATAAATATTATCTGTTGTTCTGAAACATTTCTTTCTTTCTAGGTAAATGACACATTCATTGTTCAGCCAAGCAAAACCAATGCCAGTGGAGAATGCTTGGATGACGTAAATACTCTCATTCTCTCATTCAAAGAAGGTGAAATTTCCTTCAAATTTCGAAAAGTAAGTCTTTTTATGGGTTTCCAAAAATAGTCTATTCTAAACATTGTTGTCATGTATGATGGAATTTATTCAAAATGGTCATCATTTTGTTGTGCTTCAAATGTGGCAAGTGACAAGATTTCATAAACCATATCAACCTTTTTTAATCTAGAAGATTATTTTAGCATTGCAGTTAGTCTGTATCAGGCTAGTGGTCTTTATTGGCAAAAAGAATTCACGTATCTTTCAGTACAACCTGAGCTTGTGTGGTCTGAAAAACAGGAACTTTGAGGCACTTTAAGAGGAAGTATAAAAGACTGCGATATTTATTTTCTGTCTGATAGAAACCTTAGCCGCTTCCCAGCAACAAATTAACCAATAGGCTCACAGGGAGTTACCAGGTGTTCTCAGCAGACTGATTGTGATACACATCGTATCATTATGCTGCAGTTACATAGATAATGTTTGTTACTCATTAATGAACAGGTTCATTCATTATCTTGTTGTGAATTATTTATTGGTTGATTTGTTCTGGTTTTCAAACATGAATTTTGTTTTAAAAATTGTGTGATGGTTTTGTGATGTATTATGGTTTTTATTCTACTGTGTTTGTGTATTTTTGGTTAACATTCTAATAATCTTTTTTTCTGACTTTCCAGAATGAGACAACAAAAAAGGTCTATGTCGAGTATTTGCAGTGTGACTTGACCTATGCTTTCAAAATAGGAGGTAACATTTGCCATGTAAAATACCCACAACACCTCACATCCTCAATTTTCTGCAGTTTATTCCCAGGACTTTGGACTTGTATCTGTATAGTTAAATAAAGAGTGTATCTAAATCAAGAGGTTACATTTTAGTATTGGTCTATTTTAACTGTAAGAAGTTATATATATATATATATATATATATATATATATATATATATATATATATATATAATATTATTATTATTATTATTATTATTTTTTTTTTTTAACTTATTGGTTTACTCAAAAATCTACTGAAGACAGAATTCTTAGGACAGACAGAAAATCCTTTTTAAAATGCTATAAATAGCCAAGCCTCAATAAAACAAACACTAGGCCATGTGGGTCAACCAGTTTGGCAACAATAAATGTCACATTCTGCCAAGGAAGAAGAAGGAAGTATTAGTGTCATTTTGGTTACAGTAAATAACGTCTTTCACTCACTTTATTTTGAATTCAAAAACAGTACATTTATGACCTTGCATAAAGACTGAATGAAACAAGAATCGTAGTGGAAGTGTTTTGATTATAATTTTGACTATTATTATCACAATTATGGGATTAAGAACAGGGACAGACTTGGTTAATGTTTTTATCTTGTTGTGCACATCCATGCCAACACTGATCAAATTATTCTTATTGTTGTCAACAAAGAGTCAAAAGAATACTCGGGGTTGAACAGGTCTCTTGAGCTGTTTTCTGTGGATCTGGGTCACTCTTACTCCTGCCAAGATGAGACGGTGTACATGGGGAAAGGTGTTAGTCTGGATCTGACCCATAACCAGTTTCAGGCCTTCAACATCGAAAACAACAAATTTGGAAAACGTAAGTATAGAGTGATGATGCTTCAATATCTTAAAGCACCCCATCCTTGTAGTGGATAACAGTTATTCTTAAAGTAACCTCTACTTTATGTTACAAGCTACATCAAGTTATGTTGTTATTGGACTGGACTCCTTGCCTTTTTATGCACTGTATACCTTATGTCCTACATACTTAATAAAGCTTGTTTACAAAGATTGTAGCCAAAGTGTCATGGCAATGTAAAGAAGCTGGTTAGACCAGTCAGATGACTCTATAACTGGTACTAAAGGGATGTCTGACTGTTGTAAAGTCCAAAGGCCACCTAACATTTTATTAACTAATGTGGATCTTACTCCCAGTTTTTTTTTTGTTTTTTTTTTAATGAAAGCCTGCTACTTTTTAATTGAACTCTGATTAGTTTTTTTTTAGTTTTTTTTTTTTTATTTGACATGATTTGTTAGCTTTACAAGTCATGCACATTAAAATATTACCTTCAACACAGCTGAAAATTAGCAGTTGTTACTGGCCACCTGTGTATTATGTATATCTGTTGTGTATCTACTCAATTATTGCAATTTAAGGTTAGAATACACTGCACAACTTTTACCCAGATTTTTGCCCCATTTTGCAGTCTGGACGAATCACTGCTAGCTGCCAAAAGTCACAGCCATTATGCAGGATTTGGACAGATTTCACAGAAATACATGCAGTGTATGATGGTACATACTACAGTTCCATCCAGTTTGGAGGATATCAAACATGTTTGATATTTTGAGCTTATTTTAGAACATATACGCTGTGTCCAAAATTGAATAGTGTATAGTCGGTACTACATTTGGCTTAAAACTTGCTTTGAGACCGTTGAAAAAGTATGTTCTATGTAGTATGAATGAAATTTAGATGAACTACATCCACCATGTTGTCACTGTCATGTGACATCCACCATGTCACGTTGTCATTTGCATCGCTACACTGACATTCACAAATCCACTTTCGTGGCCTAATTCGCATCCATCAGATGCACACTTCAGAATCTCATTGTAAGTAGTAGGTAAACAAGGTACTTTTTGCATACTGTTTTATGAATACTATGAATTTGAAAATACTACTCTGCTCACATTTCACCTACTATATTGTTTGGAAGTGGGAATATTCGGACACAGGGATATTGTTTCCAAGCAAAGACACACATTTCTGCGTGAATTTGTTGTGTTCAGAACGACTTGTAAGTCCTCAGTCGTTTAGTGTATGATGGCCATTTTTCCTCTGTAAGCATTTACAAAGTCAGTAAGCGTATAATGCCTAGTGTTTTAAAATCTGTTCAGATTTGAAAAGTCGTGTAGTGTATACCAGCTTTACATTTTTGCAACTACAATATTGATGTAATTTTTGTTTCTTACAGTGAAATAAAGTTCATTGTTCTCTGTTTGTGTTTGTACAACAGCTGAACTATGTAAGGCTGATCAACCTGACTACCGCGTTCCCATCGCCGTGGGCATAATCCTCATCATACTCATCATCATTGTAGTCATCGCTTACCTCATCAGCAGGAAACGGAGGACTGGTGGGTACCAGTCACTATAGAGGCCTACAAGTCGTGATTTATGAGAATACCAGCGATTCCAGTTTACAGGAATCTTAATGTTGTTATGTATGTCTTAAGTGAATGTTACTTATGTACACCGATGAACATGGATGGCCTAGGATCTTTCCAAACAATGTTTACTATGCAGGGACAGTATGCCACATCCTAACACATGCTGAAGTTGCCATCACAATTTCTATATCACTATAAGATCATAATAGAACCAGACAAACAAATGGCTTAGTACATGTCTTATTTAGCCTGCATTTGTATACTAATTACCTTTTTTAAAGAACCTAACCTAATACTGACATTACAGAAGGATGTTCATAATCTACTGTTGCTCCATCTTAAGTGTAAGTGCTCTGTTCTATAAGCACTCTTCACTGTCTGTCACACATCTAATGCATTTTCTGTAATAGGCTGATAAGACACTGTTAATCTGATAAAAATGTACAGTGCTTTATTCTTTCCAAAGGGGCCTTAAAACCTGAAGGGATGCATAAAAGGGAATTCAGTTGCTTACATTGTTTAATTAATAATAGAACGGATTTTAAAAGCAGTTGCATCCTAGTATTCATTCTGTTGTTCATTTTTTTTTTCTGTTTTTTAAACCTGAAGAGCTTTACTATACTGTATTGTGATCTGAAGCTGCATTTATGCTCTGAATATTGAGAGTAATGTGTAATTTTGGTTACAAATTAAAAAAATAATTTGTTCAAAAATTTGATTGATTATTTTATATTTAATATGCAGCATTAAACAGAAAATATAGTAAACAAGGCATTATCATGGCAAATTTGGTTCTGTTTAGTTTGTCTTTCTCACCTTGCATAGCATTGTTGTGTTATGTGAAAAGCAGTTCACTTGCATTAAATAAACTCATGTGGATTACCTTGTGTATCAGTGAAACCAACGAAAATTTGAGGTTTTTGTTCACATCACCGAGTTCACGTGATTTCTGTGATGTTATCCTGGAACGAGCGCTCCTGAAAAGAGAAAAACACAAGCACTATTTTTGACAGTGTGTTGCGAGTAAAGGATTTTAGAAGATACATTTTTATTGATTTCACCTATCAATAAATATAAGTCAAATTTATTAGTATGTAAACTTACTTTTAAGCCATTTATAATCATATTTTTTGTTGTTATGAAGAATTGCTTACATATTTAAATGTGACCCTGGACCACAAAACCAGACATAAGTAGCACGGCTATATCTGTAGCAATAGCCAAAAATACATTTTATGAATCAAAATTATTGATTTTTCTTTTATGCCGAAAATCATTAGGATATTAAGTAAAGATCATGTTCCATGAAAATATTTTGTAAATTTCCTACCGTAAATATATCAAAACCTAATTTTTGATTAGTAATATGCATTGCTAGGAACTTCATTTGGACAACTTTAAAGGCGATTTTCTCAATATTTAGATTTCTTTGCACCCTCAGATTCCAGATTTTCAAATAGTCGTATCTCGGCCAAATATTGTCCTATCCTAATAAACCATACAACAATGGAAAGCTTATTTATTCAGCTTTCAGGTGAAGTATAATTCTTTCTTAATTTAAAAAAAAATTACCCTTATAACTGGTTTTGTGGTCCAGGGTCACAAATATGCTTGTTGCCAGAAGCCACATTGGGATTGATAAAGGTCATCTGTACAGTGATGTCACACATGCAGCCACTATCAACCTTATTTTGTTAACCTTATTAAGTTACAAATCGCTTATACATTAAAAATGAAGTGGAGTTGTCATATGTCATGATATTTATTTAGATTTTTTTAATCCAATACCATTTGGTAGCATTTATTTACTTATCAGCTAAGTTTAGCGTAGAATTTTTTTTTTTTTAATTTTATTTTAGTATGGTTACTTTCTCAAAAATAAATAAATAAACAAATAAAAACAGACAAATAAGCAATATAGATAAAAAGAAAAATACCCCCTAAAATATGTTTTTGATTGTAATGATGATGTAAGTCTTGAGAGAATCAAATATACATGCAATAGATGGGTGGCGCTCAAGAGCTCATGCGTGCGTGGTTGCGTTGCGTCTTTGGGAAGTTGGGAGCTGCTAGGAAATTTGAAACCAGCGTAAGTCAGGAAAGACAGTAGTGGACGTAGTGAAAACATTTTACATCTGTCAAAAAATAAAGAGAGGAACTGAATACAGCTATGCCTTCTTTGTCCCATCTCATTTAGAGTATCAATATATACAACGTAAAGTTGTCTTATTCAACAACCTTCTATTTAGAGTTTTCTAATGCTTGTTTATAGCCTTAACACAGCTCAGTCGTGTTCGTTGACACCGTTTTTTGAAAACTTTCATAAAGTATTGAGGGAAAACGCACTGTAAAAGACGTCAGTGGTTTCAAGTTCAGCCTTTCCATCTGTAATGTCGAAATACTGTAGGACCTCTTCATACTCCAGATGGGAGAGGGGCGGAAACATTCCCAAAACCCCACAACGGAGCCTTTTTAAGGGGTTTTGGCCGCAATACAACAGCGATTGTTTTGAACGCATACACTGAAGACCAGCAGAAGAAAATGACCAGTAAGTTATCTTATAAATAATGTGCATTTTAGAAATTGGTATTTGTACCAACCGAGCCAGAACTGATCCAAAACTGCTGACGATGTTTTAATCGCACAGGCGAACCCGAAGAGCCAGAGGTTTCTGGCGATGTTGCGGCGGCTGCTGCGGCCCAGAGCGCGAGCGGCTCGGCCGAGGCGGGGACCTTACTGGAAGTTACTTTCCAGAGGAACCCCACTCAAAAATACAAATACCTGGAGGCGGAACCCAAGATTTTAGGGGTACATGTTAAGTTGATATCGAAATAGAATACAATTAGAATACAATGTAGTCTCAAACACATCTACTGAGGAGTTTTTGTCTCATCCACAGGTGACAGAGATCGCGCTGACTGTCTTCTTCGTTGTTGGCAGAATACCGTTTTATATAGGACTGACTGAGTGGATTTTAAACAGCTTAATGCTGTCGTTTTCATGTGTTGTAAGTGTACATTTCGTATCTTTTAACTGTAATATGTTTTAACTGTACCAATATGTAAAAATATTTTTCATATAATAGTGTGATCAGTTTAATTTGGATAGCTGGTATATATATACACAAGTGCTGGTCATATAATTAGAATATCATCAAAAAGTTTATTTATTTCACTAATTCCATTCAAAAAGTGAAACTTGTATATTATATTCATTCATTACACACAGACTGATATATTTCAGATGTTTATTTCTTTTAATTTTGATGATTATAACTGACAACTAAGGAAAATCCCAAATTCAGTATCTCAGAAAATTAGAATATTACTTAAGACCAATATAAAGAAAGGATTTTTAGAAATCTTGGCCAACTGAAAAGTGTGAGCATGTACAGCACTCAATACTTAGTTGGGGCTCCTTTTGCCTGAATTACTGCAGCAATGCGGCGTGGCATGGAGTCGATCAGTCTGTGGCACTGCTCAGGTGTTATGAGAGCCCAGGTTGCTCTGATAGTAGCCTTCAGCTCTTCTGCATTGTTGGGTCTGGCATATCGCATCTTCCTCTTCACAATACCCCATCGATTTTCTATGGGGTTAAGGTCAGGCAAGTTTGCTGGCCAATTAAGAACAGGGATACCATGGTCCTTAATCCAGATACTGGTTGCTTTGGCACTGTGTGCAGGTGCCAAGTCCTGTTGGAAAATGAAATCTGCATCTCCATAAAGTTGGTCAGCAGCAGGAAGCATGAAGTGCTCTAAAACTTCCTGGTATACGGCTGCGTTGACCTTGGACCTCAGAAAACACAGTGGACCAACACCAGCAGATGACATGGCACCCCAAACCATCAGTGACTGTGGAAACTTTACACTGGACCTCAAGCAACGTGGATTGTGTGCCTCTCCTCTCTTCCTCCAGACTCTGGGACCCTGATTTCCATAGGAAATGCAAAATTTACTTTCATCAGAGAACATAACTTTGGACCACTCAGCAGCAGTCCAGTCCTTTTTGTCTTTAGCCCAGGCGAGACGCTTCTGACGCTGTCTGTTGTTCAAGACTGGCTTGACACAAGGAATGCGACAGCTGAAACCCATGTCTTGCATACGTCTGTGCGTAGTGGTTCTTGAAGCACTGATTCCAGCTGCAGTCCACTCTTTGTGAATCTCCCCCACATTTTTGAATGGGTTTTGTTTCACAATCCTCTCCAGGGTGCGGTTATCTCTATTGCTTGTACACTTTTTTCTACCACATCTTTTCCTTCCCTTCGCCTCTCTATTAATGTGCTTGGACACAGAGCTCTGTGAACAGCCAGCCTCTTTTGCAATGACCTTTTGTGTCTTGCCTTCCTTGTGCAACGTGTCAATGATCGTCTTTTGGACAACTGTCAAGTCAGCAGTCTTCCCCATGATTGTGTAGCCTACAGAACTAGACTAAGAGACCATTTAAAGGCCTTTGCAGGTGTTTTGAGTTAATTAGCTGATTAGAGTGTGACACCAGGTGTCTTCAATATTGAACCTTTTCACAATATTCAAATTTTCTGAGATACTGAATTTGGAATTTTCCTTAGTTGTCAGTTATAATCATCAAAATTAAAAGAAATAAACATTTGAAATATATCAGTCTGTGTGTAATGAATGAATATAATATACAAGTTTCACTTTTTGAATGGAATTAGTGAAATAAATCAGCTTTTTGATGATATTCTAATTATATGACCAGCACCTGTATATATATATATATATATTTTTTCCCCCCAATGTGATTTAACGTTACCACTGTTTCCTTTAAACAGGGCATCATTTCTGGCAGTGTGGCCATAGCAGCGCAGAAACTTCACCTCCCAACGGTGCGTTTTTATGAGTCCATACTATCTGGACACAGCAAAAACTATGAAACCAGTGCATACCTGTCAACCCTCCCGTTTTTCCCGGGATTCTACCATATTTTACCATTTTATCCCGCTATCATCCCGTTTAAATATTTTCCCGTATTTCTCCCGTATTTTTAATCTTTCTATTAAAAAGTCCCACTGGACGTATTTTATATGTTTGCTACATTCTCCTCCGGTAAAACTCTCATAATTTGTATGGCCCAAACCTCATTATATGAATAATCACGTCAACATATTCCAAGTTGCCAGATCTTGTATGAAACGTGTCCTTCTCTCTCACAATCGATACTTACAAATTTCAACCCATTTGTGCCCTCAACTTGGCAACCTACAACCCAGTGGCGCTGTTGATATCTGCGCAGGTAGTATTTAGGGAAGAAAACAAGAATCACTGGTAGAAATGGTAGGAGAAGACTCAGGTGCTCCAGGTGAAAAAACAAAATATACATGTGAATTGAGATATAACTTCAAAAAGGTTATTGTTTAATTGATTAAATTTGAGAGCTGCAAGTTTCAAAGTCAGGTGCTGCGCTGCTTTATTTACTCCGGTTACCGGGGAAACGGCTATATTCCTGGCGAAACGCGCCACCTGCTGGCAGAGAATGAATTAGCATTTTTCAATAAGCCCTTCTGCTCTTCGTTTAGACCAAAGCCAAAAACAACCCTTATTTTTACAAAGAAAACACGCAGTTGTAAATGTGAACCGGTGGATCAACAAGAAGATAATGAATTATAAAACACTAAATATAAAGCCTACACTAAGATATATTTATATGTTACTAAATAAATAATTGTTTAAATTAATATAATAAATTAATCTAATAATATATAATATAATAATTGATGACTTGATTTGAATTTGTTCTCCAAGTACTAGAAAACCATCTGTCCGTGATGAAAAGCAGTCTGCACTACGTGTTCATTCAACTGAACACAGCTTTAAAGCCTCGTTTTATGTTTTGGATATTTAAATAGCCAGATCGCAAACAGATTCAATCACCCACGCAATCTCGTTCCTAAATGACAATGATTCAGCTATGTCTACTAAACCCTTAAATCACACTGTAACATTTCAATTTTTAAATCTGCGTTCATGCTGCCGCTGACCCAGAGAGGGCAGTTATGTATATGAAACATCTTTACAAGCCTTTTGTATCATTATTTCTGCGTTACGAAGATTCAAATAACCACAGAAGCACTGGGATAAAAGTTTATAGTTCGGACATAAACACTGTTGCGAACACTGTTGTACATAAACACAGTAGCGATCAAAATAGAGAAATCCTTTTTGAAAGTGACTTCACGCTTCAAATAAAGATTGTATCAATTACATCGAAACGCCTGCAGGTGGCCACAAGTGCCTTAAAAAGAGATTCGTTCAAAAAATGTTGATTCATTCAGGAATGAAACAAGTGAAGTCTTTATGAGGGAGTCACTGAATCATTCGTTCAACTTGATTTTTTTTTTAACAATACGTTGAATATAGAATACATTTTATAAACAGATTGTAGCAATTTGCATTTTGTCCGAACCTCTAATAAATTAAATGTTATTTTTCCAGAATCATGGTGGGAGAATCGTGATATCTGTTTTAAAAAAAATAGTGATTCTCCATTCTCTATTTAGCCAGAATCGTGCAGCTCTAGTTGGTCATTTATCCACACGAAATGTAAACAAATAAATTACTTTGTCAGATAAAGCATTAAAGATGTGGTTAATAAGGCTCAGTATCCAATGTATGGGGGCGGCCCTTGTGGAAAAAAAATACTAAAATGTATTTGAAGTACATTTATTTTGTGCTAAGTATTCTACAATGCATTTACATATTTATGTGCATAATAAAAATACCCTGCAATTGTACTTTTGGCATACTAAACTGGTATAATTAAAGTCTGCTAAATTGGAACAACTAATTTTGTACTTAAGGCACTTTAATTGTGTGGAAGTAGTGCTGAAGTCCAACTAAAGATATACTCAAAGTATATTTGATTGTGCTAAAGTGTACAATCAAAGTATACTTAAGGTACACTTTAAATATCTTGCATTATCATACAATCCTTTTTAACAGTGATAGTAAAACACATTTTAGGTATAATATTAAGAAATGTGCATTGTGCAATAAAGACATACTCCAAATAAAGTTTAATTATAATTTAATATCAGTAATTCATATGTTAATAAATACAGTGCACAGCATAAATGTGTACACCCCCTCTGAATAAATATAAAGATGTATTTTCTTAATGATCACTAATATAATTCATGCAAAGATGGCAAAATTTAAATGTATTAAACATATAACTAAATATATGCCCATATTTTCTGTAAGATAAGTAAATTAGCCAGTTTTGTTTAAATGAAGGATTGCAGAGATGAGTACACCCTAGATTTAATTCAGCAAATGTATAATATTCTAGTACTTAGTATGTCCTCCAGAACTTTAAGTATACTGGTCTGACCCTCTTGGCACTGAGAGCACAAGTTCATGACAAAATGCCACATCTGTAATGTTTAACTCCTGGAGGACGACCTCCTTAAATGCTCTGGTCTTTAATGGGGAGTTTTGCTCAGCTCGTCTCTACAGAATCCCCCACAGCTGCTCAAGAGCGTTAAGATTGAGTGAAATACATGTCCACTGAAGGATTTTCACCTTGGGAGAATGAATATCTTCATTGTCATGCTGAAAAAATGGCCAGCAATACAGGGAATGAGGTGAGGGTAGCATCTTCTGTTTCAAGTTTTTGCATTACATCACACAGTAGTGTGTGAATTCATGACAGCATTGATAAAGCACAACTCTCTCACACCTTCAGCACTCATTCATCCCTATATAAGAGCTTTACTACCACTGAACGTCACTGTGGGTACCTAGCACTTCTCACAGCAACACCAGAACGTTTTGGATCCGAAATGATTGACTTGGTCTCTTGAGACCAGAGTATGGATTCCCAGAAGTCTCTATTTTGTAAATATGGGCCTTGGAAGAGGTTAAATGAGTTTATCAGTAGGTAATTCTAGTGGTGACAACAACCATGCATGTCACTTCTGCAGGCTGCATCATACTCTGTGAGATAAAGTGTCACTCTTTTCATAGCTTTTGCCAGCTCTGAGACACTTGCATGTTATTTCTCTTTTTCTAGCAAAAATTCACTCATCACTAAATGAAAACTTAAAGTGAAGTCCTGAGTATTTCAAGAGCCTTGTCACAAGTCCATTGTTTTTTAATGTCGGTGTTACTTCTGCTATATTTTCACACTTAAAACAATAATTTGGTATTCCTCTTGTACCATTGTCCTCTTTTATGCTAAGAAATAAGTCACCTGGCAGATCTCTCCCAAGTGGTTCCACTGCTGCCAGCATTAAGTCTGAGTATGATTCAGTGGGCTATATAACAGTTTTAATTGTCAGGAAATTACTTGTCTTTAAAAGTTTTGGTTCAATATACTTACCTGTTGATCAAAAATAACCTTAAACCTATTTATTTAGTTACCTATTTTATTTAGTAACTTTCAGGAGGGTGTAATCATTTTTGCAACACAACATTTTATCACTTTGATAAGAAAATCTTATTTTGCTGAATAATTTTGACATTCTTCTTTGGTAATTGATCAAGCAGGTTTGTTGGAACATTATATCTCCAAAGAACCCTAACACGTCATCTAAGTAAAGAGTAATTGCGAAATTTGTTAAGTTTTAGAGGGGGTATACTCATTTATGCTGTGCACTGTGTTAATGGATTTGAAGTATACTTAGTATGAAATAAATGGATTTTAAATAAATTTTGGTTGGGGGTGATGGTGGGGGCTAAACTCCTTATCTCTCCCAACCCTGGCAACGCCCCTGTATGAAACATCATTAAAAATATGTATCATGCATGCTAGTTATACGCACTATATGCAGAATGTACCGAATGAATTTCTGAGTTCGTACTCTGGATGTATCACTAAAGAGGCACTTAGAAATCAGCATTCCTGAGTGTGTGTCTGTCATTTTATTTCTCAACAGCTCAAGGCTTGTTTGGGAATGCAAGTGGTGACATGTGTGGCATATATCTTCTGTCTTCTGGGTACATTTGCTGAGCCATATTCACACATCAATGGCTGCTGGCATCACTATAATTACAGCGAGATGACACACGAACATGACACATGTTTAAATTTAGAGGTAAGCAAACCATTTTAAATAGAACATTTTAATGTTATTAGTGTCATTGTACGCTGTTCAAACTGACTGTTCAAATTCAAGAGCTGACTGTTCAGTTCTTGAATTTCATGTATTGGAATCAGGAAAAATGGGCAAATGAAAAGATCTGAGTGACTTTGACAAGGGCCAAATAGTGATGGTTAGACAAATTGGTCAGAGCATCTCCAAAATGGCAACTCTTGTCGGGTGTTCCCGGTATGTAGGTTATTCCCAGATCTCAGTTGAGCACCTATGGGATGTGCTGGACCAACAAATCCAATCCATGGAGGCCCCACTTCGCAAGTTTATAGGTTTTAAAGGATCTGCTGCTAATGTCTTGGTACCAGACACCACAGGACACGTTCAGAGGTCTTGTGGAGTCCATGCCTCAATGCAACAGAGCTGGTTTGGCAGCACAAGGGGGAATTATATGATAATAATAATAATATATGATATTAGGCAGATGGTTTTAATGTTGTGGCCGATCAGTGTATATTTATATATTGTTTATCCTCTGTACTTACAGAAGGGATTTCATCTACTGTATACATTAGAGCAGCTCATTGAGGTGACTCAGATTGTCCTCTCGGTCACAATAGCGGCATACTGCTGCAAAGTGATTCCTTGCTGCGCTCCCAGATCTCATGTGGTAAGCAATGCTCATTTCATATATCTGTTGATGCTGGCGAGCAGTATGAATGATGCACAGTATTATGCAGTTCTCGACTGTAAACCGTTTCTGTTTTTTCCAGCCTGTCATCGTTATGACCCCACCCACAGCTGCACCATGAAAGTGGGAGTGTCTGCATCTAAAAAGGCTAATAATACTAATAAAACTCAATCTTAGTACACATTATTAGATACTAATACATTATACCATAGTCAAACATATAACTAATATATCTCTATACAAATATTTTGAGAGCATGAAAACATCTTGTATTTTAACAGTTTTTAATAGTCTTTTAACAGACTGAAGGCCTATTTCTGAATAAATAAATAAATAAATATGTATAATTGCCCGTATGAATTAATATAAGCTTTACAATGCAACATATAAAACTTGTCAAAATAGCCTTTTACAAAACATATACTGTATGTTCTGATTCATATACTGATGAATACTATATGGACACTGCCGATACTCAAATTGAAAATTCAATAAACAAATGTAATAATTATTCTAATCTAATTACAGTCTTCATACTGTTGTATGAGTTGTATGTGTTGACAGCTTTTTCCACCATATTATTTACTTTCTTTGAAGGGGTATTCCACCCAAAAATGAAAATTCTGTCTTCACTTACTCATCTTCACGCCGTTCCAAAATCTGTGGAACTCAAAAGATATTATGAAGAATGTTGGGAACCCAATTAAATTGGAGCCCATTGACTTCTATTATACAATATAGACAAAAAAAAACAAAAAAACAACAACTTGGAACAACGTTTCAAAAACGTATGACACTAAACATCATAGAGGTGTGTACATTATATTGCTTTAAGCTAATGTGAAAACACAATTCATGTGGCAAACACACGACAGCAATGCTATTAATCAGTGGCGATATAAAAGTTTTTGCATTGAACAAACTAATAAAGTTCACATTCACCCATTGATCTGATGTCAAGATTGTATTTGTTATTTCTAAATAAGCAAAGATCACAAACGTGTCTTAACACTTCACTTGATGCTTCTATCTTTATTTAATTTCATAAGAAAAAATAAAGCAAATTTTTAAAAGGTTCAGTGATTCAGCTTGTACACATCTTAAAATCATTACTGACAATTTAGAAATGATCTTATTAAAGAATCTTCACAGAAGACAAAAGTCAGATTCTGCAAAACTGTCTATTTAAAGTAAATGAAAAAAGTTCTGATCTCCTTCGGATGAATGGTCACATTGAAGTCCTGGGTTGTGGTGCTGAAAAAATCTGTATGAGGAGAAAAAAACAACAACAACAACAACAACAACAACAGTTTTTAGCACTGACATTTCTCATTTCATCTATTCAATCTGATTTACTTGTCAGATCAAGCACTGTACTGTGTTATCAATCAAGGGTGAGATCTCACCTTCTTTCCATACACTTTCATTTGTTTTCCAGCTCCACCTCTGGAGGTCTGATATATTCCATGTTCCAGTGAGAGAACGCTCCTGAACTTTGGTTACTTCCCCTATGCCCCTCATAACTTCCTGTTAATTAATTTATGAATGAATTTACTGTTAAGTGGTGATCCTTAATAAATCTACCAATGTTCTACCAATAAAAACAAACAAAATGAATAGTTTAAATGTACCTTCAGGTTTATAGTGGTGGGTTGTGATAGGACTGGGTCTTCTCCTCCTTCATATAGGTGTGTGATCCTCAAAAGAATACGGTCAAAGTCTATCTCAGGCTTTCTCTCTCCACCTTGAAAAATAACATATGCATTTTGAATATAGCATGAATATAGCTGCACCCTGAGTCTACTCCATCAAATCTTGATTCACATTACTATTATGAAACATTATTGTTTTGCCAGTTTTATTGTGTACAGCATACTGTGGCCTGCCTGAGTTGAGACTGTGAAGGTGCTGGGTGTGATCAGGACTGTAGTTCCACCCAGGGATGCTGAGAGTCTGCAAATGGAGGTTCTTGGGCAGCACAACCGGCTGAACAAATGACCCACTAAATTTCTCTCTCTGACTCCACAGCTTTTCTGTGTAAGGGAAAAGTTTACATTCCTTTGTTTGCTTAGTAAAATGTACAAAACACACAAACATGGAAAAAGAAATGTTATTGTTGTTCAGTACACTTTAGGTTAAAGCATGGTTACTTCACATTTTGCTCAACTGACAACTTTTGTTAATAATTTTCTTATCTTTTTTATGATACATACAGGATTTTAAAAAATTCAAGAAAATTTCAGACAAAAGGGAATAATGAAAATCTAATAAAATAGATAATACATGATGGTAAAGCATTTAAATGTACAAACACAGACAAGATAGTAGGTGCACCAAGTACAAACAAAATTCTATACATCTATGTCATCTGGATGATGACGCAAGAGTGCGTATGTATGTTAAAAGGACTTCCACATATTAAGGAAAGATGTACTGGACAGTATTATTTCAGTATCTATTTCTTTCAATATTCTGAATTATTTTTATATTTTCTGTTTTCAGTTTAATTTCAGTTAAGTATAAGTAATTTTGTTGTTTTTGTCATATTTTAATATGACTATATAGTTTTTATTTCAGTTGTAGTTATTATATATATATATATATATATATTATATATACACACACACACACACACGTGTGTATATATATATCTGTATATGTGTGTGTGTGTATATATGTATGTATATATATATATGTGTGTATGTATATATATATATATGTGTGTATGTATGTATGTATGTATATATATATATATATATATATATATATATATATATATATATATATATTCAAAATTATATATATATATATATATATATATATATATATTCAAAATTATATATATATATATATATATATATATATATATATATATATATATATATATATATATATTCAAAATTAGACATTTTGCCTTGGCACCTAGCAGAAAAAATAAGTTTACGTTTTTTTATAATTTCAAGTAATGAACATTTTATGACCGCAGTTTTAGTTACTGGCCATTGGAGGGAATTTCTATTTTTAACTGACAACTTTTTATATAAATTTAAATTGTACCTGTTTGTCAGTAGTTGTACATTAGTAATGGCAAGCATTTTGATAAATGAAGATAAATGAAGGGTATGCTACAGTATGTTGCCTATTATTATCCATTAGAGGGCTAACTCTGAATGTAATGAACTTTTTTTAGGTATTATTAATTACGAGGAACTGAAAATGAAATGAAAAATAGTCTAGCATTGCCTGAGTCCGCAAACTCACGGGGTTGGTCAATGGGCATAACCACAGGTCTGTGCTGCAGCGCTAGTGCCTCCTGTTGGTACACAGATGACAATGTAGAAGGGGAGCCCAGCATCATCCACAGAACGGGACGCACCACAGAGGAGTCATTAAGAGTAAGGTTATAACCCAAATTCCACTCCTGGTTGTTCCAAAGCCGCCTATGAAGCATCACCTGACGCACACACACACACAATGCACAGAATTCAAATGGTTCGCAAAACAGAAATCAGCTGGGTAGTGGCAAATGTGAAAGGCAAATGCGAGCCCTCACTTCTAGTTGACCCTGACTTAGACTGGCAACTCCATGAGCTCTTTCACTGAGGAACACAACTCTGCTGGAATCATCTTCTATGTAGGCTGCTCGTACCATTGGGTAGTAATTCTGTGCATGTAAACACAACAGATGTATAATGAGAATATCTGACAAACTGGTATGATTTATGAATTTTAAGTGTAAAGCAACCTTACACGAGCGACTGTGTTGTTGACAAAGGTCTTATATGTCCTTTTCATCATCTGATAGCCGTTGTTATCAGTAAACAGTGTTCTGTTATTCTTCAGACTCGTGCGGGTTCTGAACACCGTCTCTCTGTTCATCTCTAGAGGGCCCACTTTATAGCTCTGCTCCAATCTGAAGCACGCCAGCCGACCCTCAAACCCTACCGGCACTCTGGTGACCACAGAGTAAGTGTGGTTCTTGTCTTCTTCCTCTCTGCAGAGAGAACACTCACACTTTTAGGACTGAGAACTATTACTAGATTTTTGGAGAAAACATGAGTGGTGTTTAAAGTCGCAATGAAACAGGCATAATGCCAGATCTTTTCTTTTATATTGCGGTGTCCATCAGAGAGTAACAGATTATCAAAAAAGAAAAAACGTATGCCGGGAACTTGGTTTTATCCATCAGTTGTCGATTGAACTTGAGATGTGGGCATTGCAGTCATAAAAAAGCAAGCTTGCAGTTGATCATGGAGGGGTAGGGTTTAAGCAGACTAAATGATTGAAGAAGTCTGGTATATATGACCAGAAAGAATTCTTATTCTTAGGTTATGATGTAGTTACGGCATTTTGATTAAAAAATATGAGATAAAAAAAACATATGCTGAAACATATGCATGGATGAATTGCTCACAATAAGATCAATAACATGCATTTAGAAAATAGATTTTAAAGACTTTAAAGACTATAGACTTTAAAGGTAAAAATTTATATTGCCAATTTATATAGTATTAATTTATATAGGTTTTTGATACATTTAAATTAGAAATGCACAACGAGTATTTATTGGTATGAATCGGTTTTGTATGCTAATTTTCACTTTTTACATTTACACTTAATATTTAAAACACTAACAATTTAATAACACTGTAAATATAATTTTTTTATAAAATCTCAAAATAAATATACATTTTTCATACTGTACATTATAATGTACATAAATTCATTGCATATTATAATGTTGTGCCTAAAGTCTCTGTATACTTTACACTTAAAAGAACTCACTGTGATTTGTTTATTTATTTATTTTTTAATTTTAATATTGGCCATTTCTCAGTTAGCACCCCTAACATGAAAATAATTTATGGGCTTATCAGATCAACTACATTTTTTTTTTTTTTTTTGTCATCCCTAGTTTAAATGAAGGTTGTATTTTAAATTGCTGCCTTGTATTTTACAGAGAACAACAACCCTAAAAGCAGACAGACATAATAGATTCAGGATATCAAGAAACACTTCTTCTTTTACCTGTAGAAATACTGGCGTATCTCTGAGACTACCTTCCCTGGCACAATTTCCATAGCCACAGATTTGTATGCAGGAACAGCTGAGCCGTTGGCAGTAAAGATGTAATTGTCTGAGATCGGCCCAGAGTGGATGTCCCCATTGGCCTCGTACTCCCAGAAATCCTGCTGTACTCTAACTCTCATCTTTTCACACCTGTAATGGATAGACTAGGTCAGAAATTCAATTGAAATGTTCCATTGGACATAACTGTGGCAATCTGATGTTGATATAATATTGAAGAAGAACTTGCCGGTCTGTGATGCTGTCCAGAAGGTTTGTCTCTTGGTCAAACATCAGCTTGTAGCACTCGTTCAACACTGGTAACAACTTCCTACCTGTCCTCTTCCACTGGCTCACATTCTTCTTCTTAAATTTCACTACTCTGGCCACATGAGTCACCCCACAGGCAGACCCAGTGTCACAGTGGGATTGTGGGAACTGCACAATGTATTTTCTGTACTGCAGTCCACCCAGCTCAACAACAAAGAACAGATCATAGACAGTGGAAGACTCCATCGATTGCTGGATCTGCAGTGAATTATTGAGTTTGTTATTAGTTGAAACAATTGATGACTACATGTCATGACAGAAGCAATGAATGAGATCAACATAAAAAATATGTTTTGCTACCTGAGCAGGTACTGCTTTTCCATCATCGTCAAGCACAACTGCCATTGCATATGCCACAGAAATATTAATATATGTTGAAATGTTCCAAGCAAGTGGGTTGTACACGATGATATGCTGTTCAAGAACATTTCTGGAGTCTGAAACAATAACAAAACCTTTATTAGACAATATAGCCTTTAATCAACCAAACTTCACATTTTAATATTGATAACTGCTAATGCTGGCAATTACACTATGAAAACATAATTAAAAATGTACTTAAACTGTCATGTCTATATTATCAATTGATTGTAATAAGATATATAAAAATAAAAATCAAGAACCAAGAGAAAAGGCTAAAAACTACAAGCCAACTTTGTTTGTCTGTCAAAAAAATATGTTTAAGCTTAACTTAGTTATATTAATTTTAATGTAATAATAATGACAAAGGAACAATGTCGACTGAATTCCTTTTAGATGACTGGCAGCATGTGCTCACAAAGAACAGAACGTTATTGTGCATTGGTGTGGATGCTAATATAGTTATTATAATAGTTATCATTATAGTTATCAAACTTGGTGTGACCCAGCCTTTCCTCATATCTTGTTGGCTGCTGGTATTAATTCAATATAAATTATATTCAATTATTTAATTACATTTATTTCAAAAATATTATATGTTTTTTAAATCAAATATAAAAGATAAGATTTGAATAGAGAATATAGATCCATGAGCTGAGAAGAAAGATTCAGACAGTCTAAATAAAGAAATATACCAGTCTTCACTGTGGTGGATCTGGTCTGGGGTGTGTGATGGATGTCATTGGAAAGTTCAAGGGTTTGAGGAAGCAAGAATATGGCTGCCAAGAGTTCCTCAGCTCCCATCATGCCTTGCATGAGATGCTCCATGTACATATCAGCCACTTTGGGGGATTCTGTCCCTGTGATGCCATCATGGTGCTGAACCTGGTACAAATCAGATGAGATAATGACCTGTCAAACTCTAGTCACACACAAATTATTAATGTCTTAGCATATTAATGTCTTTGAATTGGGCCTATAGGCCTGAATCATGAGAGAAAGATTTAGTATCAGATAAACATTAATGAATTACATTTTTCTTCATTGCAACTAAATAAAATTAAATTGCAAATGCCATGCTGCCCAAAGTTGTTTAAAAGGAAACTGTAGTGGCATAAATAGATGTTTAAAACCAGGCACCTCTGAGACAGCCCATCTCAGGGCCTTGAGTTTGTCTAGAGCCCATTCTCTCTGAACTGGACCATCTGGGTAGCTGATACGGTATCTAGTGAAGAGAGACTCTGCTGCATACAGGAGGGAACTGGCTCTTCTTGCTACTCCTTTCAAAACATTTCTGGACCCATAGAACCCTGTCCATGCCTGAAACGGTTCTGGAAAATGAGTATAAAAGACCTTTCAGGAACATTTGTTATTCAGAAATGCAGAGAAACACTAATGGACCCTTTTCACATTTCCAGGGTTCTCAGAACCCACAACAGCATTTCAAAAAAATATTGAGAAATTGATTACATTGGCCAGAAGGGAGAGAAATGTCAAATTTGCTGTCACTCTCTTAGCCATTATATTAGAAACACTCACACAGCAGCATTAACTATTCTTTTGTAATTTAATGCATGGTAATAAAACTGTTCATAAAATGGTGGAAGCACATCATTACAGTCTATGAAAAGGGTTCATTACGATTATAGAAGTAGCTATAATATCCAAATTATAAACCTGTTGAGTAAGGAAGGAAGTCTTGGTTTCCTCTCACATCCCAGGACAGATTTGTTTGGTGCACTGTCTGGAAATAGTCCTTTAGCGTGGCGTATTGAACTGCAACTCCATACTTGTCACTGTGTGCGTTAATGTAGTTCATTAAAACATCCATGTTCATAAACTGCACTGAAGCATTGAAGAACTGCTTGTCACAACCCTGTAAATACAACATACCCTTGAAATATGAGTAAGTGAATATATAAAATAAATACTGTATGTGTTAGCCTGTGGTATGATGGAGCTGAACTGACCCAAGGCCAGAGAACATGACTGGTTCTGAACCACTGGGCCCTCTGTTTGATGTTGTCCACCATGGTCTGTGCATAAAGCTCTACAGTTTCCTTGGTCACTGGCAGACTCATGTTGGGGTATATGCCATCTTTAGGAGGGTCCGGAAACAGGGCAACACCATTCCAGTAAAACCCAGACCTGGACATAATCACCATCAATATAACAAAATCTTCAAACATTTTTTTTTTCCCATAGAAAAGTTTTATACAAAAAGTTTTACTAATATATAAACGTTTGTTTATAACAAACGTTTGGGGCAGGTAAGAATATTTAATATTTTTGAAAGAAGTCTCTTATGCTCACCAAAGCTACATTTATTTACTCAAAATTACAGTAAAAAGGATTCTTTGATGAATGGAAAGTTTAAAAAAACAGAAATATAACCTTCTGGAACATTAGAAATGTCTTTACGGTCACTTTTGATCAATTAATGCATCCTTGCTAAATTAAAAAAATAAAAATAATAATAATAATAATAATCTTACTGACCCCAAAATGTAGAATAATAGCGTATAAATTAATAGAACTTTTATCTTCATGCTAAATTAAAAAAAAAAAACAAAAAAAAAAAAACTTAAAAGTCACAATAGAGTTGTTACAAAAAAAAAAAAAAAAAAAAAAAAAAAAAAAAATTAAGTTACTGAGCGTCACCTGTTAGAGAAGGTTAGGTACGACGGTGTGCAGTAACTGAACTGGTCCATTGTGTGTGTGAATATCTCTTGTTTTTCCTTTAAGGATGGTGAACCTCTCCACACAAACTGCAATTTCTACAAATACAGATGTAATATTATTAAATGCATCAGTCATAATGTAAACAGCATTTATTACAAAAACTACACATGAACAGCTGTATTATAAATATGTTTTTCCAACATAAACACAAACCAATGATGCAAAAGCACAACCTTGTTTTTCTGCATGCCATTTTTAAGGTCGTAGTCGATGCGAGAGATGAGGTGAGCGTCAAACCCTGCAAGTGCAAAGAGGACGGGGGTGGTGGCTGATGCACCAAACGGATCAACATGCCATCCGAAACGTGGCCGAACACCAAAAGTCTCATACAGGAAGCCGTGTCCCTCTACAAGCCAGAAGGAGAGAGAGAGAAAGAGAGGGAGATAAGAAGATCTATAAATACATTTTAACACCATTTACCATAGAATTATCTAAAGTATTGTTTAAATAACATGTAACATAAATTTGGTAATCATTCAGCACTATGGTATTTTTAAAGAGAGTTTCAGGCTCACACACCTGTGAGTTGAAGAATGGCATCATCAACATCTGTCACTGCTTCATCATGCATCACCTGACCCCCGATTATGAACTCCAGACGACCCTCGCGCAGCAGCTCTCTCACCTGACATATAAAAACAAGTCACCTTAAACCTGTTATTTTTTTTCCAGATGCCAAAAACCCCAAATGTGCTCATACTTGGACAAAGGAACCCCATCTCAAAATGGAAAAAGCAGCTATATATTTTCATGCATAAAAACACTAAATTTATACAGTTAAATATGTATTTATACCATTATAAAACTATGTAAAATATAATTTGGAAATTATTTATTTTCTATTATGTTACATTATTATTATTTTTTCAACTTACTACAGTATTGTATTGTTAGATTTAATTATTGATTTATTTTTATTTACTTGAATCATTTTTTAATTTTAATCAATTTACTTATTTAATTTAACTTTTTTAACAATTTTAAACTGTTTTTCCATGCTTCCGTTTGAAAATCTCTGCCTTAAACAATAATTTAACTGATTTACTTCATTAAGTAATACATAAAACTACTAAAACAACTAATAAGATATCTATAAGTCCTTACCTGTTTCTTGTGCCAATCTGTTGCCACATTCACCCACCAGAGACGGAAAAACTCCTGTTCAACTGCGATGAATTTGCGGCTTTTGACTCGTGACAGCTCTTCAACCACACTGCTGTACACATTGCTGGCGTATGCATGCATGCTCTCCTAAAACAACAGAGAAGTTTGACAACACTGATGATAGATAGATAGCTCCACTTACGGAAACATACAAGCCATTAAATATCTGCGTTTTACCTGGACGGTGTACACCCAGCCAACATCCATATGACTGTGAGGAATAACGAAAGCTTGAATCCTCTCGGCTGCATCGTTTTCAGAGACTGTCATGAGCAGTAAACCGAGAAAGAAAGATAAAAACACCATTGCCACCACAAGATCAGCGAAACATCACAACCGGTGTTTCAAGAGAGTCTCATGACTGCGTGTGATCACATGCGCATGCGCACTTTACTTCCCATTTCATTCGCTGTTTGTAGCTGCTTTGAAAAACATTTATCAACGTTACATTTCCGCAAAAAAGTGTATTTCTTTAGCCTAGTTATGCAAATCTGTAGCCTAGTTATGCAAATATTTTTATATTTATTTTTGCTCGTTTATGTGTTTATTTATTTGTTGGTTTGAGATGGTTGCATACAAAATTGAAAAAAAAAAAATCTTAAAAATTAAAAATAATTTTCTTATTGGCGTTTTCCAAACAGGTCCTTTGCTGTGATTTCCTGAACTAAACAAAATGGATAATAGATTGTTGTGTCACAGATTATAAAGTAAACATTTGGACAAAGTAAAAATAAACTGTTCATCTCCTGAGCAGTAGGAGGCGGTCAAACACACTCGTCTGTGTTTATCACGCTTGTTCGGGTGCTGCTTTACATGTTAAAGATGGCCGAGGTTGACAATGATGGGGAGCAGAAAACAACAGACAAAGATGCTTTGCAAGTGTTAAAGGTTTGGACTGACTCTTTCATTTCTCTCTGTCTTTTGGTGAGGTAAAAATAAATAGGTATCATTGCACTCAGATGATGATGTTGAGGATATATAATGTACTCGTGGTTGTTGCCTGTAACTATAACAGCTGATACACTGCATTGTAAAAACGGAGAACAAGAAGGTATCTAAGACAAGTAGCATCTGAATATCTTTGATTAAACTCCGTGAAGTGTAGCCTGATCGTGTTGTCCTAACGTGCTTTCCATCATGTCGTGTAATGCTTGTTTTACCCATCATTCACTTCTCACTGCAAGAGTCACTTATTGTACTGTAAAACTATAATGCATTAATTTAAGTTCTTCTTTGAATAGTGTAAGAAGCATTCAGAATCATCATTTTTAATCTCTGTTTAATGACAAATATTATTATGCCACAACTTTATTCTCATAATTGTTTTTTTTGTTTTGTTTTGTTTTTTACTGCAGCTATTGACATTTTGATAGAAGATTTAGGTACAATTGTAACACTTTGTAAGAGAAAGCAGGAGTAAAATACAATCTCTTCAACTTTTTTTTTTCTTTCGCAAATGCAAAAGTAGAACTCAGTCACCATTTGCTTTCATTTTATTAAAAAAGGATGCAATGCAAGTGAGAGCTGACTGGGGCTGATCTGTCTAAGATCTCCTTTTGTGTTTCACAGGGTGATGAAATGATAACACAATGTATTTTTGGCTGAACTATTCCTTTAATGCATGAAATGTATTTCATTTTTTTTTTAAAGACCGTCAAATGTGCAGTTGTTTAATAATAGCATGTTTCTCTCACAGGAACTGGTAGATGATATTTACTCCTTTAGGGACCGTTACTTTGAGACACACAGTGTTGAAGATGCTGGTAGGAAACAGAATGATGTTGCTCAAGAGATGGCAAAGACACTTAAGAGGCTGGATGAAAAAGAAGGTGAGCATTACTTTGTTTCTACAGTTTTTTTTTTATAAAGAAATCTTAATCTGTAATAAAATATATTCTGACAATAATAAAAAAAAAAAATATATATATATATATATATGTATGTTGCTAAAAATACAGCAGAATACTTTATAACTGTAGGGTTAGAAAAAAATAAGTTATTATTTTCTTATTATGTGTTTACTAGTATTATACTGTGCCCTGTCTTTCAACAGACTTGTACAAACACAGCGCCCAGTTCCTGCTGCTACGGGGTCGGTGTCTGAATGTCACTCCGGGGTTCAGTCAGGCTGCTGAGGAGTGTCTGTCCCGGGCTGTTAAACTGGAACCAGGTTTGGTTGAGGGCTGGAACACACTGGGAGAGCAGTACTGGAAAAAAGGAGACCTGACAGCGGCCAAGACCTGCTTCACAGGTGCACTACAGCAGGTGAGTCTTATTATAGCCCAAAACAATGGGTCTCATTCATTAAATGTGCATACATGTGGTATAATCAATATTATAATCCCTTATAATCATGTTAAGATGGTGAGAGCACGTCTTTAAGTAGTACATTTGCTTTCAGTGACGAAATTCTAAATTATTCAGTTTTTAGTCAGAAGTTGTGCATACAAATAATATGCATACCATGTAAATAATATATCATGTTAGTGAATAAGACCCAATTTTGATATGGTATCAATTTTGATTTGATATCTCTTTTGATATGGTATTGCTCATGAAGCTCTCAGATGAACTCTTTTCGTTTTATCTTCATCCAGAGTAAGAATAAAGTGTCTCTGAGAAGCCTGTCTATGGTGCTGCGACAGCTGGCACCTGAAGAAGATGCGCAGGAGCAGAGCAAACGCATTGTGGAGAGTGTGGAGCTGGCTAGGCAGGCTGTGCAACTCGATGTCACTGATGGGACTTCGTGGTGTGAGTATATTACACGGCTATTGCAGAAAAGGACACATTAGGTGCATTCCTTTCGACCGTAAGTGGAATAGCCTGTGAAATTAAGGGTATTCCGCCATCTTAAAGGAATAGTTCACTCAAAAATTTAATCGCTCTCATGTCTTTCCAAGCCTATATGACTTTCTTTGTTCTGTGGAACATAAAAGAAGATATTTTGAAGAATGTTGGTAACCAAATAGTTTTGGTTCACATTGACTTCCATTGTATTTTTTGTCTATACAACGGAAGCCAATGGGAACTGAAACTGTTTACCAACATTATTCAGAATATCTTATTTAAGAAAGTCATACAGGTTTGAAATGACATGAGTGTGTAAAAATGATAACAGAATTTTCCTTTTCAGGTGTGCTGTCCAATGTGAAATTCCAATCCAAATGAATGTTTGTCAAGTGAAGTGAACTGTAACAGATATCCATGCTGTCGATCAGAATGCAGCTATTGTTTCCTAACAACATTTCTGAATAGAGACAGAATATAATGTTGGTATTGAAAAAAAAAAAAAAAAAAATGAAATAAATTATTGTATACTGTTTTGGTATGACCCAACAGATATTTTAGGGAACGCGTATATCTCCTTGTTTTTCACCAGTGGACAAAACCCACAGCTCTCTCAACAGGCCCTCAGTGCCTATGCACAGGCTGTGAGTATTTCCTCTTCCTCTCTCTCATCTGTCATCCAACTAATTTGTTATTTGTGAATATTCATAATATTATAATATTGTTGAGCTAAAGCTGGTTGTCATCATCTTACCTTATAATTTTATCTGTGCGTATTTACAGGAGAAAATCGACAAAGCATCCTCAATGAATCCTGACCTCCACTTTAACAGAGCTACGGTAACAATTCTTTCAATTGCTTTCTCACACACTTTCTCAAACTTGGGTGCTCACCGTTCAGGCTTTCAGTCTAAATCTGATTTTGTGCATATCCGGATGGAATCTGATTTGAATAACTGACTGTCCCCACAGTGTATCGTAACTGTTTATATCCGATTTGTGTGTCCATAAACGCTCTTTCGTTTTAAAGAATGTGCGTTGGTTTCTATGGCTATGCCGTTGCGTTGTTGTAACTATGCTAAAAACAACAATAACAGCAATACAGTTTGCAATACAGATGTTGTCTTACAACATTACAACATGTTGCCGTCGCGCTGGATTATGAGGCAGCGGCAGGAAGCTGGAATGTGCGACTTCATTCTGTGCTGCTGTCTCCAATGGTTTCAACACTCAAAGAGGTGCGTATACTAGCAGTATATTGTCTTTTTCGGCTTGACTTGTAGTTCACAACAGCACAAGCTTGTTTCTGCAAAGATGTTTATTATGTTTTCTACAAAAACGTCCTACTTTCTGTTTTACGTGGCGCGAGAGTGTGAAAAAGCCATGCTAAATGCGATCTGACCAGTCAGACTGAAATGGATTTCCAGGAATGCAATTTGAATAGGATTCCAAACCACAAACAAATGTAGCTCAACTGATTTGCACAAATTGGATTTCATGTGTTTCGTTTCCATTAAGACTACCTAAATATGATCGGATTTCAATTGGATTTGCACAAAAATCGGATTTGGGCTGACAGTCTGAACGAGGCTTGAGAATCTCTTTTCTGTCACCAGTTGTTCCAGTATGAGGAGATGTACAGCTCAGCTCTGGGTGGATATAGTCGTGCAGCAGCTCTGGATCCTGGCTGGGAAGATGCTCGGGAGAGAGAAAAACAGCTGCTGAATTACCTAGACCAGGTTACAATGTTAATAGAGAATAAGGTGAGAGAAATGAACAGCGACATTGTAACTTCTACAGTTTACACTGGCGCGGAACAGGCATTTTCATTTCATTTTATGGGAGCTGAGCTATTGACAGCAGAAGTGTCGAGAGCATCTGAGAATGTTAAAAAGTTCAAACTTTATACAAACGTCAAGTGAAAAATGGAAGGTGGCAGCCAATCGCTGTCAGGTGCAGATAATGATGATTAAAATCTGCATATTGTACTGAAGTGTCTGTTGAATTTAGTGTGTAAATCATGTTATTTACACATTTGGACTCTTTCATTGGAATTGACTGTCTGGTTTTATAAAAGTGTGTTAAATTGACACCACGTCTTGATTTTTTTTGCCATTTGGAAACAAAGCTTATATCTGTCCAACTGTTATAGTGTATATGATTATGTTTAAAAAAAAAAAACATTGGTTAAACACATTTGATACAAAAACACCCCAAATGTGAAGCTTTATTTAGTTTAATCGATTGTGTAAAAGCTCATCGAAAAGGTTGTTTGGTTATCTTGGGTTGTTTCCAGCAGATGGCAGTAGAGTACAGTCAAAACAATGATCTGGAGGTCCGTAAGCCACATTAACCCCACTCTCTGTGTTTCAGGGGAAAGTAAAAGCGCGGCGTCTTCGTAACATGCTCTCCTCACTCAGAACCTCTGCTTTGGGCCCCTGCTCCTCCCCTCAGTTCCGGTCTCCCTCAGGCCGCGTGGGGAGCCTTGAACCCCGGAGCTTATCCTCTCTCACTCACGGGCACAACAGCGGGGTGGCAGCGCTAGGAAAAGTGGTCTTCAGCCTGGCCTCAGAGGGCCGTATGGCCTTGTGAGTTTAAATGCCTCTTCTGCAATAACAACCTCTACAAATATTTATGAACAATACTAGAAGGTTACTGTATATAGCTAAATGTTTGCTGATGGTATTGTTTCATTTTTTAAAATGGTTTTTTGTTTTTGTCTTGCAGCACATTTGGCATAGTGGACAGTGATGAGACCTGTTCTGTAGTCATGGTGTATAATACAGCAGACAGCTGGGGTGTTTTAATAGGGGATACTGTAGTCATTCCTGAACCACAGGTTAAACGGCACAGTGTAACACATAAAGATAAGGTTTGTGAACAAAACTTTTCATTTATACTTTAAAGTTTTATACCTCCACTCTGGGATCATTAAGATGTTTTCCAAGGAAGTCACCAAGGCTGCAATTATTTGATCAAAAATACAGTAAAAACCAGTAATATTTTGAAATATTATTACAATTCAAAATAACGGTTTTCTTTTTTATGTTTTAAAGCGTAATTTATTTCTGTGATGGCAAAGCTGAATTTTCAGCAGTAATTACTCCAGTCCAGTGTCACATGATCTTTCAGAAATCATTCTAATATGCTGATTTGGTGCTCAAGAAATATTATCAATGTTGAAAACTGTTGTGCTGCCTAATATTTTGTGGTATGATAATACATTATTTTTTTTCAAGATTCTTTGGTGAATAGAAAGTTAAAAAGAACAGTATTTTGATCAATTTAATGCATCCTTGCTGAATAAAGTATTCAATTCTTTAAAAATATATATACTTACTGACCCCAAACATTTCAACAAGCAGTGTACATATTTACACAATCAAGCAAACTTTAAACAAGTTGCAGCTATTTTCTGTGGCCAGATATAATAACCCAGCTGTAAATGTAAAGTGCTTTATTTTTTGCATTAAAATAGGTGTAATAAATGCTGATGTTTTTCTAATATGTTTCCTCTTTGCTTCTCCCTATATAGTCATATGACTTCAGAAGTATACGTGTGGACTCTCCCTTGCTCCTTATAGTCAATGGGAAACGACAGGTGATGAAAAGCCAAAGTGCAGCCTTTGTTACTTACAAACCACAAAGTGAATGAAAACCCAGAGAGAGGACGTACAGTGAGAACATTGAGAGCAATGAGGGTGGTGATTTTCCATTTTGTATATATTTTGTTCTGTTCCTGTTTGTGAGGACAGGAAAACTCTTTGTACATGTTTTTTCAAATCATTTCCCTTTTTTAATTTTCCTCTTGTTTGTTGATGGGCATCATTGTTAAGATTGTGCTGCGGTCTGTTTCATATTTGGGTTGTGAAAATAAAAAGAAGAAATCCCAGTCTTACTCTGATCAATTTGGCAGTTCCTACAGGTAATAAACATAATTATGTAGAGTTTTTCACATATTTTAATTATGAGTTATTTTCCACAATAAGGTCATTTACATTAGTGGAAACGTTGGGAGTATTTACAGCATAACACTTTCTTCAAACTCTGTGTAACAGCTTTATCAATAAATATCCAATTTGAAAGAACAAAGAACTAAACAGAAACAACCATATTTGGCAGTCAGAACTGAAATCAGAATTCATAAGTGAAAGAAAAAAGCATCCTAGTGCAACTCATGTCAAACTTAGTTTTTCTTGATAAAAGATTGGGCTCTGTCTCGGGTGGGTGTGCTGAACTGGAAGAAAGTTTTAGCGTTTTCTGGTCCCAGTGAGAAGAACCTGTCACCTTCTGGTCCCAGGAACGAAGGACTGCTATGGGGTGAGCGCTGTTTGACCAAACCTGATGACCATAATTGCAAAGATTTTTCATATTCTCTGCTTTACAACAGTTGATCACAACTGAACAAATCTGGTCTCAGTGGGATAAAGAACTATTGTCTCATAAAAGTAGACAATTACAATAATTTGTTTAAATAAGGAACCATTATACCTGTTTCTACCCATTGCTCTTTTTTTTCCCACTGACCTGTAGTGAAAGGGTGGGAAATGGGATCTTTCTCTGCTGTTCCCAGCGTGTGCATCCGTAGTGAGCTGAGAAGTCCCTGCAGCTTCTGATATTGCCTGTTCCGTTCATTCAGTCGCTCCAACACCTCATTGTACTTCTGCTTATATTCCTCCAGCACCTGGAGAATGTAAAAGTTGAAAATGAGGACATTGATGATTGTTGTTAAAGAAATACAAAAAAAGCATCCTTCTCATACTTCTATATATAAAGTACTTGGACACACTTGATTAAATGTTTAAACTTTTACATTGTGAACTAAAGGCACTTCAATGTGTTTTCTTTTTTAAAAATATGTTTTAAAACATTTATTCATGTGATGGCAAAGTTTGTAATGTAATGTCATTACATTACAAGTGTGTAAAACCGTTGTGCTGCTTTATATTTTTATGCAAACCACATTACATTTTTTTTGGATGAATATAAAGTTAAAAAGAACTGAATTTATTTTATTTTTATTTTTATACCAGCATAAAAGCCTCTCCTATCACTTTTGATCAATGCAATGCATCAACTAATTGAAATGTATCAGTGGCTCTTTTTTGAAGGACCAAAAATGTTTTTATATAGTTAAAATTTCCCCTCCTTCCATTTTTTTCTTTTCGTTTCATACTTTTGATGGCATTTATATTATTCAAATTTTTTGGAAAGTAGTTTTTTTGACCGTTACTGTATATAAACAGTCAGAATGGACATGGGTTTGATGCCATAATCACATCTGAGACCTTTTTCAGTGATGCAATCTCTCCTCTTAATGCATTTAACTCAATCTCTTTGCTCTGGTTCTGCTGTATCATAAACTTCTCCATCTGAAGCACTTGTCCTCCAGTCTTGGACAGATTGTACTCCATCAGCAACCGCTCCTGGTTTACCTAACAATAACCACAAACAAAATGGTGCATTAATCCCAATCTTTCTCAGTTTCTGTATATGGAATTGCAACCCTGCAGACATCAAACCTGGTAGGTCCAAAAGGCTAGCGCTTTATGACTGATTTCCAAAACAGTTTCAGGCTGTAGTCCGACCAAAACCATAGCCTTGTATTGCTCTGATGGTGCCAGCTCGGTTCTGAAGACGTCCAGTGTGCCCGAGAGCATGGAGGAGCAGGCGGGGCAGATGGCAGGAGTGCGGCTGAGCTCCTCTGAACCGTGCTGATCACAGAAGACGTGAGAGCAGGCCGTGACCCACGCGAACCCACTCAGCTTCGACCGGCATTTGTGCGAATTACACAGCAAGGTGAATTTAGACGCTGACATGGCGGTTCTTATGGAAGGAAACAGAAATTTAAAGTATTATATTTCTATATGTATATTGTTTTACTGGTTAAACCGACGAAAAATGATGAAAGGTTGCGTGTGCCCTTTACGTGTAAGTTAAGCTAGCAAAGCGCGGGAAAGGTATCCCCAAGCGTTCTATCTGTTCGAATACTAAATCAAACTAACGCGGTTATAAAATATACATATATATCGCTTTTCACAAATATGTAGCTTTATAAACTCATGATAGTTTACCGAGAATTTTCACGTGTGTTGTTCATTATTTACAGTCAGTCTGGTAATTTAGAGCGTCTCGCGGGTTTTGACTGGCCTCCTCTGATTGGCTGCTGACTGAGCGGACTCAAATCATTCCACAATAACCACTTTCAATAACACTTATGTTTCTCAGGACAAACAGACTCTAAAACAGTCATAAATAATGTTTATGTACTCAGAGGAAGAAGAAAATGAAAAACTTACGTTCATTGGTCAAGTAAGTTGCACTTACCAAAATATGTGGTGGTTAAGGAAACAGGAAACACATTTCATGATAAATGGTTGCCTATATATGTTACACACTATTCAAAATAATGTTTTTTAAATAAGTCTCTTAGGGTCACTAAGACTGCACTTATTTGAAAAGTGCTGTAAGAACAGTAATACTGTGAAATATTACAATTTATAATGTAATTTTTTACAAAAATGTCATTTTTGAAAATAATAGAAAGTTCAAATGAAGAATATTTATTTTAGATAGAATTTTCTGTAACAATGTAACACTTGAAAACACTAGTCTCCTCCAGCATATCTCTAGCCAAAATACATCAACGGCCTTCTCAGAAGAGAAACTCACGGATACAGCATTTCTCCATAGTGTCAAGTGGATCAACTGGGCAAGAGAAAGGTAAGTCTTGACATTTTTGTCTGCTTTTCTTTTCTGTTTTTCATATATATCCCCATTTTTGCATTGTTTAGGTCGACTAGGTAGCTACTATCACCCAAAACTATGAGCAAACACGTATTTGGAAAATGGTACCTCCTCCAAACAGCATTAAATAATGCAAGTCAATCAATGTTCTGGCTGATTTGATTGAATGGGAAGCTATGTTTAGTTGTACAATTAAGCAATGCAAATTCTTAACTTAAATTTTTAGAAAAATGCCCAAAAGTATGCAAATCAGCCTAAATTCTGCCCACCCAACCAAAGCACATTTTCACAATTAAATCAAAATCAGCCAAATGTAAACCATTCAAATCTGGCAACACTGATGAGTACTGTATACAACAAATTATCAAGTAGAAAACTGAAGGAATGCAACAGATGCATGTGAACCATGGTTCTATACACTAGCTGTCTCTCTTTCTTTTTTAATTATTGGTTTGCCTTAAATCAGTATTATTGTGACTATTTTAATCTTTTTTTTTTTTTTACCTTAAATTGTTTTTTTTGTTTTTTTTAAGAATTTAAATTGTCATTGTAAATAAGCCTGCATGAACAAACACGCTCATGTATAAGAAGAAACCTGCCTTATGGTAAGTGGACAGCTTGGCCTTATATGAGATAAGGTGCAGGTCGGCTGCTTGTTTTTGATACATCTAATTAAAAATGGCTTTTCACTTCATCCCTCCTCCACGTGGTGTATGGGAACAGAGGCGGGGGTGAAAGGGGGGCATTGTGCGGAGCGGCAATGGATCCTGGGGGTGAGGAGAGAGAAAGAGATGCCCACTCAACTGTGTCCAGGTCGCCATTGTTGGAAATTCCCTTCCTATTCAATGCATTTTAAATAGAGCTCCGAATATTCGGACGCACCGACAAAGTGAGCGAGCCGCAGGGGGTCTTTACTCCAGTAGCCCGTGCAGTTATAGTCTATAAGCTGCCTGATGTTTTATCTCATCCCATCACCTTCCTCATCATCTCCCTTAAGTTATTTTTTTGCTTCCACACCATTTTTGAAATATATACACAACTTTCACCTCTGGTGAATTTTCACATGCATAATCTTCCACTATTCCTTTCGATACTTGAGCTATTTTATATTTTCTTTCTAGGTAACCTGATAAGTTACAGTCTATTTATTTTTTTTACCTCCCTGTGAATCAGATCTGATGATTTGTAATGTCGCCTATTTAGATTTCACATAAATCTTAGGAGACCTTCCAAACGTGTCTCGTTCTCAAATGCTCTCAATGGGCGCACTAAATGAAGTGTAGTCATTAAGTTGTTTAAAACAGACAGATGTCAGAATCTTGAGAGGTATATAAACTCCCTTTTAACACACAATACAAGTGTATGTTTAAATATAAAAAGGCAGGAAATTTAGTATTGACCCATACTGATATATAACTCAGTTGTCTAAATTACTAGAGAGCTGCTATTAGCATTAAGAGAAACGCAAAAGAGGGAGAAAGAAAGAAAAAGAGACGGTGTTCCGCGCCATTGAAATGCAAATGTCAGAACAAGGAGAGATTGTATTTTTGTGTGAGTGTGTGTGTGTGTGTGTGTGTGTGTGTCTTTGGAGAGGAGGGGAGGGGGGTCCGCAGAGTGGACAACTTTGAGAAAGAGGGGACTTGTTGAGGAAAAACAGCCACACACGCACTCGCCAGTTCACACAGCAACAGCGGACGACGTCATGCTCCGCTTCAGCAGCCCTCACGAATTTTAAGTTTTTTTTTTATTTTTATTTTTTTATTATTTTATTTTTTATCTGAAGCCGATGTTGTCTTAACGCGTCCTGCAAGGTGGATTATTTACGAACAAGGGAGTTCGGTATTTATTTATTCAATACCGGTCTTATAATTTGCTTTGCAAAGTTGTTTGATGCCTGTAACTCTCACCGGCTGCTCGTGAATCATGTCACGCCGGAAACAGAAACGGCCCCAGCAGCTCGTTAACGCGGACCCCGGGGGCACGCGCTTGATGCCGCAAGGTGAGGAAATCATTCCTTTGTTAATTATTTGTTACCCTGGACTAATTGATAGTGATGCTTTATTTATTTATTTTTTTAAACGCTTGGTTAATTAAAAAGTTTTTGCATAACTAGTTATAGTTTACCAAGAGCACCTGTTACACAAAATGTTTTGTATTTACGTTTTTGTTTATTGCTTAAAACAGGAACTCTTTATCACCTGAGGAATTATGATACAGGTTAAAATACACTAGTGCGTTTGGCCCTCTACTCAGTGAGCCATTGTTTAAGAGCCTGCAGCACACAGCTCACATTTCTGCCATGACCTGACTTTTAAAAAATAAGTAGTTTGCTGACATTTCCCGCTCAAAATGTCTGCTAAATGTGTTATATTGAAAGAAGGCTCTTGAAGACATGGCCAGAGGGTTGGTCTAAAGGCGTTCAGCCGTATGGCCGGTCATTATGTTGACATGAATCACTCAGGGGCCATAACTGCGTTAGCTTTTCACTAATGTCAATCCTCCAAGAGACTTGCAGCATAGTCAGTTTGATTGCTGGGGGTCTTTTATGCATTTAGAGGAGTCTCCTATTCAGTGTGAATAAGGTGCAGGCAAGGGGGAGGGGACGAAGGGGGTGTTTGGGTAAAGATTAATCTCTTCTCACTCTATTCTCTCCTCTTCTCCCTTATTCTCTCTCTCATGTTTCCATGTGCTCCTCTTTTCTGCTCCCACCGTGTTCCCCCCTTCCCACTCCCTTGCCTCTATTCACTTTGTACCTCTGCTCAGTTGGGGGTTCCACTGTTAGAATACAGAGGGGAGAAAGAATGCACCATTGCGTGCATGCATGGAAGAAAAAGTTAGCTAAGGAATCTTAAAGATACTGCACCTTTGTGATTGGATTTCTATAGGTATTGACAAGAACAGGTAGTAGGCTGTGAGGGGATTTTTTTTTTTTAGTGTTGTACATTTCTGGTGCATTTCAGCAGATTAGATTCCACAAGTTTGTACAGTCATTTTGTGTATCAGTATGCCAGAGAATGGAAATAGTTTGTCTGTCAGTCAACCCACTATTTTCCCAACCCCCTTCTTCTAGTTCTTTTTCTGCATTCAAGATTCTAAAAGAATTTGACCTTAGAGCTCATGAGGTTAGGCCATCTAGCCAATCAGAGCGCGTGGACAGTGCCCAAAACCCTTTCTATGCCCTGACCTCTGACCCTGTGTGGGGTCAGGGGGGAAGGGTGAATAGAGAGATGAAAGATCTAGTTGATGGACAGAGGGTTGGGTTAAGAGGGGTTATGGGTTGTTGTGGTGATATCTATTGTCCTCTAAAAAGCATTGCAATAGCAGCAAGGTGGTTAGTGAGTTGCTGCAAGAGTGAGGACAGAAGATGTGAGTGTGGTATATGAAGGTTGTGATTTAATGGTGAAAGATCATTAAGAATGCGCAATGACAAGTGGTATTCAGCAATTTGCTGAAAGAAAACTGTTGAGTTGGCCTAAATAGGAAGGCTTTCTCATAACTCATTCTTATAGAACTCCATTACGACAATTATTATATTCATAAAATAATGAAACTTTACAAATAATTTTCATTGTCTGATAATTCAATGCTATATACTTATAAACTTATTCATTTTCTTTATTTTCCAGATGACCAGCTTCCAGTGAAATCTCCATCCACCTCTCTTGCCTCTGAAGCTACCTCGTCATCTTCGTCTTCCTCTCCTACATCCCTTCAGGACTGTCAGCCTCCTTTGGCCCCAAGACCGTCTCCTGGTGGCCTTCATGCTCCCTCGCTCCCTAATGAGAGCTCATCTCCTCCCCACTGGACAAATCACATTGCCTCATACTCTACATCTCTGCCTAATGCACACTCATCTCTCTCTCCGGACTTCCCACATCCTTCTCTGTCCTCCCAGACCCACTCTCCTCCCCCTAGCCATCAGAAATCCACTCATATTCCATCTCACCAGCCCCACTCCACTGTGACGTCCCCACCAATGGGTATTTCTGCAACCACCACTACCTCCTCTTCCTCATCTTTATCCTCTTCATCATCGCTGGGTGCCCCACCACATCAAGGAAGTCCTAGTCCCATCCACCAAACTCCTTCATCACCTTCAGAGCAACTCCAGGTGCCTCCGACCCTTGCTGTACTATTAGAGGAGCTTAGGGTCCTGCAGCAAAGACAGATTCACCAAATGCAGATTACAGAAGAGATCTGCAGACAGGTGCTGCGCCTAGGTGGTATGGTCAGTGCCCAAGATGCACCTCAGGGATCTGTGGAGGGTCAACAGAATGATGCAGGCTCTAGCTCCCCACCTAATACTGTCTCCGGTGCCTCTTTAATTCCCCAAGCTCCTACATCCAAGCCCAACCAATCTCACACAAATGGAACCAGAGCTCCTTATTCCACAACTTCTTCCTCAACATCTTCCTCATCCTTAGTCACTTCTTCAGCCTCTGTGCACCCTCTCTCTCTAACGCTAGGACTTCCACCTCGTTACCTCAATGAAAAGTCTCCCAACACCTCCATCAGTCTTGGCAAAGGCGTGAATTTCCCAACTCCTCCCTTGCCCACAGTCAGCCTCTCCCAGGACCAGCTATCTCTCAGTTCCACTGTTAGTACGTCAAACGGATCATCAAGCTCCTCTTCAGGCCGCCAGCAGCACATATGCCGGTTCTGTGGGAAGGTTCTAAGCAGTGACTCCTCACTACAGATCCATCTGAGATCCCACACTGGTGAACGTCCATACCAGTGTCCGGTCTGCCTTAGTCGTTTCACTACCCGCGGCAACCTCAAAGCCCACTTCCTTCGTCACCGTGAGCAAAATCCTGAACTGTCGCTCTCTCTCTTGCCACCTGCTCTGTCTGAGCAGAGCCAATCAGGATCTGGCTCAGGGCCATCTCAGAGGCGCAGAAAACGTCGAGCGGAGGATGAGGAGCCTTTTGGAGTTAAAGGTAGTGTAGGTGTGCCAGATAGTTTAGCTCTTGGTTTCCTGTCCGGGTCATCTCATCCATCTCCCTCCTCCCTTCCGTTGCCACCCAGTGTTGATCTGGCCCTGCTTTCCACCGCCCACTCTTTGCTACAGCTTAACCGTGCCTCAGCTGCAGCCGCAGCCTCTGTTTCCACTAGTGTGCAGTCATCATCTTCATCCATCACCTCCTCTGCTATAACTGGTCAATTCAAAGGTGCGAAGCAGCAGAGGTTTGATGAGAATACACCACCACACTCTACCTTACATCCTGGTTCTCCATATTCCCAGCTGGCACATCTTCCGAAGATCCTCTTCCCATCAGGTCCCTCTGCCCACCATCCTAGCCTTGCCCTTCTTCGCCCTCCTCACCTCCCTTCCCCACACCTCCCACTTACCTTCCCTTTCTCCTCATACCCCAAACCTCAAAACTCCTCTCCTCCATCCTCCTCTCCGTCCTCATCCTCCGCCACCTCTGACACCTCCAAGCTGCAGAGACTGGCGCAGAAGTTAGAGAAGCAGCCCCTCCCAAAAAGCACCAATGAAGGCCAGGCTCAAGCTAATGATATATCCACAACTTCCAACGCTAATGCTATCTCAGCTTACAGGAGGGAGATGATGGCAGCCTTAGGGCTGAACCCGAATCCCAGCAGTGAACCGGCCAGCCAAGAGCTCCAAGGGTCAACAGCCTCCTCTTTGGTTCCTAATCAGTGCGGGGTATGCCTCCGTGTCCTCAGCTGCCCAAGGGCTTTACGTCTCCACCAGGCCACTCACTTAGGTGAACGTCCATTCCCCTGCAAACTCTGTGGCCGCTCCTTCTCCACAAAGGGAAGTCTAAGGGCTCACCTGGCCACACACAGAGCACGTCCGGCCAATGCACGTGGCCAAAATTCATGCCCGCTCTGTCAGCGCAAGTTTACCAATGGCGTGGTGCTGCAGCATCACATTCGGATGCATCTGGGGGGCCAGTTGCCTCCAGAAGGTAATGGGGACCTGCAGTCAGAGGAAATCCCTGGTCAAATGGATGGGGTTTCTTTACCCAAAAACCTTCAGTCTCTTCCTCTAAATATGAGCATGTCTTCCTCTGCCAGCTTATTGGAGTCTGGTGCTAACCTAAGAGATGCTGCATCAGGTGATGCAGATCAGCTCATGGAGTCAGATCAAGATCCCTATGACAACTCACCTGAGACTAGTCCAACCGTCACCCTGGAGAAGGAGGACCCCTCAGGAGAAAACAGCCCACCTGACAATTCAGATGAGAACCATCATGGCACAGTCCATCACAGCAAATCTCAAGTTGTCAATGGCTCTACAGAAGAGGATGAAGACACGCCCTTATCTCTCTGTACCCGGACCAACTCCCAGGACCCCTTATTTGATAAAAAATGGCACAATGGCACTTCACATCAAACAGTGATCAGCGGGCCAAAACCTAGTTTAAGCTCGGAAGCTCTCAATTTGTCACCTGCCCTCACTCCACCTTCCAGCCCAGGGTTATCCACTGAGTCAAAATCAGACCAAAGCAGCGAGCAGACAACGCTTCATGTGAATGGAATAGACCATGTTCTTGAGCCCAATGATGGTGACTCTCACCCAGCCACAGAGAATACTTTTTTGCACATTCCAGACAGAGCTGTAGAGCAGAAGGTGAAAGCTGAGGATGCAAAAGACTCCGCAGAAGAGGATCAAAGGAAAGATAGAGAAAAGATCGAAGTGACATCATCAGAGACTCCTGTAGCCCCTCCACAACCACAGCGCTCAGAGAAACCTTACAGCTGCACAGAGTGTAGAAAAGAGTATGCTAGCCGCAGTGGATTGAAGGTACATAGAATAATGTGCTGGAATGTTAGATGACATGTTTATATATGAAATATTCATTAACTACCTGTGATATCATGTTTAAGTTAGAAACAAGACTTATAACTTCTGTGTGTTTCAACAGGGACATATGAAAATCCACAGCGGAAATATGAATCAGTTGGCCAGTACTACATCCTCACAGTCCTCTGAGGGAAAAGTTGTGGAGCATATGGAGGAGTCAACCCATCGAAAACTGAGAGGAGAGGATGCTAAAAACATGTCAGAGGAAAGTACAAATAAATTGTCCTTGACTGAGCTTCCGGTGTCTACTACTGACGACAGGCCTGACGACACTGCTTAAAAGAATGTGATTAGTTAGGTATTAGCACTATTCTTGTTTACTGATTTCTATGACAACTTTTTTCAACTTTGTGGTTAGGAGTAGTTTTTAATTGTTTGATATTGTAGAATAATAGTAAATCAGCCCATATGTAATAGTAGTGCCTTTTCATGAAGACAATTAAATCATATTGATAAAGACTTGGTAAGTCTTTCGACTTCAAATATCAGGATGCACAGAAATTGGATCTTGAAAATAGTATTTGTGTATAACAAATGACAAGCAAATTTAATTTTGTGTCTAAGTGCAATTTCAGAAATCAATTTGGAACTCCAGGGGAAAAAAAAAAAAAAAAAAATTTCAAGCAAAATCTAGGAAAAAAGGGACTGACCTGATATGTGAGATGAGAGAGGATTATAGGGATCATACCAAAATTGATCAACTGATGTGCAGCTGAATGTAAATATCAATTTTGTTTTATGTACCCTGTTTCTATCGTCTTTCATGCTGCTGTACTTTGTAGGTGTTTCTCTAAATAGCTGCACTATATCCGTGACTGCTGAAACTCTTATTGACAAGGGAGGTTTATGATGACAATGATGGGATTGAATTGCTGAGAGGGTCAGATTTACTTTCTGCACAATGCCTGTTTTTCAACCTTCTTGATTTAAAACCCCCACCGACTTTATATGTATTAAGGGTTTTTTATTTGATTATGAAAAACAGCAAATCAGATTAGTTTTCACGATGCTACATATGAGCAAAAGCAGCTCAAAAACTGCTATAGATTTAAGCTTTCAATATTTTTCTAATCTTGAAGGTTGAAGCAACTTTGTTGGCCCAGTTGAACTCTATCAAGCTATGTGTTGTAATTTTCTTGGATGTAAAGTGGTCCTAACTTGTCAGAAAGAGAAATAAAGTCAGAATGAATGTCTCAAGATTTGTGTTTGCTTTTTTTTTTTTTTAATGTATGTGCATTATTTGAATTGCATTGTACACAAAACTGCCACCTGTTAAGCTATTTTCAACATCCGACGAGGACTTTTGTTGTTTTTGTTGTTCCATAAGGCACTTTGTTCTTCAGCAATTATCTTAATTCACTCCCCCTTTTTAAAAAGTCTGCTTTCTTTAATGTTTTAGTTTCCCAGATTGGTGGTGTGCATGTTGATGGCTGTATGTTGTGTGTGTGTGTGTGTGTGTGTGTGTGTGTTTCACACACACATATACTTGTGTAATGTGATTGAGTGTGCAGCTGTACAGACTTCACTCCCTCCCCTCAAACACCCTCTCGCTTTCTGTGTCATGCTCTCTTTCATATGCTCGCTCTTTCATTTTCTCTTTCATTCTTTGCCTCTTTCACTCTCTTTCCATCCCACCCCCCCTCCTTGTGTAATGCGGCTGACACACAGGAAGCTCTAATCCTCGCACAATGTCCCCCCTCATCCCCCCTGAGCGTCTCTGCACGGGATGAAGGGGAGGTGGAGACCGACCTGGCCAGCTGTCCCTAAAATGGCTCCTAATCCTGCCTCTGCCAGGCCCTCAAAACCATGACAACCTGTAACCAAGGAGAGAAATTTTGAGCTTGAGAGGGAGACGAACAATGAGCCAGAAACAAGGCATGTGGTAGAAGTTTGTCCACATGCATTCAGGAAGGGATAAAGACGTGTCTCAATCAAAAATAAGGAAAGCTTCGGGAGACAGTGCCAAATTGTAACGTCTTAAGAGGCAAAAAAGCAGCAAGATGTGATAAATGGTTCTACAAACAGCAGTTGTCAAAGATCTTTAAAAGATGAATTTATGAAATCAGTGGATGTAAAGTAAAGATTGTTTCCACTTAGACTTGGCACTGCAGGTGGTTCATAAACCAATAACCCCACAATATACAGTCAAACCAGAAATTATTCAGACACCAGATATAATTTTTGATATTTTTTTTTTTTACTAGTGTCTCCAGGACACTATAATTTATTTATGTAAGTGAGGACAGCAAAATAAAGTAAACTGACATATTATACCCAAAAATTCTTCATAACGTGGACTACCAGTAAAATTGATAATAATTTGGGACCAAAAATTTGATTTGACACTTTGACCTGACTGTGTTTTGTTACATACCTTTCTATCAAAGTTATCTGACATTATCAAGATGAATTTGTTCTGACACAGTTTAACTCTGAGCTCTTGTCATATTTTATTACCATTTTCTAAACTATATTAAATAAACTGTGATAATGTGAGAAATGTTGAAGGTGTCTGAATAAATTTTGGTTTGACTATGTAAATGACTGTACAATTGCATTTTGTCTGTTTATATATGATATGCATATATATTTAACTTTTATAACGTTGATTTACTCTTTATAATGATTGATTTTTTTTTTTTTACGGCAGTTTAGTAATTATCTTGCCATAAACAAGTTAAAAAAATAAATACTAAATAAACAATACTAAAAAAAGTTGCAATAATAAAATAGATAACATTTAAAGTACTAAAGTACCAGTAAAAACGGCAACAATGGGAAATTGTTTCTCTTGCAAATCGTGAAAAACAGATGTGGTGTAACATCCCATTTTAACCACACGATGGCGACACATGCACAGGTGAGTACTGTAAACAATCCAAAGCAGTTGCAAGCACTCATATTGAGAATTACATCATTTTATTATGTATACGATATATGTGGAAATACAACATTCAGTAGGCGAGATGGCTCAATTTCAAACCAATCCTAAAATGTTTACAACGGATTTTTATATTCATTTTAGAAAAATCTATATATATAAAAATAAGGCTATAATATCATCTTACTTTATTGAATTGTTTTTCATTTATTAATTTAGGCCTATTTCCATTCATGTAAATGACTCTGGGCTTGTCACACGTTTTACTCCAGTCAGTGAATATTTCTCAGGGTTTATTTATATTTATGTTTTATAAGTATCCTATCAGAGAATAGACATCCATATTCGATTTCTGTATAGGAGTTAACTTGGCAACTAACTTTTTTAACAAGTTTTTTGTTAAGTTGACGTTTTTCATCTAATATTTATATTTTACTTTACTTCAGTTATATTTCATTTACAGATATAGATTTTAATAGTTTTAATTTATTATAACAACAGTGTTTTCTATTCAGATAGCTTACCTTTGTCTCGAGTACAAAATGTCTTTCATGAGGTCTGTTTATATGATATTTATCATATGTTTACCCAGACGCTCATTATAATGGTTCAATAGTTTAGAAAGCTGTGCTCTGTCCCTTTTCTCCTCCCCTTACTCGCTGTCGGTGTTTGCAGTCTGTGTTTGACTGAGCAGAAGTTCATCAGTCTCCTTCAAACGTCGAGCGAACTGAACGGAAAGGAACTGAAGCTCGAGCTGTGACAGAGACCATATGACTGAGATCTCACACGGCCAAATAACATGAACTGCACACCGACTTCGATCGTGTCTACGAAAATGAACGGCAGATAAAGCATCAGTAGAAGCTGCATCCTGATGCCAGTTCAGCACCTGGAGGAAAAGGTAATACAAAACCGTTCCACTCAGCTCTTGTGTACTTGCCGTCACTTAAAGCCAGAATTATTATTTCATAGAGCTTTAAATTACATAGACCTCACTGTAAAATGCATATTGTGTACTTAGAAGTTTTATATGGACACGATTTAAGCTTACTGTAAATAATTATCATGAATTTATTATCAATATAAACCTTTACAATTTTATTTTCATAGATATTGCAAGTAGTTTGCAGTTAGTTTATATAATGCACTGATAAAAAAAAAAAAAATTTTAACGTAATATTCTGCTTTACAGCAAGGCTATGGTGGCTTAGGCTGTAACCTTGAGTGATTTTGTTTTATAGTTGTTTTTTCAGAGCGCTTATCAGCATGTCCTGAACCTTGCATTGGTGTGGCTGTTTAATTATCACGTGCATTAATTGCCTACTGTCCACCCACTGGTCTCAGTTCTTTAATCATCCACTCTATCTCTTTTTGTCTTTCCTGAATGCAACTTTCTTCTTTTGTGATAAGACCTTCCCAACCATTACACAGGGCAATTAATCACTGCTGGAGTTAGTGGGTGAAAGTTGGAAATGATTCTAAGGGTCAACAGGTCTAAAATGGCATGCTACAATTTAAATTTCCAAGTTTGAATACTAAACTAGTTTGAGTTTTAAACTAGCTTTTTAAAACTTTGAAACAATCAGGTGACACCGAATTCTACAGCCCTAATGAATAATGTATAACAGTGCAAAATTTCAGATTCAGATTTCAGGATGTCCGTTTGGCATAGTCAGCATCAATGGCTCTCAACTTTGAGCTTCAAAAATACAAGCTGTCAATTAACTACTCATGTCCCTGTATGTGCATATTTTTCATATCGTCATGTGAAGATGTTTTGCAGCCTGTGCTCTTGAGCGTAGCTCTTTTGAGTCCATTGAACATTGAGGAGCATGTGACAGATCAGCATGCTGACGCACCAAGAAGTCTCTATGCTAAAAGTGAGAGAGAGTTGAATTGGACTTGACATATTAAAAATTGCTCCACTTGGTCTTGGGTCTTGGTTGAGTAGAGATCAGGTGGATCAATGTCCACGTCAGGGATGGTGATTGATTAAGCCGTTGACTAAGACACACAATCCTGTTTCACGCAGTAAGGAATATGAGCAAGCTGAATGTTTTTCTTACATGTTTTTCTCTGTGCTGCTCTGTTTACACACCTTTAAAAAGCCATTTGCCATGACGTCTAATGGATCCGTAATAGCCATATGTACGTTTGAAAAGCAAGAGTGTGTATGTGAGCTCTTTATGACTGCCCTGTTTCTTTGGAGATTATTATATGAGCATGCATGCGTGTATAAATACTGAACACTCTTCTTCTGTTTTCCCCAGATGTCACCTGAAGATCTCAAGAACTAGCTGGGAACTTTTCAGACCTTCTTAAAACTCTTGTAGCTGACTGTAGAACTGGTTTAGACAGTCTTTTTCTGATCATCCAACCCATCGTCCCTTTAAAACAATGGCGTCCTACAGCCCTGCACCCACGGAGGAGCGGTCCTCAGAGGTGTCGAACGGAAACCTGAAGGCAAACGGCTCGCAGGAGTCCATGAAACTGAAAAAAGAAATATCTTTGCTCAATGGCGTGTGTCTCATCGTGGGAAACATGATCGGCTCCGGGATCTTCGTCTCACCCAAAGGTGTACTGATATATAGTGGCTCCTACGGGTTGTCTTTGGTAGTGTGGACAATTGGTGGGATCTTCTCGGTATTTGGGGCACTCTGTTATGCTGAGCTCGGGACCACCATCACCAAGTCAGGTGCCAGCTACGCCTACATCCTGGAGGCCTTTGGAGGCTTTTTGGCTTTCATCCGTCTATGGACTTCTCTTCTGATCATCGAGCCCACCAGTCAGGCTGTGATAGCCATCACCTTCTCTAACTACATGGTGCAGCCCATCTTCCCAACGTGTATAGCGCCTTACGTGGCCAATCGTCTGCTGGCTGCAGCCTGCATATGTGAGTTGATGCATGTGGATGAGTGTGTGTGTATGTTTGGGAGTTGCTTTTGTAGGTTACCTGTGAAAGTTTGTGTAGCTCAAGTCTTTAAGAACTAAATTTGAGCTATGAATGTAATAGGTCATCCAGAATCATTTACCTATCGTTACAAAATTTTGCTTCTGTGGAACACAGATGGAGAAATTTTGAAGAATATACACTACTGTTCAAAAGTTTGGGGTCAGTAAGATTTTTTTTGAACGGATGCATTAAATTGATCATAAATGCTGTTCTTCTGAACTTTCTTTTCACAAAAGGATTTTTAAAAAATGTGTCATGGTTTCCACAGAAATTTTAACCAGCACCAACTGTTTTTAACATTGATAATAATTTGAGTTATTGATAATAATTGAGTTGAATAAAAGAGTTTTTTTTTTTTTTTTGAGCACCAAATCAGCATATTAGAATGATTTCTGAGTGACTCTGAAGACTGAAGTAATGGCTGCTGAAAATTCAGCTTTGCCATCATAGGAATAAATTACATTTTAAAATACATTAATATTGAAACAGTTATTTTAAATTGCTATAATATTTCACAATATTACAATTTACTGTATTTCTTTTTAAAAATGTGGCCTTGGTGAGCATAAGAGACCTTACCGACCCCAAACCTTTGAACATTCATGTGCTTTGCCACTGTCACAACTTATATTTCAGTCTGTTCCTTAAATTCACAGAAGTTGCAATATAGTCAAGTGGACTATGTTTATGATATTTTTATTGTGGTTTTATGCCAGTTTGAAGCTTGACAGTTTACTTTCTCTTTTTTTTGCTCAAAAAGTGGCCATCTCTCAACATTTCTCCTGTTGGGTTCTACAGAAAAAAAGAAAGTGTCTGAAATGACATGAGGGTGTGTAAAAGGTAAATGATGACAGAATTTAAAATTTTGGGTTTAATTAGCTCTTGAATTCAAAGCTTAATTGCATTTCTGCATTCACTGAATGCTTGTTGGCAAAGAAGGTAACACTTTGAAAGTGTGTGTGAACAGTGAGAGAACTGGCAGCAGCTTTATATTACACAAACACATAAACACAGAGCTACATTTACCACACACAGCAAGAGTGCATGAAGTGGCATAAAACATCATGAGAAATATATGGAGCTCAAAAGACACTGACAAAGTAAAAAAGTAGAAAAAAAAATCTATGGTATTATCATCTGATACCATACCACTTTACTGTGGTACCATCACTGTATTTTTTGGTAAAGGGAGAAAAAAGAAATGATGATATTATGAGAAATGATTAAGTATTTTATGTCAGTATTTTATTTTGAGTGGAAAAGGGAAGGAGAAGAGAATGTGTCTGACAAGTGCTGCTGATGTTGCGGGTTGCATTCACGTGATTCGTCTCGCTCAGCATAAACATGCATGATACCACAAAAAGTGCAAACTGAAACAAAAATTACAGTTGAACTGGCAGTTCTTGAAATGCTGCAGAATTTTGAAATCTGTGATTTTTTTCACACACCACATAATCTTGATCAGGGGTGTCAAACTCAGTTCCTGGAGGGCCGGAGCCCTGCAGAGTTTAGATGCAACCCTAATTAAACACACCTGATCCAGCTAATCAAGTCCTTCAGACTTATTTGAAAACTACATGGTTTGTGTGTTGGAGCTAAACTCTGGAGGGCTGCAGCCCTCCAGGAACTGAGTTTGACACCCCTGATCTAGATCATTGGTTTTCAATCCTGGTCCTGACACACTCAGCTGAATTCATCAAGCTCATGCCTAATGAGCTGATGATCTGAATCAGGTGTGATAAATAAGGGAAACATACATGTGCAGAACAGTGGGTCCCCAGGACAAAGATTGAAAACCACTGATATAGATCAGTGGTTTTCAATCCTGTGGTTCTCAACCCTGGTCCTGCATTGATCCAAGTATGTCAGACAAAAGAGATTTTTAAAGTGTGCAACATTTGAGAAACTTGAAACTAAGATATTTTGTGCCAGACTAAAAAAAAAAAAAAAAAAGATTGTCTTTCAAAAAAGGGGTTTAAACATATTATACCCACAAATTTAAATCAAGTTAATCTGATTGCAACACACACTTCGCTGAAAGATAAAAAGCAATACCAAGAACTCGCTAATTTCTGGAAGGTAAAGTCCTTCCTATTAACTATCTTGCCATTATGACTAATAGCCAATGACACCTCAGTATGGAACAGAGCCAAAAGCACATTGAGAGGGAGAACGATAGCTTTTTATCAGTAGACACATCTAGAATCTTATACCAGAGACACACTTTTAAACTCTGTCTTTCCTCACAAATACAATGCATACTTCTGATTATCTCTATTTTCATGGACAGTAATATTTACAATGTTAATATTACTTGTAGTTGTCACATTTAAACAGTACTTTACTTGCTCTCATGTCGTTCCAAACCTGTATGATTTAGTTTAGGCTTATTCCGTGGAGTACAAAAGATGATATTTTGAATAATGTTGGTAGCTAAACAATTTAGTGACCAAAAAAAAAAAAAAAGATAAATCTAAAAATATTTTCATTTATCTTCCACAGAAAGAAAGAATATCAAACAGGTTTGGATTTGGAATGACATGAGAGTGAGTAAATGATGAAAGAATGTTCATTTTGGGATAACTATACCTTTAAGCATGCTTAATATTTACATTTAATTAATAAGCCTATCTGAAATAAAATATAATCACATTATATTCCACAAAAAAAAAAAAAAACATTTTGTCATCACTTACTCATGTCGATCTAACCACATGAAACACAAAATTAGACATTGTTTCTATACAGTGAAAGTCAATGATGTTAGTTTTACGTTTTTATAAAAAATGACATAACCATACAGGAATTAGACACATATCTGCCTGTGTGCTATCTGCCCTCCTTAAGCAGAGAGACTGTAGATTAGAAACAGGTGTGCGAGCAGTTTATGAACTTGAGGCAACGCTGATAGCAGCCATAACAGATAAGATGAAGTGGGAGCAAGACTAGAAAACATTTTTTTTAGAAATGTGACCCAAGCTTAAAGGACACAGGGAGGGTTTGTGTGAGAGAGAATTGTAACATCCACATTATATTTTTTCCAGTTGTTTAATGGGTCAGACAGTGACAGTATCTTGTAAGAGTTAGTAAGTCATGTGACACATTGTAACTTCCTCATTTAGAGTTAAGGCTACTTAACACAAACTGCCCACTCAACTATCAATTTCAGTTCAGTTTCCACTGTTTTATTTCCTGTATGAATGCACCATCAAGGGGTATTTGCAATACAAAGCAATACATATTTGATCCAAATTGTTTGCATGCGCCCTCATGGAATGCAATATCAAGCGCAGGTGCTTACAGCTGGATTTTCTGTATGACAGAAAAAATGCCCCGCTAACGCACGCAAACTTTAGTGCTGCCCTAAGCTATTTCATTCCTTACAAAACAGCCAGCAGGAGTGCTAGAGTCAGCAGCCCTACTTCCTCAAGCCAGGAAGACTACCTTACAAAAGACACACACATGATCACACACACACACACACACAGAGGTTTGTCTGAACCTCTCACACAAATCAAGACATTCCAGGATCAGAGCAAACTGACCCCTGAAGATCATTGATCCTCTTGGAAAACAAGGGAAGACCGTATCCATTTCATGTTACTCACAAGAACACCCATGCGGATCCTTAAAGGGATAGGCCAACCAAAAATTAACAGACTGTCATTTACTCACCCTCATGTTGTTTCAAACCTGTATGACTTGCTTTCTTCTGTGGAACACAAAAGAAGATATTTTGAAGAATGTTGGTAACTCAATTATTTTGATTTCCATTGAATTCCATAGACAAAAAATACAATAGAAGTCAATGGGAATCAAAACTGGTTATCAACATTCTTTAAAATACATTCTTTTCAGCAGAAAAAAAGATATCCATACAGGTTTGGAATGACATGAGGATGAGTAAATGATGACATTTTTGGGTGGACTATCTTTTTAAAGCCTAATAGACATCCACCCTGAACACAAGAACATCAGGGCCTGTGCAAGTCGCTATATATATATATATATATATATATATATATATATATATATATATATATATATATATATATATATATATATATAAATATATAACACACACACACAGTATCTCACAAAAGTGAGTACACCCCTCACATTTCAGCAACTATTTTATTATATCTTCTCAAGGGACAATACTATAGAAATGAAACTTGGATATATTTTAGAGTAGTCAATGTGCAACATGTATAGCAGTGTAGATTTACTGTCCTCTGAAAATAACTCAACATACAGCCATTATTGTCAAAATAGCTGGCAACAAAAGTGAGTACACCCTAAGTGATAACAGCTATACGTCGTTTAACCATGCAACGCCACATGTCCTATTCATCATGTACATGTTTTTGTCTGCTTAACAGGACTATACAGTTTTGTTTATCTTGTATTAGAGCAGTTAAAATTTGGTGCTTTGAGTACAATTCTCTCACACTGACCACTGGATGTTCAACATGGCACCTCATGGCAAAGAACTCTGAGGATTTGAGAATTAGAATTGTTGCTCTCCACAAAGATGGCCTAGGCTATAAGAAGTTCGGTAACACCCTGAAACTGAGTTACAGTACATTGGCCAGTGTCACACAGAGGTTTTCCAAGACGGGATTCACTAGGAACAGGCCTTGCAAGGGTCGATCAAAGAAGATGAGTCCTTGTGCTGTGCGTCAGGTGCAGAAGCTGGCTTCAAAAAACATACGCATGAGTGCTGCCAGCATTGCTTTAGAGGTTGCAGAAGTGAAAGGTCAGCTCGTCAGTGCTCAGACCATACGCCACACACTGCAACAAGTCAGTTTGCATGGCCTTCGTCCCAGAAGGAAGCCTCTTCTGAAGCTGGCTCACAAGAAAGCCTGCAAACAGTTTGCTGAAGAAAACCTGTCCAAGAGCATGAATTACTGGAACCATGTCCTGTGGTCTGATGAGTCTAAGGTAAACTTGTTTGGTTCAGATGGTGTCCAGCATGTGTGGTGACGGGCTGGTGAGGAGTACCAAGAAAACTGTCTTGCCTACAGTCAAGCATGGTGGTGGTAGCATCATGGTCTGGGGCTGCATGAGTGGTGCTGGTACTGGGGAGCTGCGGTTCATTGAGGGAAACATGGATGCCAACATGTACTGTGACATTCTGAAGCAGAACATGATGCCCTCCTTTCAGAAACTGGGTTTTCCAACATGATAATGACCCCAAACACACGGCCAAGATGACAACTGCCTTGCTGATGAAGCTGAAGGTGAAGGTGATGGAGTGGCCAAGTATGTCTCCAGACCTGAACACTATTAACCACATGTGGGACATCCTCAAGTGGAAGGTGGAGAAGCGTCATGTGTCTAACATCCAGCAGCTCAGTGATGTTATTATGGAGGAGTGGAAGAGGATCCCAGCAACAACCTGTGCAGCTCTGGTCAATTCCAAGCCCAGGAGGATTAAGGCAATGCTAGATAACAGTGGTGCTCAGACAAAATATTGACACTTTGGACACAGTTTTGAAATGTTCACTTAGGGTGTACTCACTTTTGTTGCCAGCTATTTTGACAATAATGGCTGTGTGTTGAGTTATTTTCAGAGGACAGTAAATCTACACTGCTATACATGTTGCACATTGACTACTCTAAAATATATCCAAGTTTCATTTTTATAGTATTGTCCCTTGAGAAGTTATAATAAAATAGTTGCTGAAATGTGAGGGGTGTACTCACTTTTGTGAGATATTGTGTATATGTGTGTGTGTGTGTGTGTGTATATATATATATATATATATATATATATATATATATATATATATATATATATATATATATATATACCTAATTATCAGCATATATATATATATATATATACACACAAAGTGTTTCATCTTCACCTGTGTTTGTTCTGTAGGCTTGCTGACCTTTGTGAACTGTGCCTATGTGAAGTATGGAACACGCGTTCAGGACTTCTTCACCTATGCAAAGGTCATCGCCCTCATCGCTGTCATCATCACTGGCCTGGTCAAGATATTTCAGGGTAAAGACACTACAGGAGACTTAGTTTTTAACTTTGTATATATAATATAATCTGATTATGCTGGTTTATGTGTGTGTTTGTGGTCTAGGTTACACACAGAATTTTGAAGGGATGTTCTCAGGTTCATCTCAGGATCCAGGTGATGTCGCTCTGGCATTGTATTCTGCTCTCTTCTCCTACTCTGGATGGGACACGCTCAACTTTGTCACAGAGGAGATCAAAAATCCTGAGAGGTAATTTATCTATAAATTAAATTTATATTTAGCAAGGATGCATTAAATGGTTTAAAAGTGACACTAACAATATTTATAATGTTACAAAAGATTTATATTTCTAAATTCAAAACTCTATCTATCTATCATGTGATTGGATCACATGCATTTTTGTGGGATGCTCAGGTCCATCATGTGACGAGCTCTCCTTCCACCTTCCTACCCACAAACTATTCAAGCACTTCTCCATTTGGGCCTCTGGGTAGAAGTAAAAAAAAAATCTGTGGACATGTGAAACACATTTGTCAGCATTAGCCAAAGTGTTGCTCTAAGAGCTTTAAGAGTTGTAGACTTAATTGTAAAGGTTTAGGGGCCAGATATTGTGTGCATGATAATGCATTCTGCTGCCCTCTGGTGGTCATCTTGTTTTGCAGAAATCTCCCGCTGGCCATTGCTATCTCCATGCCCATCGTCACAGTAATCTACATTTTTACCAATTTGGCTTACTATACAATCCTGCCCATTCCTGCCATACTGGACAGTGATGCTGTGGCTGTGGTGAGTATTCATCTCTAGTGGTTGTTTGAATTTGTTTTTATAATTTTTTTTTTTTTAAAAACACAATACAATAACATTCAATAACATACACTACTGTTCAAAAGTTTAGGGTCGGTCAGAATTTTGAAAGAAGTCTCTTATACTCCCCAAAGCTGCATTTATTTGATCAAACACAGTAAAAACAGTAATATTGTGAAATATTATTACAATTTAAAATGTTCTTTTTTAATATATTTTTTAAAATATAATTTATTCCTGTAATGGCAAAGCTGAATTATCAGCAGCCCTTACTCCAGTCTTCAGTATCACAAGATACTTAAGAAATCATTGTAATATTTTGCTTAATATTTTTTTGGCAACCATAATATTTTTCAGTCGTCTTTTGTGAACAGCATTTATTTATTTATTTATTTATTTTTATTATTATAAATTCTTTTACTGCCACTTATGATCAATTTAATGCATCCTTGCTGAATAAAAGTGTTAATTTCTATCTTTTTTTTTTCTTTTTTTTAAATAAAGATTTAAATGGTAGTGTACATTTAAAAAAAAGAAAAGAGAAAGCTGGTACAAGCTTTAATCAGCTTTTCTACTGGGTTTCTTGGCTAATTACATTTTTAATTCACAGACATTTGCAGACCAGGTATTTGGGTATTTTAACTGGACAATACCAGTTGCTGTTGCCTTCTCCTGCTTTGGAGGATTAAATGCATCAATAGTTGCTGCATCAAGGTGATTAGCATTTAACACATGTAGCACAACCAGTGTCATTGTTGCCATTTGATTCACCACATTATTTCATCTCCGGCCCCATTTCATTCTAAATTTCATTCTCGGCTCATTTCTCATTTACGTATCTCTACTCAGGTTGTTCTTCGTGGGCTCCAGAGAGGGCCACCTGCCAGACTACCTGTGCATGATTCACGTCACCCGCTTCACCCCCATCCCTGCCCTACTCTTCAATGTCAGTTCCCATCTCCATTTGTGTCATAATATGCTGTATTACGTGTACTAATGTTCTGTTTCAGTCCTCGGTTTTCCTCATGTATTTGTCTGTATTCCATGTCTTTAAAGTCATCATTCATGTCTGTAAATCTAAGTGTAGCTATTCCCAAATGTTAATATCTCAAATGTCGTGTGACAGGGTGCCATGGCTCTTGTGTACCTGTGTGTGGAAGATGTCTTTAAACTGATCAATTACTACAGCTTCAGCTACTGGTTCTTTGTGGGTCTTTCTATCCTGGGACAGCTGTACCTGCGATGGAAACAACCAGACAGACCACGACCACTAAAGGTAACCACACAAACCAGTGTCTGGCATGTATTATTATGTATTTTTGAAATAAGTGAGAAAGCTAAATTTCTGAAAGCTAAATTTCCATGCTAATGCAACACTCAAGCGTTGCTTATGAAAGCCAGTTTCTGCCTCAGAATTAAAAAAAAACAAACAAACAAACAAACAAACAAAAAACCGGGACCTTTTGTGAGAGAAAACTTTAAATAAATAACATCATGGCGTCATATAAAGTCACATTGTGTCAAATAAAGTCACACCGTGTTATATAAAAACACAGTGTGAAATATAAAGTTGCAATTGTGATAAAGCCTAGAAATTTACAATTATAAATAATAAAGTCACAGTTGTGAAATGTAAATATCTGGCATCCTGCTGTTGCAGTCATCATAAATTATATGCATTAATATTATATATCATAAATATTAATATATTATATACAATTAATATATCAGAAAATATATGCATTTTCACATGTGATGTTTGCTAAGAAAATAAAATAAATGATATTTCATACTGTGTGCCTTTGTACTGTGTGATCTTAAAGGTATGTAATATTTATAAATAACTATATATTAATTTCCATAGTGTTCATGCATTTCAATACCATCAAAAGTTACCTAACTTAAGTCAGAAATGTAAATATACACTCGCGTTTCGTACAGTCTTTATTATAGATTTATGCTTCACAAATAGATTTGCATTGTGTGAGACGAACTACTAACAAAAATTGCTTTAAAAAGTTAACTCAAGCAGATTCATTGTATAATTAAACTCTCATTTAACTTACTTTTTTTTTTTTCTTTCAGCTCAGCCTGTTCTTTCCTATTATATTCTGCCTTTGCACAGTATTTCTTGTGGTGGTGCCTTTATATAGCGACACTATAAACTCATTAATCGGCATTGCTATTGCTTTATCGGGAGTGCCCGTCTACTTCCTGTGCTGCCATCTACCTGCCACACGTAGGCCTATGTGGCTCAGGAAGTTTATTGGTAAGTCTCCTAATAGTGGTTTAGGATTACAGAGTTCATATTCCTTCTAAAACTGATATATGTCTGTTTTCATTTCCTTTTCACCAGCATCTTCAGGCGTTATCATTCAGAAGTTGTGCTACTGTGTTCTTACTGAGATGGACACAGAAGATGAAAAGGCAGAGTAGAAGAGGATGATGCACTGACAAGAAAACTGGAATAAATCTCTAGACTCACGACTGGACAAGCTGCTGATGTGATTTACACACATATTATTTTATATTGATCAGATGTCAAGTGAAAACTCCCCCCAAGTCAAAGCAAGTCCTTTATATTTATTAGAGATATTTATGCTGCATTTTGATCAGTTGAAAGCTGGTTTGATGGGGAACTGTAAACCAACTCCTTGCGTACGAAGAAACTACCTTTGGACTTTGAGGTTGTTGTGGGGCTTGGTAAGATGATGAAATTATAGCACTGATAACAGGTGAATTATTTAGAGACATTTGTACCATTGCTTTGAAACAGCTATAAACCTAATTCTTGCACATTAATTGAACAAATTTAGATGCATGTACACTGAAAGTCTAATAAAACACCTTGTGTGTTGGAGAAAGGAATTGCCACTACAACATCTTTATCTTTACAGGTTTGTATCTGAATATTGAAAGCGGTATTTTCAATGTTTTCATTTCTAAAGACTGAAATGACAAAGGCAGTGTTATTATGGATTTGTGATAAATAACAGGTTAAATAAAACAAAAAATTAACTAAATAAAAGGACATATAATGCAAAACCTGTGGATGTTGATCATAAAGGGACACACATATATAAGCCATTGTTATTAAGTGCTTTGGATGAAAACTACTAAGGAGTGATTCATTTGTGTATATGTATGCATGTAAATGAATGGAGAGAGCAGTAAGGCAATAAGATTACTCTTTAATGGCAAGAAAACAACACCTTTTCCATTAAAAACTTTAGTATTAATTTTACCACCCATCCCTTAGTCCTTCTGAATACATATGTACAAAGCCATCACAATTCTTCATCAAGGTCTTAACCAATCGTCTCTTCCCAGGGCCTTTTTTTGTCTTGCTTTGAACGACTTGATTTTCCTGTCGACATTGGTGCTGCTGACTGCTGAAGGGGGTTATGGGTAAAAGTCTGCCTCAGAGGACCTTTAAAAAAGGGCAGGGATGAATAGAAAATGTGAACAACAAAAAAACAGTAACACCCAATATAGCTTCACAAGTGCACACACATTCATAGTATGCCAACAGAGGTACAAGTATTTTCAACAAGATGCACTTAAATTTCATTCTATACCAAAAAGTATCAATCTAATTTCAAATGTTTGTTGTCAGTAAGTGTAGTGTAGGCAGTAAACAGCATAGGCAGTTCACTAGGTTTGAAACTAGCTATAGAGAGCAAACCCTCACCTTTGGCTGCCATATCCAGGTGTCCTTTAATTCTCCTTTCTCTCTCCTCCAGCTGCTGAGCCAACTGAGCATTCTTCCATCCTGAGGTGAACAGACAGAGAAACATTATATAGAGAGTATAAGACAGGCAAAACTGTAAGACAAAGAGAAATGATTCAGATACAGTGAACTGAATTATTGTGAACTACAACTATTAAACATAATTTTCGGAATTTGAAATGAAGCTGAAATAAACATATTATATGAAACTTAAATGAAAATTAGAAATATTACCTTGGCAAACCTAAAATGGCATCTAAAATAAGTTTAAATTGAAGTACTAAAATTACTAAAACTGAAATAAAAAAAGCTATAAATATTTAAAAATGCAAAAAGTGCACATAAAATTACTAAAACTTGAACTGAAATTACAATTAAATCTGAGCATAAAAGTAACAGGTAATTCAAAATTGCAATACTATGTTAGTAGAGCATATAAATAATAAAAAAATAACACTGATACAGAAGATGAATCAGAAAAATCTTTCACCTTTCTTGATGCTTTTTATGAAACCTTCATTGGGAGGAAGCGCTGAAGGTGGGTGTGTGATGCGTTCTGGGATGCATAACTTCTGTCTCACGACCGGGTGCCTCAGCAGGGCCACCTGACCCAGTGAGAAGAGGTTAGAGGTCATCCAGTAGGTGAAAACCGCCTGTAAAACACACAGATCAAATGACACTATAGAAATCATGACGAGAAGACGGATCAGATCCCATAACAAATACAGTTAAAAAACTTGAAAAGAGAGGGTGAGAAGACTAACCGTGGGGAAGCTAATTGTCATAGGGAGGATGACAAAGGGCATGATCCTGAAGACAGTCTTCATGGCCTTCAGATTGGGGTTGTCTACACCAGATTCGGCTCCCAGCTGTAAAAAACAATTTGAAATATTTTATATTGTGGTAATGCCTCAAAAATCATCATTAATATGGTCCACACAACTTTTTTAGTCTCCTCTAGTCTTCTGAAGCCATACAATAGCTTTGTGTGAGATACAGACCAAAATCTAAATGTTTTAAAATGTAAAATTTAAAATGTAGAAATATGCAGATTTTTGTTTACAAAAAATCTGTCACAATTTGCTTTCATTGTATGGAAAAGAAATATTTTAAATATTTGATCCATTACAGAAAGTAATTCAGATGGTTTTGGAATAACATGTCAGTCAGTAAATAGTCAATTTTTCACAATTTTCATTAACTTTTCCTTAAATAATTACCTCTAAGATGGCAAACATAGTGCCAGTCACGGCAATGGGGAGAATGTAAAATGGATCAGCTGCGGTTAGGTCTGTGAACCACCAGAGGCCACCAGTCTGCAAACTTGGTACGGGGAGATATGCCATCTTACGCAAGGCAATGAAGAAAGAGATGAAGATTGGAGCCTGAAGAGTAAAGGGGACAAAAAGGTATATATGATTACTAAGCACCAGCTGACTAACCACGTTATTTGATCTTGACACCAAAACAGATGTTCACAAGAATAAAAGCATTAATGATCACTGACCTGTACCATGGGCACTAGAAACCCACGCAAAGGGTTCACATCATGTTTCTTCTGAAACATCGTCAAGTCAGTGTATGCTTTTGAAACTGGAGAAAGAAAATGAATAATTTAAAATTAAAAATAATTCAAAACAACAGTGTAATCCACTACTAAAAAGACTAGAATGGGGACTAGAAATAAAAAAAAAAACACCAGAGGATAAAACCATAAGATAAAATCATTTATACACTCGGACAGCATAACAAAGGAAGAAAAAGAAAAAGAAAAAAAAAGTATACAAGGAAAATAAGACACTTACATTCAAATTTGTTGCCACTCTGCTTGGCCTCGTTCATACGGTTGGTGAGCTTGGTCATTTCTGGCATGACGTTGTTCAGTTTGGCTGCTTCCCTCTGTCCCTTTACAATGACTGGGAACACAACACATCGAGCTAAAATGGTGCCTGAGAAAAACAGACAGAAAGTTATGGTAAATTAAAATAAATAAATTAATAAATCAAACAACAAAACAGAGAATAAATAGCACAATCAAGTGGATATTAAATAATTACAACTATTCAAAGAGAATGCAAAATTAAATTTAATAATGTACTAATGTATCTTTTTTTTTTTTTTTTTTTTGCCATCTCGGAAGACTAAGTGGTTTGTATTACTTTAAAACTGCCAAATTCATTAATTAACAAAGTCGCTCAAGACTAAATGCTGTTGAATGGATTTAAAAGACACTTGATCAATAAATTACACTAATTATAAACACATTTTTACCTGCAACAATAGCCCCCCACCATGGCAGCCCAATGCTAACATGCATAAACTCCAGCAGATTCTGGATCAGGCCCACAGGTGTGTAGCTGCCCAGGCCGAGCTCTGATAGGCTGGCTTCAGCTCCAACCTCCTGCAGAACATCCAATGCAGTGATAGGAGCCTCAGCCACCTGCTCTGTGATTGGTGGTGTGACTGCGGGGGCGGGGTCAGCAGAAGGACTTAGAATGGAGACTGCAGCATCTACAGGTTCAATTGGAGTTGAAATGCTCTGCACGGTTTCTGTCGTCTGTAAAGTAAGCAAAATACTTCTTAATCTATCACAGAAGTCAATTCACAAAATGATTTTCAGAGACCTGTTTAATTTAATTGAGATTAATGGAAAAAGAGTACATGAAGTAGTAGAAATTCACTGCCACTGTAATTAAACTCCTTTTGAGCAACCCACCTGTGAGCTGTTGTGTCTGACCGCCACAGCACTGACCAGCAGGAACTTGCCATGACTGGGACACCCAAGAAGTGCCCTAATTAGAGGATCCCTACTTCCTCTGCCAGTGTGAAGATGTGATTTCAGTACAAACCACTGCAACAAGATAAAAAGAATTCAGGGGAAAAAAAAAAAGTCAGAATGACTCAAACATAGGCCTTTTTAAAATACAATAAACTACAAAAAGTATTTGGGATATTTACATTTATTCATTTAGTAGACACTGTTATCAAGAACATCACAAGCAATTTGATGGAAGAGTGAAAAATATGTACAGTACTATACCTATAATTAAGTATAATATATTATTAACAAAAAATGGGTGTCAGTATAGATAAATCAATTAACCAAAATTCATTCCATGATTGCAGAAGCTTCAAGAACTCTTCTTAAATGAAAAACAATAGTCACTGAGGGGAAAAAAAGAAATATGACTTATATATATATATATAAGATATATATCTATCTATCTAGCTATATATATATATATATATATATATATATATACAGTGGGTACGGAAAGTATTCAGACCCCCTTCACTTTTTTCAATTTTGTTATGTTGCAACCTGATACTACAATTGTTTAAATTCATTTTTTTTCTCATTAATCTACATTCTGTACCTCATAATGATGAAGTGAAAACAGAATTTTAGAAATGTCTGTAAATTTATTAAAAAGAAAAAACTGAAATATCACATTTACATAAGTATTCAGACCCTTTGCAACAACACTTGAAATTTCGCTCAGGTGCCTCCCATGTCTCTTGATCATTGCAGAGATGTTTCTACACCTTGAATGGAGTCCGCCTGTGGTAAATTAAATTGATTGGACATGATTTGGAAAGGCACACACCTCTCTGTAAAAGGCCTCACAGCTGATAATGCATATCAGAGCGAAAACCAAGCCACGAGGTCAAAGGAACTGCCTGCAGAGCTCAGACACAGGATTGTATTGAGGCACAGATCTGAAGAAGGCTACAAAAAAAATTCTGCTGCACTGAAGGTTCCCAAGAGCACAGTGGCTTCCATAATTCTCAAATGGAAGAAGTTTGGCACAACCAGGACTCTTCCAAGAGCTGGTCCCCAGCCAAACTGAGCAATTGATGGAGAAGGGGCTTGTCTAGACTGGTGACCAAGAACCTGGTAGTCACTCTAGTTGAGCTCTATGATCATATATGCAGATGGGAGAAACCTACAGAAGGACAAACATCACTGCAACACTCCACCGATTTGGGCTTCATGGGAGTGTGGTCAAACTCAATCCTCTCCTCAGTGAAGACACATGAAAACACACTTGGAATTTGCAATAAAGCACCTAAAGGACCCTCAGACTCTGAGAAACAAGATTACCTGGTCTGATAAACCTCAATTCTAAGCATCATGTTTGAAGGAAACCGGCTCTTCTCATCACCTGCAGAGTACCATCCCAAAAGTAAAGTGTGGTGGTAGCAGCCTCATGCTGTTGGGCTGTCTTTCAGCGGCAGGGACTGAGGAACTCATCAGAGTAGAAGAAAAGCTCAATGCACCAAAATATTGAGATAGCCTTAATGAAAACCCAGTCCAGGGCATTCAAAACTTCAGACTGGGCAGAAGGTTCACCTTCTAACATGACAATGACCCTAAGCACACAGCCAAGGCAACGCAGGAGTGGCTTAGGGACAACTCTGTGAATGTCCTAGAGTGACCCAGCCAGAGCCCTGACTTGAACCCTATCGAACATCTCTGGAGAGACCTGAAAAAGGCTGTCAACAGACGGTCCCCATCCAACCTGACCGAGCTTGAGAGGATTTGCAAAGAAGAATGGCAGAAATTCCCCCAATCCAGTTGTGCAAAGCTTGTTGCGTCATACCCAAAAAGACTCGAGGCTGTAATTGCTGCCAAGATGGCAAATAAAATCCAAGATGGCGGCGCGGGCACACGCAGCGGCTTCTCCAGATCCCAAAGACGGTGCTTTTATGTCTTTTAATGTCGTCTGTTCGTCTCCAAATAATGTCAATTTACCGCTAATTCATCGGGAGATCACTCCGAGATACATCTATGATCGCCAAAGCCTTTTGGATATCGACAACACATACAAACACAAACTCTCGCCGGCAGCTACTGAAAAGCTACGAGGCCTTTGTTTACTGCTGGAGCCGGACCTCGAGACCGCGGCCTCGCCTACTGACGCTACCCGCACAAGGCGGCGTCGCAAGCGGTGTGAGAGAGGACGGAAGCGCGGTAAGCGCGGAGGTATACGAGCTAGGCTGAGGGCTAACCCCACAAGACCGGCTCTTCCAACACTCATGCTCTCAAACGTTCGCTCTCTGGAAAACAAACTGGACTTAATTCAACTCAGTCGATCTACACAGCATGAGGCAAGGGATTGTTGTGTGTTTGTTTTCACTGAAACATGGCTAAACGACAACATCCCGGACTCCGCCATTCAGCTGCACGGCCTAACCTGCTACCGAGCGGATAGAGATTCATCACTGTCTGGTAAGACTCGCGGGGGTGGCTTGTGTGTTTACGTCAACAAAAAATGGTGTAACAATGCTGCGGTAGTATCTAAACACTGTTCATCACTGGTGGAGTTTATGGTTGTGAAGTGTCGACCGTTCTATCTGCCGCGGGAGTTCACGGCCATTGTTATTGTCGCGGTTTACATTCCTCCGTGTGCAAACGCTAAGGACGCGCTTCGTGAACTGTACAGCGCCATCAGCGAACAACAAACAAATAACCCCGACGGCTTTTTCATCATAGCCGGTGACTTCAACCACGCAAACTTAAAGACAGTTTTGCCAAAGTTCTACCAACATGTGAACTTTGCAACAAGGGGAAACAACACGCTGGACTTTGTTTACACAACAGTTAAGAACGCATACAAAGCCGAACCCCGCCCCCACCTCGGGTACTCGGACCACATCTCTGTTATGCTAATCCCAGCATATAGCCCACTTCTCAAACTCACCAAACCGGTTCAAAAGCAGATCACAGTATGGCCAGACAATGCTACCTCTGCACTGCAGGACTGCTTCCAGGACACAGACTGGAACATGTTTAAAGAGGCAGCCACCTACAACAACCACACAGACCTGCAGGAGTACACTGAAACTGTGACTGCTTACATCAAAAAGTGCACAGATGATGTGACAGTCACAAAGACCATCACCACACGCGCCAATCAGAAGCCATGGATGACAGCAGAGGTTCGTGGGCTGCTAAAGACCAGAGATGAAGCTTTCAGATCAGGAGATAAAGCAGCCCTCAAAACAGCAAGAGCCAATCTGTCCCGCAGCATCAAAAATGCAAAACGGTCATATGCTCAAAAAATCAACAATCACTTCACAGACAGCAGAGACACACGGAGTCTGTGGCAAGCCATTCAGACCATCACAGACTACAAGCCCCCGCCACAGGCCTGTGATGATGACACATCCCTCCCAGATACACTCAACCACTTTTATTCACGGTTTGAAATGCAGAATGACACACATGCACAAAAACTGCCCACACCTCCCAACGACCAGGCGCTCTGTCTGTCTCCAGCCGACGTAAGGAAGACCCTATCTAGGATTAACCCACGCAAGGCTGCGGGTCCCGACAACATACCTGGCCGTGTACTGAAAGACTGTGCTGTACAGCTGACAGATGTCCTAACAGATATCTTCAACACCTCGCTGAGCCAGGCAGTCGTCCCCACATGTCTCAAATCCACAACAATCATACCGGTACCAAAGAAATCACCTGTGTCCTGTCTAAATGACTACCGTCCCATAGCACTGACTCCAATCATAATGAAGTGCTTTGAGAGGTTAGTCATGCACAACATCAAAACCAGCCTCCCCAACACACTCGATCCGCTCCAGTTTGCATACCGTCCAAACCGCTCCACAGACGATGCAATTTCCTCCACCCTCCACCTGGCTCTTACCCACCTAGAAAATAAAGACTCTTATGTTAGAATGCTGTTCATTGACTTCAGCTCAGCATTCAACACAATAATCCCACAACAGCTCACAAATAAACTAAACCTACTGGGCCTTAACAATTCCCTCTGTAATTGGATTCTGGACTTTCTAACCGGAAGACCTCAGTCAGTCCGTGTCGGCCACAACACCTCGAGCACTACCACACTGAGCACAGGTGCCCCACAAGGCTGTGTGCTCAGCCCGCTGCTCTTCACGCTGCTGACCCACGACTGCACTGCCAAGTTCAGCTCCAACCACATCATCAAGTTCGCTGATGACACAACAGTGGTAGGTCTCATCAGCAACAACGATGAAACGCACTACAGAGAGGAAGTGGCACAGCTGGCTGAATGGTGTGGTGCTAACAACCTGTCCCTCAATGTGAGTAAGACAAAAGAGGTTGTGATGGACTTCAGGAGAAACTCCGCTGATCACCCCCCACTGACCATCGACAGCTCGCCTGTGGAGAGAGTCAGCAGCACTAAATTCCTGGGGGTGCACATCACAGAGGACCTCACCTGGACCACCAACGCCATGTCACTCTCCAAGAAGGCACACCAGCGCCTACACTTTCTCCGTCGGCTGAAAAGAGCAAGTCTCCCTCCACCCATCCTCACCACTTTCTACAGGGGCACCATTGAGAGTGTGCTGACCAGCTGCATCACTGTCTGGTACGGGAACTGTACTGCAGCAGACCGCAAGACCCTCCAGCGGACAGTGAACACAGCTGCAAGGATCATTGGTGCCCCTCTCCCCTCCATCCTGGACATTTTCCTCACACGATGCTCCAGCAAAGCCAACAGTATCGTAAAGGACTCCACACACCCCTCCCACAGTCTCTTCCAGCTCCTACCATCAGGTAGACGGTACCGGAGCATCAGAGCCCGCTCTGCCAGACTGCTCAACAGCTTTTTCCCCCAGGCTGTGAGAGCCCTGAACTCAAATCACCCCGCCCCTCTCTGAAACCTCATACAAACCCCCTACCTCCTGAAACATGGACCATCTGGAACTTATGGAACTTTGTTTGTGCAATCGAAGAGTGCTACAGGTGAGTGGGCCTGTACAAACCACCTACAGTAGCACACTCTCTTCCTCTATGCGCACTAGTCACTTTTCACACACACTGCTGTGAGTACACAAATCCCACAAAAAGACTCAGTAATATCAGTAATATATGTATGTTTACATGCTCATGCACTACAAATCATCCTGCACTGTTCCCCAGCCAGCTGCTTGAACTCACATTGTCTCTCTTTGCACATGTACAGTATTTATCGGAAGCATTCGTATAGTCTGTATAGTTTGTATAGTTTGTATTTTTTAGTTTATGTATAGGTAAATTTTTCTTTATATAGATAGTATATTTATAGTCAAAATCTATCAGTAGGATAGTTTGTGTATAGGTTTATATTGTTTTACTTCATTGCTGTATGCCTGTATTTATGTAGCACCGTGGTCCTGTGAGGCACGACATCTCGTTCCACTGTATGCCCCCGCATATAGCGGAATGACAATAAAGCTCAACTTGACTTGACTTGACTTGACAAAGGTGCTTCAACTAAGTACTGAGTAAAGGGTCTGAATACTTATGTAAATGTGATATTTCAGTTTTTTCTTTTCAATAAATTTACAAACATTTCTAAAATTCTGTTTTCACTATGTCATTATAAAGGACAGAGTGTAGAGTAATGAGAAAAAAAAAGAATTTAAACAATTGTAGTATCAGACTGCAACATAACAAAATTGAAAAAAGTGAAGGGGGTCTGAATACTTTCCGTACCCACTGTATATATATATATATATATATATATCTATATATATATATATAGATAGATAGATAGATAGATAGATACACACACACACACACACACACATATATATATACATATATAATATAAATATATCTATATATCATATATATAATATAAATATATTAGTATAGTATTTATATTAATCTTATATTTATTATAATTATATTAATAATTAATAATACTAGTACTAATAATAAATTAAATTAATATTGTTATTAATTATTATTATTATTATTATTATTAATAATAATAATAATAATAACATAGTTATTAAATATATTATTACAGTATTTATATTAATCTTATATTTATTATAATTATATTAATAATTAATAATAGTAATATTAATAATAATCTACCATCTTGCAACCAGGCAACATAGCTATTAAATATATTATTACATTATTAATCTTGTATTTCTTATAATTATATTAATATTTAATAATAATAACATTAATAATAATTTATATATTTTTGCCCTAGCGTGCCCCTGCCTCCTGGTTTAGAAACACTGATTTAAGCTATATAGTTAAGAGTTTAATTATTCAGACAAATTGTAAGGGAAGTGAGTAATCAGTCGCATTATGTAGTTATTCTAAATTAAATGTACAAAACAATACAAAAAAAGACACAAACATATGGCATAAAACTGCACAATGTGTGAAATGTATTTATTGATTTCACCAAACAACCCAGATCATGGCACCTTGCTACCAGGCAAAATAGCTATTCACAAACAATCAGATAAATAGTTTTTATGTTAAAATTAAACCTAATGTTACTTAATTTCTTAGTGAAGTGTTTTGAAGATGAAGTTAAGAGACGTGAACACAGGCTCTAATCTGCACAACCTCAGCTATACTACTTAGCTTCTGTCAAAGTCATGTCATGTGAAGTACTTCGTTTTCGCCTATTTTAGGCAGCAAACTGAAAAAGATCAACATGCCACTCACCTTGTTCCTTGTCATAACAATAGGAAGAGTGGAAATGCTCGCTGTGCCTGTTTGTCGAAAAATACATGTTGTAAGACATTCTGTGACCACTCTGCCCCTGAGCGCAGCCATCTTGAATTGAACAAACACATTGTAAGGTAAGCGCAAAGGGACAATACGCTTTTGCGCCTCCGCCTTTCAAACAAAACCAATACATTGAAGGCTTGTTTGCTGTCTGTCTGCTGGCTGGCTGGCCGAGGACATCATAGGGCACTTCAGGGGATCCTGAATACCTGTATACCTGTAGTTTAGTATAGGAAAAAGATATAACTTAATTTAAAGGTAAAAATGGCGGAAGATGATAACTGGGATGAAGATTTGGAAGAAGACTCCGTGATAGCAAACGTCTTCCAACACTTGAGTATTGACTTTTATTAATTTTTTTTTTTTTTCATTTAGGCTTTTCTTAATGTGTTATAAACAATGATAAAAATAAGATTATTTGATTAAATAAAATACTGGAATATAAAAAATAACAACGACATCAAACCGAAAGTGAAACCATCATAACTTTAAAAATAGGTTTTAGAGGAAGAAAAATATGTAAGTATTGTTGTTTTTAAAATCCAGATATCCACAAACAACATAGGCCTATTCGGGAATCAGATGGTAATTCTGAAATACGGCCATCAAACGAAAGAGTGGACTTTGGTGAGTTGATCACATATTCCCATCAATCAAATTAATCAGCATTCTAATAGGAATTAAAATTCAAAAGCATGATTTCAGCTTTTGGCTTATGTACGTACTTCATAAAGTAATTAATTTTTTTGTTATCAGTTGCATTGCGATGTGGTCATCGAATGCCGACAGACTATGTTGTTGCTTGGTTCAAGTATTACCTTAAACAGGTTGGTCTATATTACAGTGTTTACATATTGACTGAGTGTGATGCCTATTCTACAATTTTATGTTCAACTGGTTCTTGTCTTTCAGAAAAAGACTGAATTTTCCTGCCCTTTTATTGAGGCTCAGGGGAAATCCTGTGGTGTAAATCTCTCTTATCAGGACATCTGTCATCTGATACCTCTGACAGACAAACAAAGGGAATTCTTGGAGGAGAATCTTGCTGCTCTTGTTGCAAGAAGACTGTTTGACTATAAAGCTGTAAGATAATTCATTTTGTCTGCTGTTTGCATGCATATGGCCTCTTACACAACAATCCAGAATGCATCTGCTTGTCATTGCTGCAGTGTCCAGGATGTCAGTATCATGTGGAAAGACGAGATCGAAGTAACCTATGTGTACACTGCACTATCTGCACGGCCAACCTGAAACGAAATTACTACTTCTGCTGGACCTGCCGCAGGGAATGGAAGGGGCCGGCCAATAATTCTGTGCGGTGTGACAATAATGGCTGTGGACAGAGAGTGGTAAATAAAATCTTACTTAATTGGCCAAATAAATGTGTTTTATGAAACACAAATCTTTTCTGACAACATGTTGCATCTGAACAGAAAACTTCAGATCCTTTTACACCATGCAAACCTCAGTTCAAAACGAAAATGCTTCGAGAAAACAGAGACGATGTAAGTTATGTTGTACATATCACAGTAATTGAAAATGGCTAATCTAAAACAATATCTGGACAATGTTTTTATCATGAAAACACATATTATTGTGGTTATTGTCCTAAGGATGAGAGAAAGCACTATGTGTTTGATTTTTTATTGTGTCTTGCTTTATGTTTGAATATTATGTGCAAATTGATAAAAGATATGTTTGTTAATTCTTTTTTTTCTGCTCTGTCAAGATATACCCAATAAAAGAGAAATCCCCTGACAGAAAACGTTTGGCACTGCTTATCAACAATGTTGAATTTAAAAACTTAAATGACAGGACTGGCGCAGACAAGGATGAGCTGAGTATGGAAGTGCTGCTAAAAGGTCTGGGTTACACTGTGATCACACTCAGAGACCTCAGTGCACAGGTGCATTCAAGTGTATTTAAGCCAAATAAGCCAACTTTTTTTTTTTTTTTTTTTTTTTTTTTTTGATATTTGATATTGATGGTCTGATGTTCAGGGTATGCTCGTTGCCATGCGAGACTTCGCCCAGCGAGAAGAACACGCTGCATCGGACAGCTGCTTTGTGGTGTTGATGTCCCATGGAGATGCCAGTGGAATCTGTGGGGTTTTTGACTCTTTCGAAAATGAAGATGAAGAGGACGTTTTTCAAACAGATGATATTTTTAACTGCTTGAACACTCCAAACTGTGCTAGATTGAGGGACAAGCCAAAAATCATCCTCATCCAGGCATGTAGGGGTGGTGAGTTACAAAATACTATTTTAGAAAATTAAAAAAAAAAAGGTTGTTAAACTCTACTACTTAAAATGTTGTCATATTTGATTGGTCAGAGCTTCATCCATTTCAAGCAACATCCTTTGGCAAATGTTGCCCTCATGTTATAGATAAAGAAGGCAGTGTAGATGTCCAGGACGCTGTGCCAAGACGCAAAAGAGCAAAAGAGCATCGTGAAAAAGACTTCTGCTGCCTGAGATCCTGTACTCCAGGTAAAAATTTCCTTACATTATTCCACTCCATTCACTATAGTATTACATGAAACACACAAAAAAAAAGATTTTTTTGGAGTGACATACATGGGATAGTTCAGCCAAAAATTAAAATTCTGTCATCATTTACTCATCATCAATTTCCAAATCTGTTTGAGTTTCATTCCTCTACTGAACACTAATTATTATTTGAAGAATGTGGGTAAACGAACAGTTGCTGTTTCCCATTAACTTCCATAGTATGGGGGAAAAAATATTGAAGTCAATGGGAACCAGAAACAGTTTGGTTACCCACATTTTTCAAAATATCTTCTTTTGTGTTGAGCAGCAGAAAGAAATTCTTACAGGTTTGAAACAACATGAAGGTGAGTAAATGATTACAGGATTTTCATTTTTAGGTAAAGTGTCACTTGATTGCTGACTCCTGGATATACTGTTTTAAAAATGTGTTAAGTGTTATGTGTTATTTGATTTACATCTAAGCGATGATTGATAATTTGTATTCTCAATACAGATACTGTGTCCTACAGAAACGAAGAGAATGGCTCACATTTCATCCAAGACATTGTGGAAATATTTAATCAGCATGCCCACCAGGACCATATCGAGGAGCTCTTCAGAAAGGCAAAGTCACATTCTTTAGAAAGACAGATGTCAATCTGTAGACATTAATATCGATGTGGTTTTTTGATGGTTGATTGAATAGTTGATGTTTACTTCCTTGTTATTTTATATTGTTATCAGTAATATTGCATGTCAGTAACAATAACTAACCAGCCAAATACCAAGTGGTCTAGGATAAAGAAAGGTTTTTTTTTTTAATGTTTTATGTTTTTTAGGTTATGTGTGGTTGGTTATGTTTTAAAATGTATTTTTATTTTTGAAACAGGTCCTTAAGAAGTTTAAGATGACACATCCTGATCAAATGCCATGCAAGGAAAGGACAACATTATCTAAGAAATTCTACCTCTTCCCTGGGTTGTAGGACACAGCAACTACAACTTCTGACCTCATCATTTTAGAAACATGATTTATGTTTCTTTTCATTGTCATCTCAGGAGTTCATGTTTTGATTTATTGACATTTCAATGAGTTTGCATGTTCATGTAATCCTTGATTATGAAAGTAAACAGATTTAGCTTGTTGTCCAGCTTGAAACTTGATTTTTCATTCATTTTATTTACAGCTTTGTTCAGTTTGTTTAAAATGTAAATAAATTATGAAACGTCTACATGACAAACTACAAAATTTATGTTGACCTGTTAGCTAGATCTGCTGACCTAATTGTAGATATCATTTCTTGTAACCACTCAGCTGTAAAGTTGGATTTCCTGTAATGTAAAACAGAAACCAGCAACACTGTGATTCCTGAAAGACACGTTTGTTGCAATAAAGCTGGGAGGCTATGTGTTATCTGTCTTTGATGGAATCCACAGATGGAATGAGGCTTTGAGACTTAGATATGCTACACTTTAGTTAAAAAAATAACCTCAGTTTTTCTCAAAGATACCATTAACTGCACCTGAATAAGGGTTTGTCTCAACTTGCTAAACATTTGCTGTTTTTTTGGTCTTCTGTAAAACAGCTTGTTTTATTAAGTAATAAACACATACAATAAAGTGGATGGGCCTAGATATTAGCTATACAGTCATATGATTTAATTGAGAATTATTGCTATGAAAAAATAAGCTATACTATAAAGGTAGGCTATATTCAGACGTGGAATAACTTGTCCACACCCAAAACCATCAATTTCTCCTGAGGGAGACTAACTTCAATCAATCATAAGACAGAAAAGGTTACGTAAAAAGAAAGAAAGAAAAACGCCTCTCGAGCTTTATTTTCTGACACAACTGAAGGTGCTGTCTCCACAACAATACTAAGAGAAAGATACCTCTTGAAAAACTTAGGCCCTACCTATCGGTAAGACATTTCAGTTTTTGTCCGATTTACGAAATGATTCACTTTGAAGTAACATATTGGAAACAGCTGACATACCTGTTCGATGAAAATAATGATATACATAAGCATTTAACTCATTATTTTCGAATCTGCAGTGCTGAAATATTTTTAACCGGGTCATTGAAACCGAACGAGCCGGTTTGTTTAAACGAACAGGACTTCTCAATGTTTTACGTTTTATTCTATGTGCAGGTGTTGTTGCCATTGTAATAAGAATTTTCCTTTTGAGTTCATGTAATACAATGTGTAATAGTGAAGGAAAGTTGGTTTTGGAAATCTCTCTGTATGCTTTGGTGAAATCATGCATCTGTAATCCGAACTTGCACTACAACAAATTCACCTCACAATATCTTCCTTGTTGAGTTGTGAGGAATAAGCCTATTACAAGGTTGAATTAGTGAATTAATTAGGTCTAAGTCATATGAAACATATCAGGTCTAAAACATGATCATGTCTTTTAGAGGCTTAGAGGCCTAAAATGCAAATACATGCAAATTACAGCAGTTTAATTCGTTCTTAGTTTCTAATCTTGATCGTCCAAGTTTCAGTTTTGTTGTGATAGATTGAATATGATTCAGCCGCTGATGTCTTCTTTCTTCACGAATGACGATTTAGCGACTGAATCAATCACTGAAGGTTAAGTATTGAAGTATAGAACAGAAGAAATTTGATTAGACTTGTTTTGATTAGTCATGGAAGAGTTTTACATGGAGGTAAATTGATGCACAGAATTGTGGAGACAATTTAGTAATGGTTTTACGAACGATTTACACAAAGTTGTCTTGAATGTGGACTTTCACGTATTTTGATTGTGGTGAATAGAAGAGTGATAAATGTTACATAGGCTTAATTCTTGATTTGAGTATATGCTCCAAACCTGAAAATCAGGGAACTAAGGAGGAGGCTCATGAGGACGGAGGGGGCCGGCAGACAGAAACCAGGGAGGCAACGAAGCAGGGAGGAGCCAGAGAGGAGACCGTGGGGACCCAGAGCAGGAGAAGCCCAGCTGGACCCAGGCCACAGCCATAATGTCGACCCACAGTGGAGCCGATGGAGGGAGTCGTCATGGAGGAGGAATGGCCGCCGACTCCAGGGGGCCGACCAGCGGCGGCGGAGCAGGTGGTGGAGGAGCCCAAGGCAGAGATGGAGAGCCAACGAGCCAGGGGGATGCCGAGGATCCAGGGGTCCAGGGTGGAGCCGAGGGCTCTGGCAACCGAGGCGGAGGCAGAGCGACTGAGGACCAAGGTGGAGCTGGCGGGAGGAAGGAGCCCAACGGAGCCGGTGGGATGGAGCGACGAGGCGCAGCCAGAGGAGAGGAGTCCAGAGGTGATGGTGGGTCGACGCCCGACCAAGGCGGAGCCGGAGGGACGAGGGAGCCCGGTGGAGCTGGTGGATCGACGGGTGATGGTGGAGGAGAGGAAGATAGGAGCCAAGGTGGAGCCGCTGGGTCAATGAGCCGAGGCAGAGTCCGGGCCTCGGAGGCTGGAGGTGGAGGTGAGGGAAACTCCAGCCCCAGCGACACTCTCCGTCATAGGTGAGGGAAACTCCAGCCCCGGCGACACTGGAGGATGGCAGTCCCGCAGGGCTCGCACCGTACAGAATGCGGGCTGAGGGCGAGCGGAGGGGCTGCCAGACGACAGTAGTGGAGGAGGCAGTAGCGGGTGGGACCAGCGAGGAGGATGGAGGGCTGGATGGGACCAGCGAGGACGACGGAGAGAGGAAAGGGGGCAGATCAATCTCCAGATCAGTTTCCCAGTCAATCAGGTCCTCTTCCAAATCCAGCAGCCCCAGATGTATAATCAGCTCACCCTCAGCCACAGTGCAGGGGGCGGAGCTCCACTCCACGCTCACACCGTCCACGGCTTGCTCCCTCGTGGTGGGCACTGTCGCCGGCTCTCGCACCTGGTCTGACGGGTTGGGCTCAACTTCCGGGGCGATCCTCTGCTCAGTCGCTTGGCTTTGCGCTGGCTCACAGATCGCAGCGGGAATAAGCTCTCCGTCATCGGTGGGCTCGGGCTGATGCTCCTCACCGTGGGGAGTTGGTGGGCTGGGCTCTGGGTCAGGAGTGGATCCGGCGAGATCATCCACAGGGCAGATGGTAAATGGCGATCCGTTTCTCGCCAGAGTCCACTCCACGAAGGCGGCGAAATCCTCTCGAGGACCATCTTCGGACAAAAGCGTTCTGCTCGCGGTGTTTAGGCTTGCATCATATAATGAGCAGATCGCGTTGTCCAGGTAGCTGGTGGCGTTAGCTAACAAGAGGAACAGTCTGGTATGGTCCTCGAGAGATCGGTCCCCCTGCTCCAGCAGGAGGAGGAGGAATTCGGGCCGGACGAAGGGATCCATCAGGAAACACACAATGGAAACAAAAAACTGAGTGAAACGAGAAACAAAACGGAGGGTACAAACGGAGGTAACTGTTTTGGTCGGTTCTTCTATCACAGTTCTCTGGGAGCACAGAGCGAGGAATGAGGAGACGAGGAGATTTCACAACAATGAGAGTTCTTAATATCCAACAGGGAACGTAGGAGACACAGGAACACATTGAATGACCTTTAAGAACCGACAAACACTAACTGAACGGACACTATGTTAAATACACAGACAATTACGGGACTAATGATTAGACACACCTGAACCAAATGACATAATGAACTGAGACAGAAACTAGGTCACGGAGCACATGGGGAGCAAAAACACGCACAAGACAGTCCAAAACTCTGACAATATGTAGTCATGTTTAAAGCTATTGATTCTAAAACTTATTTATATTGCATATTATCTATACTATCTATATGTTTACAATGATTTTAAATAAAAGCTTAATAATTACTATTAAACTAAGCTGGCTTGTGTAATGGATTAAGGGTATAATAATTATATAAATAATATAAAATAATTCTAAAAAATAATCATCTATAAAAATCAGATGATTTTATCTTTAAAAATGTTTTACTATGTAGTGTCCTTTAATTTGGAGTAAGAGAAACTGGAGGAGTGGCTTTATTTCGTCAGAGACCTGCCACTTTGCTTGAAGCTGATTGGTCAAATTTCGGTTTGAGATCTCTAAACCAGAACATAACCTGCCCTGGAGCAGGTTAGCTGTGGAGCGTAAGTTACTTTGGCAGTGAACACTGCTAAAAGCCAAAACACTTTCATGGTACCTAAAACCCAGAGTTGGCGCAAACTAAACTGAAACTTACCTGGCTAGTCAGCTAAACCAGCTTCGTGGTACAGGCCCCTGGTCACCCTACTATAAGGTTTGGCTGTAGACCCTAAGGCCAAACTGATAGACACCCAAAGACTTGCCATCACAAGAGGTATATGGCGTTATGATGATTTCAGATTCATAAGACACATCTTTAACACTATTAATTACAATAAATAAGCAACTACTTGTCTAAAACAATCCAAAACATTTACCAGTGTGACATTGTTTTGTTCAATTTATGGGAAAAAATGGCAGATGTGTTTGTTAGATTTTTAGCATGAAAAACAACAGCATTGTATTTATATTTATGACATTTTACGAATTAACAGTTTTTTTACTGTGGCATTTTTCTGTTCTTAATGTTTTTTTGTTGTTTCAGTGTACAGGTAGTCATAATTTGAAATTCTGCAGCTAATGTAAAGTTTGTAATGTGAAGTGTTCAAGTAAATCTTTGTAGAATGTTTTTTTCTCTCTATTTCTATTTGTCTGCTAAATTCAGTTACTGTTTATGATTTTAGTTGTAAAGCCATGGCTTCCTCCAGCGGTATGTCTAAAAAAAGCCTCACATGTTCCATATGTCTGGACGTGTTCACTGACCCTGTAACCACTTCCTGTGGACACAACTTCTGTATGGTTTGCATCAGACGCCACAGAGACTGCAGTCCATGCCCAAAGTGCCCACTGTGTGGGAACGTATTGGACTCAAAACAAGATTTTAACATAAACAGAACCATTAAAGAAATTGCAGAGGGCATCAAAAGGAAACGGGTCCAGGAGAAGCCCAAAGTGTCCTGTGATAGTTGCCCAAAGAAGAAAATGCGCACTGCTATTAAGTCATGCTTACACTGTGGAACCTCTTTCTGTGAGTCTCACTTGGAGCCCCATAAAACTGCAGAAAAACTCATGAAACACAAACTAATTAACCCTGTGAAGAATCTTGAGGAATACATTTGCAAGAATCATGAAAGACCTCTGGATCTTTACTGTAGAGGTGATCAGACAGCCATCTGTCAGTTCTGCACCGAAAGTGACCACAAGAACCATAATACTGTTCCTCTGGAGAAGGAGAGTTTGGTAATTATATCTAGAATAATCATAGTATTAATAACAACTATGAAAATATACAAAATACTTTCCAACTTTATAAACATTACCAACATTTGTATGCTGATGCTATACTACAACCTACATTTCTTTATTTCCACAGAAACTGCTGATGAATAAAAAGATTGCGGTGCATCAGAAAATTCAGGACAAGCTGCGGAAGATTAAAGAAATTAAGCATTCTGTTAGGTTTAACAAAGTAAGTGGCATTGATTTGATTAGTAGGATTTTATTGATAAAGAAATTGTTATGCATTGCTTTTATAGTGTTTGGTCAATCAACTTCAAGGTTCTCAAGATCATTCAGTTTTATTTTGTATCATGGTTTGACAATGTTGTGATGATTTTCCATTTAATTATATTTTCTTCTTAAATCTCGCAAAAGGAAGCCAAAGAGAAGGAGACTGAAGAGAACATCAAGTTTTTTAAGGACATCTTTGACAGAAGCAATGCGGAGCTACTTGAGCTCACGGAGGAGAAGCATAAAGAAACAGAGAGACGAGGAAAAGAGCTTGTCAGAGAGCTAGATGAAGAGATTGTGGAGCTAAAGAGAAAACTAACTGAGCTGGAGAAGCTCTCACATCCTATGGATTTTACACAAGTCAGTCTTTCTCAACCATCCATTGTAAGAACCAAAGCCACATGTACACTTGGTTTATGGGCCTTTTCCCCTCTGTTGTAGATTATTAGCCTCCTGCGCAACCCCAAACATACCAAAAGCTCAAAAAACATCAGCATCAGCACTCTTGAACATGGAAGTATTCTGAGGAAGACCATATCACATCTTCAGAGCGTCCTGGATGAGAAAATGAGAGAAACTGGTAAATATTCACCATGTAACCAATCATATTTACTCCATAATACACTCTTTAATCAGACAGAAACACATTTTTTCATTCTTCTTGTAGTTTGCAGAGAGCTGCGGAGTATAAAACATTATGCAGGTATGGAAAATCTGACTACTAAAAGTTACATTTAGAATACTAGAAAATTAAGTTAAACTCTAAAGGCCGTTCATACTAAAAAAAAGGTCACCTTACAAGTAACAATAATGATAACTATTTTAGCATCCACACCAATGGACCATAGCTGTTTACTTTAAGCATGCTCTGATGTTTTATCATCTGCCACTTTAAATGGCTGAGCTCTTTAATGCAGGATGGATCCTGATTGGCTGTCAGGTGTTTTTGTTGTTCATCAGCTGGAAAAAAAATCATTCTGAAAGTGATTCCAACTATATTGGTTGTCATTTTCATTATAGTTGTGGTGTGGACTCTGCTATTCTTTTAAATTTAGAACAGTTTTTATATCACAGTGAAGTTCCCTTCTCATTCTTTGCTTAAGGGTAAAAGAAGTTTGAAATACCTGAGCAGTGATACTGATATCTAACATCCCAACATGACCCACACTGCTGAGAACGGTGTTTAGATGAATATGTAATGTGCTGTGCACTTTCCTCTCAAAGACAAAATAAACAAAACACAAATGATAGCAGTGAGAAAACAGCAGTTAAGGAAGTATCTGATTATAACAGCAAACAAACTTTATTTTAGCCTTATGACGTCACACCAGGTAGTTCTTCAATTTCACTTGACTTAACATAAAAGAAAATAATCCTTTATAGTGATTTGTTGTAATATAGTACCAAATTAAGTTTTACATGAATAAACGTGAAACAGCAACAAAAGTTTATTTTAACCTTTATATCATTTTTTCAGTGGATGTGACACTTGACCCTGATACAGCTCATCCTGAGCTCATGCTGTCTGATGATGGGAAAAAGGTCTGGAATACAGGCAAGTCACAGAAGATTCCTGACAGCCCAAAAAGATTTAATTATTGCTCATGTGTCTTAGGAAAGGAGGGGTTCTCCTCACAGAAATTTTACTATGAGGTTCAAGTCAGTGGGACGGAGTGGGATTTAGGTGTGGCAAAAGAATCCATTGACAGAAAAGGGCATATTGGGCTCAACCCTGAGAATGGATATTGGACTATATGGCTGAGGAACAGGGATGAGTATGCAGCGAATGACAGCCTCCCTGTCCCTCTCACCTTGAAAGAGAAGCCAGTGAAAGTGGGAGTGTTTGTGGATTTTGAGGGGGGTTTAGTCTCATTTTATGATGTTGAAGCCAGGTATCATATTTATTCTTTCACTGGACAGTCCTTTCCAGAAAAGCTCTATCCATATTTCAGTCCTGGAGAATGTGAGAAAGGACAGAACTCACATTCTCTGATCATTACACCTGTTGACTCAGTCGAATAAAACAAATGGAACTATTGAAATGAATAGTTATAATTATCTTTGTATAGTCTTAAACCTTTCAGACCTAAATCATGTTTCATGCTAATATCAGCATTCTTTATTTTTGTAGTCTAAATACTGAATGAATGATCATTATTCAAAAGAATCCTTTGTTGTTTTTTTTGTTTTTTTTTTGTAGTTATTTCTAATGTCTACTGTAATGGTACTGGTTCTGAACAGGACCTGTTTAAATATGAACTTCATTTATCACAACACTTTTAATAATATTATTGTTATGAATTGTGATATATTAATTTTTATATAAGCATTTGTCAAAAACTCTGTTTGTCAGTGTAAGATGTTTTCAAACATGTACATGAAACACAATGGAAAATAAATTTTGACATGAATCATTTATCATCTGAGAATATGTACTATACAAGACCAAAAAAAAAAACACCAAATACAACAAAAAAGAGAGAAAATAACAGAAAAGAAAGAAAAAGAAAAAACTAAAGGAAATTCAAAACATGCCATTATTTACAACATTCTAAATTATTTAATTTTCTCTCATTTCATGAGAATTCAAGAGAATTCCAATTTTGTACACTTAATTTCTTTTTTGTTATTTTGTTTAAACCAATGCACTTACACACACACACACTCTCACACATTCTTGCAAGCTTTATGCATCTTTACATTTTTAAAACACTTCATTCTGTATGATTTATAAGCTGTTTTCCTCATGTTTGCAAGACACAAAACATGTTTCCCATTGTCTACTGATGCAGAAGTTTTTGTTTGTTTTTCTTCATCTCCAGGATGTTTTCTTTTTAGTGCACCACTTTTTATTTTCAAAATTGCAGGAACTTTCTCTGATGTCACCATCTCGCCGAGTTTTTCAAGCAGTTCTGAGGTGTAATTGTGACCATCAGTGAAGTCAATGACATGGTACCTGTTCTGACAACTACGGACCACTTTTTGGAGCTTGCTGCTTTTTGAAATAAATGTGTGAACGGATTGCCCAAGATTTTTTAGTTCTTTGCCATGTGTAAAGATAATCATCATGTGATTTGTGGTCCCTGAACCTACTTGTTTTTTGAAGGTGTGGAAAAGACCTTGTTGTTGCTCACTAAATTTGGATATTGGTGTGACCCAGAGAATCACGTTAGGGCCAGGGTCAGATAACTTAACGCACTTCTCTATTTCTTCGGCCCAGCATGATCTGTGGGAAAAGAGATTTGGAGTGTCCACTACAGTGACCTTTTCCACTGTCTTCGCCATGGACACTTTGGTCACAGTCTCTGATCCACTTTTGCAAGGAAAGTAATATCCACCTAGGATGATGTTGCCTACTGTACTTTTCCCAGATCTGGAAGGCCCTATTAGAAGGATCCTTAAAGGATGTAGAACACTGCCAGGGTTCAACACTGCAGTTTTGAACAAGAAATAAACATAAACCAAGCAAACTTTTTAAAGAATATTTTAGAGCTTTTTTGTTTGTTTGTTTGTTTTTTTTTTGCCTCTGACATAGCAACATGTTAAAAACTTACAATCAGAACATTTTGGCCTTACCTTTTTTGTACATCAGCATGTATGGTAGGCTTGAGCTGTCAAAGAAAAAATAAAATACTTTTTCATACTAAATAATTCTAAGAAGAAATATTTTTTTCACATTTTTCACAAGAGAGAGAACAACACTCACTTTGTCAGTGGTGATTCTGAAGTCTGTAAATATTGACATAAATATTAAAGAGTCAAAAATTTGCTGATGCTACAACGCTAATCAGACCAACAAACAAATGTACCTGTGTTACAGTGCAGTCATCAAAACTATACCATTTTCCATTTTCATAAGATCTGATGATTGCATCGTAGTGTCCTCCACTGTATCCACCCTTATGGTTGATAACAGCATAAAGATCATATTTGGGCCTATTATCCTGCAGAGACAGATAAGGGTTTTAAGTGTTTAGACTATTTTATATTGAGATTATATAGCAATATACCTTTGATGGGATGATTCATTAATGATACCTCATTGGAGGTACTTGGAGGTAGACTTAGAGGTACATCCAGACAACATTCATTCTTCTTGTATCTCATCTGTATGTAATCAAAGTCAAACCTCTTCAGATGCAGTGTGAGAACAGAGGGATACTCATTGATTTTAGTCCACTGTAAGAGTTGAAAATTTGCAAGGAAAGAAAGAAAAGCTGCATGTTAAGCACATTGGGAACTAACATACCTAACCGCTTCAGTAATCGTAGGTTGATCATCTTTATGGGTGCTAAAATTCTCACATTTTTATTTACTCACAGTTTCTGTTTCTGTTTTGCAGTCACATTTATCACAGTACATCCAATCATCTTCTTCTAGTTTTGAATGTTTGATGAAGGTCTTCAGACCCTTTTCCTATTGGGTCAGAAAATTGTCAGTTTTAGGGGGAAGCTACTGCAATTCAGTCAAAAAATGTGACAAACATTAGCTTTGTTATGCATATGATGGGCATGATTAGTCTTCCTACCAAATCATACTTGTTATAATTTCCAACATCGATTGACAGAAGTATTGAGATGAAGGTGTTGGGTTCTGTGGTTTCTGTGTCACATTTGGCACATTTTGTTACATTGCTCATTTTGCCTTCAAATACCTGGGACAAATGCAACATGCTGTTTTAATTGGTGTGCGATTCATTTTTGGTATATAGGATGCTTCTTGATGTTACTGCATATCCATAAGTCATGAATGATAATAACAGACTCATTTAGAGTCAATTATTATATCTAATTCAAACAGAAACCGATTGAAGTTTATGTAACATACCTTAGAGGCACATGTTCCCACTGATTTTAAAATCTTCCGATAATACTCCACTGCGTCTTGTTGCATAACAACTTAAAAAAAAAGAAGTTTTTTTAAAAGACCAGTTCAAATAAAATAATATGCTAAACATGGAAGTGGATTATAGTTGATCAAACAAATGCAACTTTGTTGAAACAACAGTTGTTATATCACTATATTTAACGTGTAAATTAAATGAACCCACCATTTTTTATGCCAAGACTCTTGGTTACCCCTTCAGTTGTGGCTGCTTGTTTTGGCATCTGTCTAAACAGCTTTTGAAGCTGTAGCAACAGATTTTCTTCACCACTATCTCCAGGGGCTTTATAACTAAAAAGATAAATAAAAATGCAAAAGTGGTAAAGAAAAAGGTAGTAAGGAATAGTAGCATAATATTAGCAATATTCACAAAAAAATGTTATTTTACCTCTTCACTGCCTCTCTGAATTTTGGGGTCATGAATAGACATTGCAATACTGCATTTAAGTAGCAGGTGGCGCCTTGATTTTTCAGGCCATTATATTGGACTTCACTCCTGAATACAAAGTCCATTAGTTAACCTAATTTACATTTACTCGATATATTTCTAAAAGTGTCTCTAAGTAAAACTGAACATCAAAATGATCTGATTAGATTGGCTTTGATTTGTACATATCTAGACCTATTTTAAATGTTAATTTCACATGTGGTAATATGTTTAAGCAGTCAACCCACTTGTCATATATTTCAGGTGAACGCTTCAAGGCTGTGGGTTTTCTGAGGGTCTTGGTCTTCTTTCTGTTTGCGGACATTTTGATTTGGCGAGGATGTTTTTCGTCGTGTCGTCTGTTGGTTGATCTGTGTGTTTAATTACATTCCGCGACTAATTTACATGCAACATGTAGGCTATATTCTGAATTCTGTTTAGCCGTCGCAACATGTTTAAAACAATACCGAGATTTAACACAAAGGAAACTAATAATAAATTATATTCCTTAAATATGAATTAAATTCAAAAGAGGAATAGGTAACAATCGAGTAATTTAAGCGTTTACCTCAGTTGAAACTCGTCTTTTCTTCTGGAACACCGAGTAATTTCTTAGAGGACACAATGTACAGACCTACTGTCGATTAAATTAAAGCAATCAGCGATTTAAAACTAAGCTAGGCTATTATGTCCAATTGCGCCAAGTAACTGAGATGTTATAGTTTTACTTTCGATTTTCAAGTAGCCTACGCTAGCCTTTTTTCAGTCACGACAGAAAGTGGACTGAACATAACTGAACACAAGAACTGATCCTTTGATTGCAGGAGCTGTTTCTCACTTTATTACGATGATAACGATATGGAAGAAACAAAGTAAACCGACATGGTTTACTTAGCCTGCTACTTATATACTAAAGACATAACAATCACAAATCATATTCTTAAAAGAAAAAAAAAATCGATTTCAAAACACCTGAAAGTGGGTTTCAAACAATGAGCTCTGATTCCCCGATGACAGACAGATATTGTCCTCATTTTCAATAATACCATTTTACATTAGTGATCAAGTGAAGTCTCTGTGTTTAATAGTTTATTGTTTTGTCGACGAGATCTTCTTGAGGTGGAGTTGACTCTTCTTAGTTTCTTCTTAGCATGTTTGGAAACCTCCGGGTAGACGTAAAACCATGAAGAGAGTCGAGCGATCCTTAATTTGGTGGTCTAAAAACGTATCACTGTCTTCCAGTTGTTTATCTGTGTACAGCAGCCTCAGGGACGATGGATCATCCCCTGTGGGTTGAGATAAAGAAAGGTTAAAATATGAAAAACAGGCTACATATAGCATATTTTGCACAATTTGTTTAACCCATTTAAACATGTCAGTGGTAACCTTGAATAACTGGTTCAGAATACGAGACTTAATGGTTAAAAATGTGCGTTTATTAGGCTATTCCCTTGTCTCCACAGAGATGCCTGTTTATATTAAACGTCTTGATTGAATTGGTTAAACTTGTACGTTTTTATGTTTTAGATCTCACCTGCTTGACCGGGCAATTTTTCTGCAACTTTCTTTTTGAATTGCAAAACTGTCGTTTTGTTGAATTCGTCCTCTGAGGTCGCGACATCAATGGTCTTTTTCTCCCCCTTTATCCCAACCACCATGATCTGGTAAATCTTTCCCATTTTAGCAGAACACCTAGAAGCAAGACACTGCAAAACTGCGCACTATACACGTTTCACTTTCTGTTTTTATGCTTGCGAATTGATGACGCACTATTTGATAAAAATATAGCCGCTGGATTTAAATACAAAATAAGTAATAAATATAATTTAAAAAATGCCCCACACTCGATCCACGCACCACAAAAGCTAGTCATAATATTATGTCAATGGTGTGGCGTTTCGAATAAATTACAGATATAGCTACATTTAATTTAATTAACAATAGTCAGAATTGTAATACTCTCAGAAACAGCCCAAAATCCTTACAGTTATTTGAAATAATTCAGTTTTACTGTTAGGCTACAAATTCTGTTTAGTCATTATTAGCTATACGGGCCTATTAAGTAATATAGTGTAAGAATAAGTGTAGCTGCCTCTTTACGAAACACACTGTAAAATTACTGTATCTCGTTATATTACTGCATCTTAAACCTCACCGAGAAGTCATGTGACCTGCTGGAAAGCGAACAAAAGATTGTCAACTTTAGGTTTCATTTCTGAACCGACTGGAGCTGCTCGAGCAACAATGACAGATGAACAGCGCGAAGAAAAACGCTACGATCGCAGCGACACGACGCTAAAGTTTGTAACACGCCAGGATGACATAAGTATGTATACACCTGCTTCGCAATCAAAACATCAACTTGCATTTCAATGCGTTTCTAGAGAAACGCAAAGAATTATTGTATGCTCATAACAAGGCTTTTTTGTGCAAACACTAAAACTCCACTCCTTATTGAAAATGTTTCTCAGGCTCTCTTGGTAGCAGAAATATTTGTTGACCTGTTAACTGATGTACTTTCAGCCCTGGATGATGACCCAGAGTTTCTTCGAGCTGAAATGTCATGTGGCCATGCAGTCACTCCACAGTCACTGACTGGGTGGTGTCGTAGTCTGCTCGACCAGGTAATACAGTTCTGAAGAACCAGTACTTAGACAAATAACAGTAAACTTAGTTTGTCTTTGCTTCTTTATTCTCAGGGTCAGTACAAGTTCACATGCCCTGCACTTATTGGTGGTGAGATCACACAGAAGTGCAATGCAGAGTGGCTCTATGTGGAAGTGCGGAGGTTGGCTCTACTGACACAAGAGGAGCAGAGCCACTTTGAAGAGACAATGGCTGTCCTTGCTGCAGCTGAGTACTGCGAACACAAAACAGTGAGTTACTGGTATAAATTACACCTGAGATACATATCTAAAATTGATTCCATATGAAGAGTTTATATGAAGAAGAAACATAACTGGAGTTGGGTTGTTTTGATTAACTAATATTAACTTAAAAAATAGAGCTAACACAATAAAACACAATAAAAAATATGGTAACAATAAAAAAACGGAGTTAATTGTTTTTGCAAATAAACTCTTCATATATTGACTGTATTTATTTTCAGTGTCCTGGCTGCCAGACATTCGTTGAGAGAGCAGACATTACCAACCTCTGTGTCATGTGCACAATCTGCAAGGCTGAGAAGGGTCGGACATTTCACTTCTGCTGGCAGTGTATGAAGGAGTGGAAGGGTCCAGGCCCTCGATCTGACCGCTGTGACAACCCTGGCTGCATCAATCCTGACATAGAAAAACTGGCAAAGTGTCGTAATATAACACTTCCTGCTGTTAAAAATGTGAGCTGTCCCTCCTTGCGAGCTTGCCCCACTTGTGGCAACCTGTTGGAGCATGACACAACAGGGTGTAAGAATGTCATTTGTAATCGCTGCAGGGTAGAATTCTGCTTTGTTTGCCTGAAAGTGACTAAAGTATGCTTAAAAACAAGCACACACTTTACTGCCTGTTCAGACGGGGTCGCACCACGGCAGACCTCCATTCCTTCCTGGAAAAGAAATTAAAACCATTGGAGAAGCCAAACTAAATGTTTTAAACGTGTCAAGATAAAATGCTCTTTGAATTCAGTATGTGTCTACCAAATGCAAAAATGTAAATGCATAAATTACATGTGGTAGGCTATATTAAAATGTTCATGTACTCCTTTTGTGTGTGATTCTATAAAAAATCAGCTATATAAGGTGAAGGCTTCCATTGTTCTTATATTGACTGTTTTATTCTATTCTTTAAATAGAATGACCTGTTCATAACAATTTAAGTATTTGTTTGCTTCTGCAGAGGCAGAAATGAGAGTCAATTTAAAGATGTTTTCATATTGTAGAATGGTCACATGGCTGCTTTCCAGGTGTGGCATAAATTGCTCTCATATATAAATCACTTAGCTGAGAAATATAGTGCCATGGTATATTTGTACTAAAAACAAAAATTGGAAAAAATGATAAGAAAATTTAAACAACTGTTGTTTCCCAAGTATATAGGTAAACAAAGAAAAAACAGGAAGACATTTCTTAGTTCAAGTGTAGCCAATTTTGAAATGGAATTCCCCTTAAAGCCTAAATATAAAGGGAAAGTCAGCACAGATCAGGTATGATGCCAAATTCATCGTTATGACAGATATGTTGACAGGCAGGCTTAATAAATAAAGGGAGCAGAGATGCCACAGTTTCGGTTTCTGTTACACTGAAACCAAAAGTATTTGCTGTTTATATGAGAACTGTGCCTATGGATATCAAAGAGGAAGGCATTCCTTTATTATTCTCCAGCATTTTCCTGTTAACAAGCCAGTGGCTCAAATATTAGACAGGTAAACAATAATTATTGACAAATGGAGTTTCCCTTAAAGCCCAAAACATTTATGCAAATATGAACAGATCAGATGTGCTTTCAACAAAACTTAATGAAAAACATGAAGCAGTTAAATTAAATAACGCAATTATCATGCAAAAGTTGAAATATAAATACTGATAAAAACGGGTCATTCTGGGATGCATGATAATCTAATAACAATGTTTTACTCCTGATTATGGTTCATCTCACACTTAAGTCTTCAATCATTGAGCAATGGGAGAGGGGCTTTCCAACCTCTTCGAAACTTTTTTATTTTTAGAAATCACATTAACTGCTAGCTAACAGTACATTTCAAAAGAGAGTGCTTGGACATACTGTACTAGGACTATCAAGTACAGACTAATAAAGAAAGACTAGCAATGCCCTCTAGTGTATAAGTATGCAAGTAACCCTTAAAAGGTTGTTGTCAGCCGCATATGAAGCATCTAAGCTGTAACAGTAAAACAAATGACTTACATTAAAGGTTCGTAAACATTCAACGAACATAAATCTTTATATTCCTACCATGATTGTGGGCAGAGAAGAAAATCGCATAAAAGCAATTGTTGACCCAAAAATGAAAACTCACTTATGCTCAAATGATTAGTAGGAACTGGGGTTGTCTAAAGCTTAAAAAAAGCACAGAAACACATACAATTACGGCCTATAACGCATGTGAACTCTTTCAAAGGACTCTCTTCAGACAAAAATCTCATTTATGCTTCTGCAAATGCAAATTGATGTTCAAAACTCGTGCACACACAATCAGGACCATTGATAATCTAGATATGCAAGAAATGATTTATATATACATTTTTAAGTAATTATTGCTATATACTGCAGCTCTCCTAAATTGGTTAACACCTCTAATGATGTAGTCTTAATTTGTGAACCTGTGTATCCCCAAATATGGTGCATAGCATGAGATTTCAGCTCATCTATACCTTCCCACAGACCTTTTGGTTTCCTTCTGCTTTGTAATCGCGCTTCTGAAATCACAGCTTTCTTTAATACAAGTGAAACAGATCTCAAAAACTTGAAGACATAAGATGCAATCATTTTGAAAATGATATTTTTCATTATAGAGCAGACATTACAATGTTATAGACATTTCAAAACTTAAAGATGCACATGAAGAAACATGTCTGATTATGTTATCTTTATTTAGCATGAGTCAATGCATTTCATTCTAAACAAGAAAAATTAATAAAACTTTACAACAAAACAATTGGACCCATCCGTTAACATTAATAAAAGAAAAAAAAGAAAAACTCTTAACAGGGTCTATTCAGAAGCAGAACTATGACAGGGTGTTGTCTGTGTTGAGCAGCCACCCTGCTTCTGAGACTTCAGCTTCTTGTATTTCTGGAGGAGAGACGTAAAAAAAGGAAAAAAAGTTAACTACATAAATAGATGTGTTCAGTACTTTAATTTATATAAGTACCATTATTTTAAACCAGAAAGAAATTAAAGTGCAGTTAACATTCAGAATTGAATCGTAACTTGTACCTCCATGTTCTGGTAATGCTTTAGGCTACTACAGTGACTTTTCTTAGCAGTTTCCTCATTGGCATAGAATAGAGAGCAGAGTCTGCAGAAGAAACCCGTCTTGGGCACCACAAAGTCAACCCCTATGAAACATGACAAAAAATTGAATTAAGTTTGCTTGGAGGTAATGTTGTGATAATGCATTTAATTCAGTCATTGTTCACAGCATTATCAAACAAAGACTTTTTATATAAAGCCAATAGGTTGGCGCTGATGTTAGAATCTTTTCTAGTGGATCTCTTACCAATAGGATTGTCTGGGTTAAACGGGGGCAAGGTGAAGTCTTCAATCACAGGGGATTGAGAGCGGGCCTTCTTAGCCTCTGGTTCCTGTGTTGGCTCCGTCTCCCGACGTTGCTTGGACTCTTCTGCAAATGAAAACGGAACAAAGTAATAGGTAAGAACACTGGTACCAACAAACGCCAAACTATCAACGAGATTAAAATACCTTTAATTGTGGATTTTTTGTCAGAGACTGGTATGTCAACAGTATCACTTTCTGACTTTACAGAGTTGTCATCATCTTTAGCTTTCATCTTGTCTTCTGACCCTGAAGAGACCTCTGCAGTCAAAGAATCTGGAACTTTCATGGTTTCAGCCTTTTCAGGTTCTGGCTTAACATCAAGATCCATGGATTTGACAGCTACGGGAGGACTCTCGCTTATGGAAGCAGCTGCCTCTGGTTCACATTCTGCATTCGTCTCGGGCTCCTCTGCTTCTTCTGCACTCTGTATTGCCCCTCTTTTACCTCTTGTGGATCTCCTCACTACAGAGAGCAAAAGGAGACAATGGTGCTTACAAAACCTTGTCACTTTGGACTTAGAAATACATCTCATCCGATGGTTTAAAGAGAAACCATTTTACTCTTTTACTTTTACCATTTTTTCTCTTTTACTCACCTGGGGTCTGGCGTGTTCTCTTTTTGGCCCTTGTAGCTCTCTTTTTAACTTGCTTCTCTTCTTTGACATCTTCATTGGGTGGTTGTTCCTCTTCCTCCTCCCCTACTTCGTCCACAGTTACAAAGTTCATCTTGCGGAGCTCTTCAAGGTCACAAGCATCCTCTTCTTGGCTTGGTGAATTTACAGGCTCCTCTGGTATGATTGGTGTTGTGGTGCTTGGGATGGATGGTTTGTCTTCACTATGCTCCACTTCCTCAATCTCCTCATCATCACCATTGGCCTCATCCAGGGTTACAAGTGTCTGTAAAGACAAAGAAGAGGTCATGTCAGAACTAGGTAGCCTTAATGATTGTTTTGAACACAATTGTTGGGGTAGCAACCAAAAAAACTGACCTCAGGATTGAATGAATCAAACTCCTCCTCTTCATCAACAATCTCATCCAATGTGACTAGGCCTTGGAGTTCTTTGTCCAGCTGGTATTCTTCAACCCCCGTTTCATCATCGCCAACCTCATCAACCGTTACAAGTGTCTCAGGCACTTCATCAGCCTTTGAATGCTGTTCCTCATTTGTTTCATCAAGAAAATCTTCCTCACCCTCACTGACCTCATCAAGAGTGACCATTGCATCATGGGATGGAATTTCAGAGATCACTGTTGCCTCATCTTTTTTGTCCATCACTGGGGCAGAGGTTTCAGGCTTCTCGGGATGGACATCTTCTGATTTCTCTAAAGTTTCTGCAGAAGTAGGTGGGCAGACTTCCTTCTGTGAAGGAGAGGAAGAAACTGACTGGTTTGGCTCAAATTCATCCAAGGCCCCAATGTCAGAGTGTTCTTTCACGGTTAAAAGGGTCTCAACATTGTTGTCCATCTCTGCTGAAGCATTTTTTGCTACAGTACAAGGCTCTGTTGTCTCGTTCTTAACAACGGCTGTTTCCATCATATTTGTTCCCAGCGGTTTATCAGCGCTCTCTTCCTGAGGCTCTTGCTCTTCTGGCTTTGGAGGTGCAACAACTTCTGCAGCTGGTGTGGTTTCTTCAATCTTGTCTTCTATTTTATCTGCACATTCAATAACTTCAGGTTTTCCTATCTCAGAAGCAACAATCTTGTCAGTTTGTTTTGTTTGATCAGCTGGACCTGACTCTGCAATAGGAGAGACTACAGAGTGGGAATCGGGTTTATCCTCGATCTTCTCATCATTGACTGAAGACTCCGTATTTGAGACCACAGTGTCCTCTGCATCATCCCCTACTTCATCAACGGTCACAAACTCATCAATGTTAAATGGAAACAGTTCCTCATCATTTTCCTGGAAAGCACAAATTCTAAATCAACTGAGGATCTCTAGTTAATAGACTGCAGACGTTAAATGCTGACACTTACCTTCTCAGCTGTCCTTGTTTTTGAGTGACTCCTCGAAGGCTGTGAGTTTTTGCTATGACTCTATAAGAAAGCAAATAAATCAAGCGAAAAAATTAAAATTACAGAGCGATTAAGAAAAACAGAAACATCAAGGTATTATTTCAAAAATCTTAAAAAAAAATAGCTATATATATACTTGGTACACCTCACCCTGCGATCAACATCATGCCCCCTTAAACGCTTTGATGGAGGGCTTGAACGCTTTGCTTGAGGGCTGGATTCCCGCCTGCTCCTCCGGGAGGAGGAGGACCCAGAAGATCCGCCACGCCTAGTGGTAGGACCATCTTCTTCAGAATTACCCCTGCTCCTGTGTCTAGCTGTTGGCTCTTTCTCTGGGGATGAGTTGTCCACAGGCTTGCTCTTGGACCCGGAGTTCTGAGACTTCCTCTCTTTCTCGGCCTGGATCTTTTTGCTCTCAGCTTGAGTGGTCTTCTTGGTCGCTTGAGCAGGCTTCTTTGACGGACCTTTTGTGGTTTTCTTCTCTGCAGTTTTTTTCTCCATTTCTGCCTTCTGTTTGGCTTCCTCTTCAGCACGTTTTAATGAAGACTGTAAGCGACACTGATGGACAGCTAATTCAAGGGCCTTCAAAATCTCTTGCGTAACCGGAGGAAAGTCCAGAGACTTCTCATCAATCTGGAAGGGCTCAAGCACCATTTGGGGACTGTTTGAGGCACATGTAACTGTGACAGATGAATTACTGACAGTTTGATCAGAAGTGGAGGGTAGGTCAGAGGCAGGATCAAAGGTTGCAATGAAGTCAGGTGCAACAGCTGCAGGGACATGCTCTTCAGCAGGTTCGGTTTGATTACTAGACTGAGGGTTTATGTCCATCTCTAAAGGTTCAGTTGGTTTCAAGTCATTTGACTTGCCCTCGTTTTCCATCTTGAGCTTGTTTGTTTCCAAAACTACTTCTTTGACATCAGTGCCTTTGGTAGCTTCTTCTGGACTCTGGGTCTCCATGGCCTCTACTGCAGTTTCCTCACTGCTAACAGTTGAAGCAACAATCTCCATTTCTGACTTGGACTCATCTTCTAACTTTAAATTGTCAATTTTGCTTTCTTCCACAGATATAGGAACCAATTCCTTGGGAACATCTTCAGCCTGCAGGACATTCTGATCGTTTTTCTTGAGCAATGTCCCTGTCTGGTCAGTTGTGTCAATTAAAATGGAAGATTCTGAGGAAGCCAATTCATGCTCTGCTTTTGCAGACTCCACTGAAACAGCGGATTCTCCGGAGAGAACTGAGGATGCAACTTCAAGCTTTGTTTTCCCAGACTCAACTGAAACTGCAGATTCTGAAGCGGAAACAGCGGATGCAACTTCAAGCTCAGTTTTTCCAGATTCTGTAGCAGGAACAGAGGATCCAACTTCATGCTGTGTGTTCGCAGATTCAACTGAAACGGCAGATTCCGCAGGGACTGATGATTCAACTTTAAGCTCTGCTTTCTCAGACTCAGCTGAAACGGCAGATTCTGAAGAGGGAACAGAGGATTCAACTTCAAGCTCCTTGTTCTCAATCTTAGATTCAGCCGTGGGAACTGAGGATGCAGCTTCATGCTCTTTTTTCTCAGATTCAGTCTCAAGGGTCTCCATGACAGTTTCATTAACAGCTTGGGTATTCTCCTCTGCTTTATTCTCAGGAGTAGTTGTTTCTGCATTAGCTGACTCATCGACTGGAATGTCTTTGGGAACTGCAGTAACTTTAGTTGCAGCTGTATCAGCATTCATCTTTTCATCAACACTTTCTTTCAAACTTAATTCACTATCGCTTATAACAATAATTTTCTCTCCTTTAGCCACAATAACAGCATCAGTTTTTGGAGCTTTGTCTTTTGTGACAGGTGGACCTGCAGTAGATGCAGGAGAAGCTGATGCCGCAGCCACTGGCTTTTGGGCTTTGTCAGTGTTAGGTTTTTTTATTGTCGCTGCTGTTTTACCAGGAGGGTTTGCTCTAAGAGGAGAGTTAAATATGAGAGAGAAAATTATTTTAACATTTCCAGAACCCTTTGTAAAAAAAAAAATAAATAAATAAAAAAAAAATATATATATATATTTTCTCTCATCTTACCCTTTTGCTTCTGGCTTCTTTTTTAGCTGTTAAATAAATAACAACATAGTTATTTGCATTTTTAATGAATTGCCTCTGTAAAAGCATGTAAATGGCAAACAATACCAGCTGAACTACCTTGATTGGTTTGGCTAGTTGGAAGGTAAGGGTACTATTCTGGACCACACAATGAAACTTGAGGAAGCGAGCGAAGATAGTCCTGGCAGTAGCAGCATTCTCCATTTCAAAAATAATCTGAGATTGAAAGAAAATAAAACAATAATGCAACTGTCAGCTAAGATCTCACATTTCCCTTTAACAATAGAAAGTAGATTTAATAAGCTGGAAGATTAAGACAAAATGTTTATCACTACATTATTGTTTTTCCTGTTTCTCTGCAAAGATATTATGTGAGCAAAAAATAATAATAAGATTGTTTAATTAATATAGAAGTTGAATTTTGCTTACCCTGCCATTAAGAGGCAAAACTTTCTTGAAGGCACCATAGCGTTGAATTATGGTTTCTACTTCCTTGATTGCCCCAAGTGTTTTTGGCACATTACTAACAATGAGAAGGCGTTCTGGCAATGTGACGATTTCCTGTGGTAAGGAGGAAAAAATGAGAGTCTGAGACATGACAAGTTTTTAATTTTAATTAATCTTTTTGGCATTTACTTACAGGCGATTTCTCCATGCCCATTAGCACTCTGAATACTGACTCCTTTGGGGCAGATAAAGATAAAACATTCAGTCAATACTAACCAGAATTAATCAAACGAATATAAATGTACTTGAGACATAATGCTCTTTCTCTGATAGACAACAGAGAGAGTTAATTTTTATTGCATTTTTAAGCAACAACACAGAATGGTTAAAAACCAAAACATACATCATAAAATGTTTCATGGACATTTAGACTTTTTTCCCTACGCATAACTTAGAGATGGAGTGCACACTCACAGTGTAATTCAGGTCGATAGGTTGCATCATCATCTTGACCGTTATCTCCTTGTCTTGCACTTTAGCTGGTGTCTCAGAGTAGGCCTTCACCATTGCTTCAACTGCCTCTGTGTTGGGCATCTGCAGATAGGCCTAAAAAAGCATAAAAAAATATTGTTAAAATATATAATACACAATTATATAAAAAAATATATATATATACATATTAATATAATATAATAAAAATAATATAAAAAGAGATGTAATTTCCTAATATTATTACCTTTTGTTGAGTGATTGCTATGAAAGGAGTTGCAATGAAGCCATATGGTTTAGCAAGGTTGGTGAGGTCATCCTCAGTAACCCCTTCCTTTGGAAGATTTGTAATCTCAACTATATTTTTTCTCCAGGGTATTTCCTGCAGTCAAAGAAACAATAGAAGTAGCTGTTTTAATGAACTGAATTGTTTTTATATGTGGAGAAAAAAAAACAGTTTAGACAGAGAACACAAAATAACATACCTTCTTTACCAGTTTCTTGGCAACTGCGGTCTCTGCCAAATTACACAAATAAATGTTATACAGATTGTCCTGCATGACCACAAGAAGATGAAGATGCAGTCACTTACCTGAACCCTTAGCAGGGGGTTTAGCTTTAGCTGTCTGTACAGTCTTTTTGGGGTCACTCGGCTTTCCCTTGGTCACTTGAGACGTCTTGGAACCTGTCGCCTCTTTAGCTTTAGCTGACAGAGGTGCCTTCACTGGGTTTGCACCCTTTACTTTTGCTTGGGTACTTTTGGGTTGGTTTTGGGTTGGTTTTGTTGTAGTCACCTCTTTTCTGTAATAGGACACAAATGCATCACACAAATTACAGAAGCTTTTGCAGTAACACTTGTGTATAATTCGAAAACAAGAAAAATAAAAAGTCAACAGTCTACATGTACTGAACAACCGCTGCATGCGTGAGACCTTACTTCTTAACAGGTTTTTCAGTCTTAACAGATTTTCTCCCATCATCATCTCTTGCATCCTACAAAAACGCACAAATTGGATTTAATGTCAGGGCTTGGTATGGTTCATCTGTAAGGGGACTTGATATAGAGTCAAACATACCTTCTCCATGCAGACCTTAATAACCTGCCCACGAATTGTCAGGTTCTTACAGTTGAGCAAAACTTTGGCATCCTCCTCTCTCGCCATACACACGGAGGCCTGAGGAGTGTAAGAACCACAAACATTTGCAACAGCTCCACCAACACCATTTCAAATGCACATATTTGCATTACACTACCACTCAAATGTTTCAGGGCCAGTAAGTTTTACTTTTGAATGATACTGTATATTTTTTCATAAATGTGACCCTGGACCACAAAACCAGTCATAAGGGAAAATTTTATTTATACATCACCTGAAAGCTGAATGAATAAGCTTTCCATTGATATACGGTTTGTTAGAATTTGACAATATTTGGCCGAGATGCAACTATTTGAAAATCTGGAATCTGAGGGTGCAAAAAAATCTAAATACTGAGAAAATCGCCTTTAAAGTTGTCCAAATGAAGTTCTTAGCAATGCATATTACTAATCAAAAATTAAGTTTTGATATATTTACTGTAGGAAATTTACAAAATATCTTCATGGAACATGATCTTTACTTAATGTCCTAATGATTTTTGGCATAAAAGAAAAATCAATAATTTTGACCCATACTATGTATTTTTGGCTATTGGTATAAATATACCCCAGCGACTTAAGACTGGTTTGTGGTCCATATACATACATACATACATACATACATACATATACACATACATATATATATATATATATATATATATATATATATATATATATATATATATATATATATATATATATATATATATATATATATATATATATACACACACACACACACACACATACAGTGCCTTCTGAAAGTATTCATACCCCTTCATTTTATTCATGTTTTATGTTGCTGCCTTATGTTAAACTGCTTTAAATGACTTTTTTCCCCCCACATCAATCTACACTCCATACACTATACTGACAAAGCAAAAGCAGAATTGTCACAACTTTGTAAATTTATTAAAAAATAAAAAACTGAAATAAGTACATTGCATAAGTATTCATACCCTTAGCTAAATATTTAGCTGAAGCACCTTTACAGTCTCAAGTCTTTTTTGTTTGATGCGACAAGCTTTGCTCATCAGCATTTGGCAATTATCTGTCATTCTTCTTCTCACCTCTTAAGCTCTGTCAGGTTGGATGGGGGCAGATGCACATTTTCGGGTTTCTCCGGAAATATTTGATTGGGTTCAAGCCCAGGCTGTGGCTGGGCCACTCAAGGACATTCACAGAGTTGTCTATAAACCACTCTTGCTGTGTGCTTAGGGTCATTGTCCTGTTGGAAGGTGAACCTTCTGCCTAGTCTTGAGGTTCTGAATGCTCTGGACTGGGTTTTCATTAAAGCCATCTCAATATTTTGGTGCATTGAGATTTTTTTCTACTCTGACGAGTCCCTCAGTCCCTGCCGCTGAAAAACAGCCCCACAGCATGAGGCCGCTACCAGCACACTTTACTTTTGGGATGGTACTCTGCAGGTGATGAGCAGAGCTGGTTTCCTTCAAACATGATGTTTGGAATTGAGGTTCATCAAACCAGAGAATCTTGTTTCTCACAATCTGAGGATCCTTTAGGTGCTTTTTTGCAAATTCCAAGTGTGTTTTCATGTGTCTTCACTGAAGAGAGGATTGAGTCTTGCCACAACGCCATGAAACCCAGATCGGTGGAGTGTTGCAGTGATGTTTGTCCTTCTGTAGATTTCTCTCATCCCCGCATATGATCATGGAGCTCAACTAGAGTGACCATCAGGTTCTTGGTCGCCACACTAACCAAAGCCCTCCTCCATCAATTGCTCAGTTTGGCCAGAAGGTCAGCTCTAGGAAGAGCCCTGGTTGTTTCAAACTTCTTCCATTAAGGGTAACAGAGATTAGATGCTTCTGTGAACCTTCAATGCAGCAGAAGTTTTTTTCTGAACTCTTCCCCAGATGTGTGGCTTGACACAGACCTGTTTCTGAGCTCTACAGGCAGTTCTTTTGACCTCAGGGCTTGGTTTTTGCTCTGATATGCATTATCAGCTTTTAGACCTTTTATTAAGACGTGTGCCTTTCCAAATCATACCCATTAAATTGAATTTGCCACAGGTTAACTTCACTCGAAGTGTGGTAACACCTACAAGCAATATGAATGCTCCTGAGCTAAATTTCAACTGTCCCGGATAAGGGTATGAATACTTCTGCAATGGAAACAATTATTATTTTTTTAAATAAATTTGCAAAGATGTTAAAAACCTGTTTTTTGCTTTACCATTATGGTGTATGGAGTACAGATTGATGTGGAAAAAAAGGAATTTAAAGCAGTTTAATATAAGGCCGCAACATAACAAAATGTGTAAAAAAAATGAAGGGGTATGAATACTTTTGAAAATATATATACAGGTGCATCTCAATAAATTAGAATGTCGTGGAAAAGTTTCAGTATTTATTTCAGTAATTCAACTCAAGTTATGAAACTCGTGTATTAAATAAATTCAATGCACACAGACTGAAGTAGTTTATGTCTTTGGTTCTTTTAATTGTGATGATTTTGGCTCACATTTAACATAGACCCACCAATTCACTATTTCAACAAATTAGAATACTTCATAGGACCAATAAAAAAAATATTTTTAGTGAATTGTTGGCCTTCTGGAAAGTATGTTCATTTACTGTATATGTACTCAATACTTGGTAGGGGCTCCTCTTGGTTTAATGACTGCCTCAATTTGGCATGGCATGGAGGTGATCAGTTTGTGGCACTGCTGAGGTGGTATGGAAGCCCAGGTTTCTTTGACAGTGGCCTTCAGCTCATCTGCATTTTTTGGTCTCGGTTCTCATTTTCCTCTTGACAATACCCCATTGATTCTCTATGGGGTTCAGGTCTGGTGACTTTGCTGGCTGGTCAAGCACACCAACACCATGGTCATTTAACCAACTTTTGGTGCTTTTGGCAGTGTGGGCAGGTGCCAAATCCTGCTGGAAAACGAAATCAGCATCTTTAAAAAGCTGGTAAGCAGAAGGAAGCATGAAGTGCTCCAAAATTTCTTGGTAAGTGGGTGCAGTGACTGGGCAACAGTCAAGTTCTTCTTCTCCTTAGCCCAGGTAAGACGCACAAGAGGAATACGACAACTGTAGCCAAATTCCTTGACACGTCTGTGTGTGGTGGCTCTTGATGCCTTGACCCCAGCCTCAGTCCATTCCTTGTGAAGTTCACCCAAATTCTTGAATCGATTTTGCTTGACAATCCTCATAAGGCTGCGGTTCTCTCGGTTGGTTGTGCATCTTTTTCTTCCACACTTTTTCCTTCCACTCAACTTTCTGTTAACATCCTTGGATACAGCACTCTGTGAACAGCCAGCTTCTTTGGCAATGAATGTTTGTGGCTTACCCTCCTTGTGAAGGGCGTCAATGATTGTCTTCTGGACAACTGTCAGATCAGCAGTCTTCCCCATGATTGTGTAGCCTAGTGAACCAAACTGAGAGACCATTTTGAAGGCTCAGGAAACCTTTGCAGGTGTTTTGAGTTGATTAGCTGATTGGCATGTCCCCATATTCTAATTTGTTGAGATAGTGAATTGGTGGGTTTTTGTTAAATGTGAGCCAAAATCATCACAATTAAAAGAACCAAAGACTTAAACTTCTTCAGTCTGTGTGCATTAAATTTATTTAATACACGAGTTTCACAATTTGAGTTGAATTACTGAAATAAATGAACTTTTCCATGACATTCTAATTTATTGAGATGCCCCTGTATATCTCAGTAAGGCTGACATAAAACATGAATTCCAAAGGAGTGAAGGCCACATTTTACAAAGAGGTTGATAAGCCACTAATTAACTACCTGCACTGTGATGCACTTTCAAAAATCAATGCAAAATAACAATCACAAATGATAAACACCATTTCTACCTCTTTAATCGCCTTGAGGAGGATGGCAGTATAAATCTTGCCAAAAGGTTCAATGGCATCAGTCAGTTCTTTGCTTGTAGTCCCATGAGGAATTCCCATGAGCCTCAACAAACAAGATGTGCCAGGGGCATCCTTGGGTCTTGGCTTCATATCATGCAGAAACAAAGATAGCAATTTGATTTCATGCATAATTATTAACACATATACAACTACATTAATCTCTACTCTTTTCAAAAATGTTTTCTAATGACCCTAATAGAAAAATGACAATACAATGACCTTATAGCCAAAGTAATAGAGAAACAAACAGCCTGTAACAGCAATATGAGGACATACCTTGGGAGTGCTGGAGGACTTTGAGGTGGAGGTTCTGCTTGACTTGGAGCACTCAGGTCTCTTAGGAGAGGACGACCGTTTCCAACTACTGCTGATACTGCTTCCCTTTGATGAGGAAGTAGTGGAACTACTTTTCTTCTTTGCTAGCTCAGCCAGCAGGGCTGGTGCCAAGGATTTCACCACAGCCTTCAAAGTATTACTATCTGTGATTGAGGAAAGCTCAGCTGTGGGCAAGAAAAGAACTTCATTCATTAGTACGCCAAGTGAAACTGTATATTACATTGCAAGAGCATTGCAATGAAAACTCTTACCAGAAGACATGAGTTTCATGGCCAGTCGTTCACTACTGCTAGATCTCTGCTGCCGGGAGGGGCTGCTCCGACGGGGGCTCGAACGGTGTACAGGAGAGCGCCTACTGTAACCTGGAGATCTTGACCGTTGAGATGGTGGACTACGGGACCTCTGTCTGTAAGGACTGACTCGAGACTTCCTATGGGGTGACCAGCTGCGACTTCTGGAACGCCGGTACCTTCTAGGGCTTCTGGAGCGAGAATGGGATCGGGAGCGTGAACGGGACCGTTTGCGGCGGCTTGAGGAGTCATGGTGCCGCTTCGGGCTGGGGGATCTGGAGTACGAGTGCGATCGGGTGTGCCGCTTTGAGCTGCTGTGTTCTGATTTGAGCTCAGGTCTGTGGATGATTGACACATTTTCAAGTGAATTTAGAAGCCTTTTTACATCTAGACAATTATTGTGAATTATAAGATGGTTTCTACTTCTTTTATTTAAGACTGGATATCATAGTGATTTACCTTGAAACAGAGACAGCCTCAACATTCCAGTCAGGATATCTAGAATTACAAAACAAGAATACAGTTTTTCGATAGCTGTTAAATAAGAAATTCTCTAATGGAATTCTTAGAAGCCAACCATAAAAAACACTCACTGTTTCCTAAGACGTCTACAACTCTCAATGTGAAGATTTGTGTTCTGATGCTCAAGCCAGTCCTGTGAACAAACAAAAATGCTTTAATTATCAATGGCTTTGCTTTCATTAACGCTTTAATAATCAATAATACTTTAAACATTGCAATTGTAAAACAGATGCACAAAAATTCTGAATATTGAGCTAAAAACTTTCAAAAAAGAAAAAATGAAATACCAGAAGTCCAAATTTATGACATGATAAAGTTTGTTAGTCCTACTATAGTCTCATTAGAACAAAAAGTTCATGATTTTCATGCCCAAACTTTTTCCAACATGAAAAAAAAATCCAAAGCGTGGCTTCAAGCATTATGAAGATGGAGATCGCCATCTGCCTTTTGTCTTCAGCATTGTGGAAAGTCATCAGGTCTGCCTTCACAACAGGTAGAGTATTACAGCCAGTCCAAAGTCTTAAACTAGGTTTCAACAAAATGGTTTTTCACCAGGCTTCCCCAGGTTTCCAGAAAACTGACTGATAGATCTCCTTCTGAACCCAGAAATGACTTGAAGTAGTCAAGATACAGTTTTTTTCCTCACAGCCAGTTATTATCTACTCTTTACATCAGCTTGTTGGCTAATATTTTTTAACCCACAATGAGGCAACTGCACAATTAATGAGCAATTAAAGTTAACAAACATTAAAATTTCATTTGCAGGTTTCTGACATTTTATTTCATAGTTAAATTTAGTACAGTTTAAGCTCAGAGTTCACCAACACATTTAAATGAATGAAACAGCAAGTGAGACCCTTTACATACAAAGCAACAACAAAAAAAGGCTTTCAAATGAGGCACTACTGGGTAAGAAGATACTCACCTTAATCTTGATACATTCAATGTTACATAGAGAGCATGTATGCGGAAAGATTCTTGGAGTAGCTGCTGAGTAATCGTTCATCATGGTCGGAGTTGGAAGCCTCTTTGCGGCAGGCACGCTGATTGGAGGAGAAAGGAACGGGATCCAGTTGGCATTCGGACCTCCGGAGATATTGTCAACGGTCATCATAGAAAGAAGTTGAGGCGGTATCTGCGCAGGAGGGCGACTGGAAGATGGCAGAATAGGCTGGGAAGCAGATGGTCTTGCTGGAATCGTCTTAGTGGGTCTCGGATCTACTGGTGGAGGTTTCTGAAACTTTGGAACTGGGCCTGGAGCTGGTTGACGTAGCTGAGGATGCTTTGTGATGTCCACGCCGCTGAAGGGTGGTCCAGAGACCTCCCTCACATACTTTGGTGACTCTTTAGGCAGGTGTTCACTTGCATAGCCATCCGGACTCTTCTCAGGATAGCCAAATTTACTAGAATGTCCATAGTCAATAACTTTGTTGAATTCAGATCTCGCATCAACGTCCCTCTTAGCTTTACGCATTCGGATGTCCCGTAAAATAAACGGCAGGTTGTCGGGGGTCAGCTGATCATCTGGATAGTGGCTCAGAAGTTCTAGGTCCTCGCTGGAGAGTCCAAAACTTGCTAGGATGCTGCTGGCACTTTCAGAGGTGTAGCGTGAAGGGCGCTGTTCTGGCGGAGGCTGGCTGTCCAAACCACTTGATCCTCCACCAAAACCTGCAGACGGGAACAGCGGTGAAGAACTGGAAGGACGGTCCAAACTTGAAGACGCGAAGAGCTTGCTTGGGGCTTGGTATATGGACCAGTCCACCTCGTTAGATCGTGAAGTCCCTGAAAAGCCACTGCCGGAAGAAAGCACTTCATTTCTTGTATCCTCTCTCATGCGGGGATCTGCTTTTTTGGGTTGCTGGAGTATTTGAGTGAGAAGGCGAACTTCCTCACGGGCTCCCCGAAGGTTCCGGTCCATGGCGGCTTCCAGACCCGGGGAAATCTGAGACTGGCGCTGTCCCAGTGAGAAGGGCTGGTTGACTATCAATCCCCCACGAGAACCGGATATGGAACCTGGGCCAAGACGGGCTGCCCCTAGCTCCATTCGAGGTTGTGACCTAAGACCATACTGGCCAGGCATGACGGGTCTCTGACCACTGGGGAACGGCCCTCCACGGGGATTATATAATGGATGTGACATAGTGACCTTGAGCAAGTTGAGCAAGGTCAAAGCAGGTGGAGCAATTGCAGGCGGAGTGACGCTTGTGCCAGCAACTGCATTCAGCTGGTGCAGTGCCAACTGAGTCTTTATCTGTGCCAACTGGAGGGAGACAGGGCCTAAAAGCGGCAGACTCCCAAAATGCCTCAATGCAACAGGGGGCACACAACTTTCCAAGAACAATGAAAAGCTGGAAAAATTAGGGGGGAAAAAAACACACAGAAAGGGTTATTGGCTTGTCGTCTTCACGTCTTCACACAGAAATGGCAAAACGGATGTGACCATTTTCCCCTTCTGACACACACTCTCAAGTCTCCAGCTTCAAGGGATTTAAACTGGTTTCCATGTCTTCACTGAAGAAGAAAAACAGCAAGCAAAAAGGACAAGACAGACAAAGGAATATAATATCACAGTTTAAGAGTATCTTCACTTCACTGAATTTTCATGCATGAGTTTTAGTAGGGTTCTTTTTTCGCCTGAATGAGAACAGGGAGGGACAAACATGCCTCAACACAGGACAACATGATAGGCCAGACTGTAAATTCATAGATATTAGGCAACTGTACATTATTAATAACCTGTCAGCAGTGCTTTGACCTTTTACATTAATGCTGGTTTGATGTAATTAGAGTCTGGACTGTCAATATTGTCTATCCCTGTCAAAAAGATCACTAAGTTGACTCCTCTTCATGAACAGCTCAATGAAAAAATAAAGGGACTAAGAATCTACTTCTGTAAAAAACAAAAAAAAAAAAACTACAGAGCCACTGCACTGAACATTTATGAAAGAAAAAAAAAAAAATCAACAATTTCTAACTAAGCAACCAGCGCAGTGTTGCCAAGTCCGCAGTTTTCCTGCGGAATTGGACTACTTTTAAACTGTTGCTACGGGTTGTTTTTAAGTTTTACTAGTCCGATAGCCAATTTTCACTGGAATGAGACTGGGCTAGTTTTGAGTACCAGTTGGACTGGTTTTGTTAGGCAGACTTGGCAAACCTGCAACCAGGGTTGCTTTTTTCAATGGTCTCTATGATCTACTTAGGAATATAATGGTTTTGGGACACACAGTCCAGATCAAATAAATCAAAAATGTGATTGGCGAAGCACTACAATTAATCTCTTTTTATATTAAGTTTTTCCAACAATAAAAGTGTCAGAAAAGTCAAAAGGAAATAGCATTCCACTTCTATAATGTCTTATACTTCCAAGTTAAAAATAAATAAATAAAAATAAAGACTGTAGGGCAGGACATAGTTATATCCAACTTGGGAACAATTCCTTTTCAGATTTGTCTTTATTTGCCATCACTGCCATAACCTTAGTTAGTTGGTATTGTAGTTGGCATTAAATGAAATTTCACCATTTTTTTTCTAAATGCATGTTTTTGATCTTATTGTGAATGATTCTCCCATGTATGCATTTGAGAGATTAATCTACTACATTGTTGAAATATTATAAAACCTTTTTTTTTTCTCAAGAATAATGTGCACTAGTAAATTGTGCATATGAAGACCAATATTACGCATGTAAATGGGTTCAATTCTGATTTTGATGTTGATTCCTTTGATATAACTGATTAATTCAAAACATGCATAAATACAAAAATTAAAACGTAGCAGTCTAAATTTCAAAATTTAATAGAAGATATGCAAAATTGCATCATCAAACATCCATCTGAAACTCAAAAACACTGGGTTTTGGATTACACTTTCTGTCATTACCCTGCAGAAAGTGTTTTAAAGGGAACATTTACTGCAAAACGAAACTGACTCAGACGTGAGCTCGCCATCCAGCGACCGAACAGTAATAGACCGCCTCACACAGCAGCCATTTCTGATAACAGGCCTAAACCCGTATTAAATGTCAACCACTGGACACTAAACGGAGGTACTCTTCCGGTCATTATGAAGAAAGATACAGAAACACGATATGATATTATAACCCAAACATCTGCTTCAGTCCCCCTCTAGACAGAATTGGAGAACAAACACGTACTGCAAATGAAGGGCATGAGTCGTGCAATATCGTGTAAACATCTGCTAAAACACATATTATTCATGAGACTGAACAGCTGACCAATCGATGGTGCGGCATTATACCCAAACAATTATCTATAACGCTACCATTACGCAACCGCTGACATCGCTAGATCGAGCGTCGATCATTTTAATGGAAGCGTTATAGTCTGGATGGGGTGATGTTTTTGTGGCCAGTGTACCGCATACAAAATGAAAGCAATGTTTAATTGCATGAAACACGCAGTGAGAGTGATCTGATGTGCAGATCGGTCATGAAATCAACCCGATAACGTTACATGCAGGCCTCTGGCTCTGCAGCTTCGCCTCGATCAGTCGACATCGTCATTTTAGAGAGGAAAAATGATTTTATTCCACAAATAAAGCACCACATTTACGCTAGAAGGGTTCCCAACACAGTTGAGATGCACTACAATAACATACCTCGTACTTTAGTATGTAAAATCTTACTGTGGAAATCCGACGAGGAAAAGGCTCCGCTGTCTGGGACGTTCGGCTTGCGTCTCAGACCTGAGCAAACGATTGAAGAGTTGACCCACGAGTCAGGAAAACCAATCAAACCCGAACTCTTGTGACACGGAAGACTTTCGGTCTTTAAGTTATTATTACGTAAAGACTAATTATTTCGCGAGACGGGTGCACTTTTTTGCACAGTAGTTAACTAGAGACAGGTTTTACGCCGTTTCTTGTAAACAGCAGAGAGGGGATCGTTTTCCTTTAAGGACATCCAGGAGATGGCGGTGTTGTCATTTTTGAGGCTAGTCTGACTTTATTTCTGGTAAAGACTAGTGGTTAAAATATCACGTCTGAACAATGTGGGCATACAAACATTTCACTTCCCACATACTTCAATGAAGCTAAATATCTAAGTTATGTATTTTAAATGTTGTCTAGGCTAAGTAATGCTGCATGGCCGATGAAGTCATGGTTCACCTTGAGTATAACAAAGCAGCTGTAAGTAAAATAAATAAATAAAACAGCTGTAAGTACTTTAATAATTGTACTTGATTACTGTATTTAGGGCCTAATGAACTGAACGTGATTTTGAGGGGGCCCCATAGCAAATTCAGTGCACAGGGGATTCCTAGCGACGGCCCTGGGAACATGACTACTTATCCAATCAGGTGCATTTTGTTTTGTATTTTTCAGTGCTGTAGGAAACACCCTGATCCCTCTCTGGCCATCATTTCAGATGAGGCTCCTTTAAGTAGCTCAGAGTATCTGTGTAATACACACAGTAAGCCCTAGCATGCTGTCATTGTGTGAGAGTGTGAACCTGTTTTTCATACGTCACATTTTCCTTGCTGATATACTGTATACACTACTATTCAAAGGTTTGAGGTCAGTAAGATTTTTTTTTATTATTATTATTATTCAACAAGCCAAGGACACAATAAACTGATCAAAAGTGACACTAAAGACTTTTACATTGTTACAGAAATCTAGAGATTTCTGTGTTACAGATCTATTTAAAATAAATGTATCATGGTTTCCACAAAAAAAAAAAATATTAAGCAGAACAACTGTTACTTGAGCACAAAATCAGCATATTAAAATGATTTCCGAAGGATCATGTACATCAGTACTGCCACCATAGGAGTAAACTACATTTTAAAACATATTAAAAAGTATTAAAGTATTTTATTTACAGTTATATAAATTACAAAAATATTTCACAATATTACTGTTTTTATTGTATTTTTGATCAAATATTTTGATCAAAGTGCTGCCATAGTGAGCATAAGAGACTTTCAAAAATATATTAAAAAAATCTTACCGTCCTTAAACTTTTGATTTCAACAGTAATGTAGGTTAGTAAGGCTACTCAGTTATGGCTTGCACATTATTTATTTAGCATAAACAAATCAAATTCTCTGTCTGTCACATCAGTTTGGCAATCCCAAACTTACACCATGAGTATTTACTGTGTTTGACCACATGCTAATCTACTGCAGAACTTGAGATCAGTTAACCAGGAGAACAAATCTGTGCTCTGCTTCCCAAAAACATTATAAGTGAATTGTAGAAGTGATGGACACCAATGTTTTCTATGATCTATTTAGGCTTCTAATGCTTTTGGGAGACTCAGTACTAAACAGTTAATTGCAGTGAAAGACACAGAAGAGAATATTACTTTGCTTCTAATCTTATCACTCATCTAAGTTTTCCTTTGTTCCTCTTTTTTTCTCCATGTCTTTCTCACTGGCCCTGGTTTATGTCCAGGTCCAGCATAGTGACAGACCAAAATCATTCAAGCACCAGGGGCCAATTTCAATCAATAACAGTTTGGGCACAGAGAGAGAGAGAGAGCTGGCTGCATTACAAACACTCAGACATGAGCGACAGAAAGAAAAGAGACATGATGAAAGGTGTCATTTGCACTTCAAGCAAGAGCGTGAGAGTTAGATAAACTGTTTGCCCTTTTCATCCCTTCCCCTTCAAGCATTATTTTGGCACACAACTTTGCACATACTGTAGCTACATTATCGGCAGCTGGCATGACACCATTTGTCCTTGTCTGGCAGGGCAGATGATGTGGACTGTGAGGGTCCCGTTAACAGATAACTAATTAAATATAACAAGAATAAATGCCCTCCAGGGGTTGCGCTACAGGACAGACTCTCCCAGGAGCCCTTCAGTTCTTAAAAGGTCACAATAACATGATGTCCTCATGGCAGATGGAGCTCAGGCTACAAGTATTTTAAGTTTGCATGTAACCCGCTGGGTCTTATTTTAGACGTCTAGGTTTACTGCGTCAGATCAAAGGATAATTTTCATTATATATTGTGCATTCCGTAAATTGTATTAAAAATCGATTAGTTTATTATTTAAATAAAAATTAAATAGCTGTATGGCTTTATGTCTAAGAAGATGAATGTTCATTTTAGTATTTGTCTTTATGTGTATGACACTGTACACCGTCTATACGTGACTATTGGCAATGTTTTAGGGACAGGCCACTTGCAATGAATTCTGATTTATCAAGTGTCTTTCTATTGTACCGCCTGTATTATTAGGATGGTTGTCATTATACATTTTAATATGAAAATCAGATTTTTGTAGTTGAAGTAGATTAACGTTAAATCACTTAAAGGAATAGTTCACCCAAAGATTTGCAACAAGATCTTGAAACATGGGTTTTTGAATTATGAATCATTTGCTTCAGTCAAGAAAATGTACTCACCCTCAGGCCATCGAAGATGTAGATGAGTTTGTTTCTTCATCTGAACAGATTTGGAGAAATGTAATATAGCATCACTTGCTCACCAATGGATCTTCTGCAGTGAGTGAGTGCTGTCAGAATGAGAGTCCAAACAGCTGATAAAAACATCACAGTAATCCACAAGTAATCCACACAACTCCAGTCCATCAATTAATTTATTGTGAAGTGAAAAGGCGCATGTTTGTAAGAAACAAATTTTAATTTTAAATCATTGTGTATTGCCAAAGTCTGTAATCCATTATAATGCTTCCACCAGTGAAAAAGTCCATCCCCTCTTTTCTTCCCATATCAAAATCCACCAACATATTTGTTTAGAACTGTTTTCACTTGTAAACTGTACTTGATCTGTGCATATTTCTCTCCTGGTTCAGACTCTTTCACTGGAGAAAACGTTATTGAAAAGAGACGACTCGCTGTGATGTTTTTATCAGCTGTTTGGACACCCATTCACTGCAGAGGATCCATTGGTGAGCAAAAAATCTGTATTTTTTTCTTATCTACAAAATCTACATCTTGAATGACCTGAGAATGTGTAAATTGTAAGCTAATTTTCATTTTTGGGTGAACTATTCCTTTAAAGAAAATTATGGTTATATTAATGTAAAACTAATGTTAATGTTTGGTTTGGTTGTCACTATGAAAGAACAGCCTCTCACAGCATGATTTCTTATGGATATCTACTGGTTAGTTCAAATGTGCTGGTTAATGTTTCCTTATTCAATTCAAGTGGGCTTTGGTCTCGTCACCCCATCTGAAATGAGTTCTTTCAGCACCTTGGCACCTTCTATTTCAGAGTACATACACACACGGATAAACACTTACACACCCTCATGCAAACACAACCCCTTTAACCTTCTCCCACCCCTGTGATTTCAGAATTGTGCTGGCAAGGCATTTTGTGGTAACAGTGTCCCCAGATATGTTCACCATCTTTTCTGCTGTAACTGAAAACAGCTTGCTCCTCATTTCAGCTGTGCTCATCTAACTCCTTTTCTTCTAAAGCCTGTTCCAGGTTCATGTGTTTGGTAAAACTACAGTGCTCTGGTGGTTTGAATAAAATCTGTCAAGAAAAAAGACCTATTTTTGATTTTGAATAAAATATATTTAATATTTTATAGGTTAATTGTTTTAACAGTAGTCAAAGTAATATAAAGTTGCTGTAAGTAAGCAAGGCATAGTCCAAGAGGTAAGCTGTGAACACCCTGTATTTGCACTTGAGGTTTGGGACTGGCTGTGTTGACATGACACCCTTTAAATCAGCATAGCTTCTCTGATTTACCTTACACAGGGTTCAAGAGTTTCTGGCCAGTTAATGGGACTGTCACTTGCCCTTTACTACTAAAAATGTTACATTCATTGGACATCTTGTATATCCATTTTTATGCTTTGCAAACATTTTTATGCCTGTACTATAAGACAACATGTACTTCTAGTTGTGGTACTGTTAGGGCCACAAGCTTTTAACATGCACACACACAATCACTGTAAACCATGCATGCCCATAAAACATATCCAAAAACACATGTAACCTTTCTGAAGAAGGAACCCATAAATCTTGTTAAGGGGCCCAGATATAGATATCCACTTCTGCCCATCTACGCAGTTAAAAGTGAACCAAGGCTAAAAGCCAAGGTCATGCCAGCATGTTCTAAGAACATATTCGTGGATCCTACAGGCAGAGGTGTAAAGAGTACCTGAAAACCATACTTGAGTGAAAGTACAGATACCTTACAGTGAAAATTACTCCACTACAAGTTACAAGTCACCAATTCCAAAACAACTTGAGTAAAAGTATTAGAGTATCTGATTTTAACAGTACTTAAGTATTTTACTTATACTAAATATAGGCTCAAAGATGCACTAGTCAAAGAAACATGCCAGTCAGAAACTGTAACGTTGTGGAGAAGCTGGGGAAACAGGCAGAGGAAAGGATCTATGTGCAGGTATTTCATGGAAAAACTAGAACAAACAATAAACCAAAAACTAAAGGGAACAAAGAACAGAATGATGGACAAACAGACAACCATTACATTCAACAACTCACAAAGAACTAAAGAAACACTAGGGCTGTATATACAGTATACAGGAGGCTAACAAGCTGAACAAGATAAAATACAAACTGACTACAAACATCACGGGAGACAGGAAGTGACATAAAAGTCCAAGACAAGGTACAGAAAACGCAACAAAAACAAGAAAGAGCTTATTTGTGAGGAGAGCAATCACGCTGACCTGACCTCAAAACTGCAAAAACAAAAACAAAAAGCAATATCCTTCAAAAAGGTCTCTTTAGTATAACAGATAAATAAAATAATGTTAAAGTAAAATTAAAAAGTCAAAGTCTTCTTTCACTGGATGTGCTGGTTTCTGCCTCATTGCCAGCTGCAGTCATGTCCTCATCTCATTTATAAAACACCTGTGATTCACAACTAATGGCTAAGGAACTCACATTCACGTGAAGTAACCTTGTTGGCAAGTTTGGGTAAGGGCAAAATGCACAAGATATAGTACTTTCAGTGCCCTGTAGTTGGCGATATCACATCTTTTGTAGCATAAATAAACTGCTGCAGAAAAGCTAGGTGCCATGCAAAATGCAATGTGTAACTGCTACACTCATTTCAAATGTAGTGGAGTAAAGAGTACAGATACTCATTCAAAAATGTAGTGAAGTAGAGAGTAAAAGTTCCTAAAGTCTTTGATACTTAGTAAAACTACAAAGTACCCGAAAAGATACTCAAGTACAGTAATTAGTTACATTTACTCAAGTACTTTACACCTCTGCCTACAGGATATAGCATATAGGTGTATATATTGCATTTGAATAAATTTTTAGTATGATGTTACTTTTTTCCATGCTTGTTGTTACTTGTTACAAGGTAATGTCACTCTGTCCAGTGTGAAAGGTGAAGAGGAACCGCATGAAATGTTCTAGTATTTAGATTCTGATAACAACTAGTACCATGAGACTATGATTAACACGTCTAATTCTGCCAATAAATTTTGCCAAGGTGTTCAGAGTAGTCTGGTCAGACTTTCCTTCCCATATTTATCTTCAGTTTGACTTCATGTCAGCTGTTTTCCTTTTTGTATATTGATAAAGTGAATAACTGGTACCTCCCAGAATTCTAAGCTAATAGTTATGAGAAACACACACACACACACACACACACACACACACACACACACACACACACACACACACACAGCTAGTCAAATGTTTGGAATAATTAAGAATTTCAGATCATATATAATAATAATAATAATAATAATAATAATAATAATTATTATTATTATTATTATTATTATTAGAAAACAGTTCTTTTCAATTGTAAAATATTTCACAAAATTTATTTCAAATAAATGCAGCAACATCTCAATTATTCCAAACTTTTGACTGGTAGTGTACAGTTGTTTTTTTTTAATGGCTATTTTACTATTTTATTGGTTTTAAATAGGTAATAGAGAGATTCATCCCTCTTGTAAATGGCCATATTGGCAAATTTTGGCTTTTTAGCGGCCCGATGAAAGCCTGTGTTGCTTCAAGACCTAATTTGGATGACACAATTAGTTGGCTTTACTGCCTCATAAATCTTCCGATTTAAAGGCTTGAATTATTTTCGGACACCACAGAGGTGTCCAAAAAGTTTACTTTACTGTACGTGTGAGGTGCACAGATTTGGCCATTTTGTTCACAGTAGGATTGTTTGGGCATTTTTATGCCATTTTGAAGTACATACAGAGGAAGAGGGAGAGGAGGGGGAAAGAAACCATAATCTCCTGGTATTTATTTTGTCAACGTTCAATCAATGGCATAAGCCTGTGGCTGTGACTACTTCCAGAACAAACAAACTAGCATCATAAATCTGTTTCAGACTGTGTTCAGACTTCCATCAAGCCATGGGATCATCACCATAGCTTTGTGTTCAAGGCCATATCACTGGACTCGATCAGATGACAGGGAGGCGACAGCAGATTGTCACCTATAATACAACAGTCCACGTAATTGTTTTTAGAAGATTCCTTCGCATGCATTTCATCAGAACTAAACTGATAGTCAGCTAGCAGATGACTGATGTAGTGAAGTTCATCATTCAGCGTGATTCATCTTTTTTGCAAGTCATGACCCTTTGCTGTGTGCTGAATTTACGAGTGCAATCATGCGTTGTGCGTAGCTGCTTTGAGTTTGCATTCAGCTGCTTGACATGACTGGCCCTTCAGCTCAAGGGTTTATTTGGAGCAAGCAGCAGGTTGTGGTAGTGTAATCCAGACAGACAGCAGAAAGACATTGTGTTCTTTGCCTCATGTGCTTTGTGAATGTGTCATGATTATCTTTAAATTCAGAATTTGTTTGCTATCAAGATGAGTATAATGAAAATGAAGTTTTTGATGATCATAATGACACTGAGAATGATTTGAACGATTAACAATGTTGAGATTAATAATGATATTTCAGCAATGACAGGACAGTGACAAATAAAACAAATGATTTACAAATGAAAGATGAGCTGGCATAGTGTATGGGGATGGAAATGGTATATCAGTCTGAGCGTAATGGAGGTGCTGGAATTTACAAGAATACCACAGCGGAGACATTGTGGGCTTCTCCCAGACAGTCTCGCCACAGTCCCACACAACCATTATGTGCAAATGTCAATGTCAAAAGCTCAACTCACAGATTAGCAACAATAAGCTCTCCCACAGTGGAGTTTTCTCTAATTCTAAGTTACAGTTACGTTACAGTAATGCACTTACAATGAAAGTACAAAGAGCAAGGCTCTTAAAAAGTTAAAAAGGAGAAATATGAAGCTTATATTTTTGTTAAAGCACTTACATGACTTAATAACTAAAAATTTATGCTGTAATGTTATCTAAATCATAGGCTTCAGCACTTCATCGTGGCCCTAAAGCAAGTATTGAGGATGGATGGATGGAAGGAAGGAGGGAAGGAAGGAAGTCATCATTTTTGAGGTAAGACAACTTTTGTAGGTGGTGATCATAATTGTGAATGGAGTCATGCTCATTTAAACAGCCCTTTTCTTACAGTTCGTGTAGTTATATCATGTGTTTTCAATATAAAGTTTCATGCTCAAACACATAATGTTTGTCTTGTGGCTGTTTATGCATTAGCTATTGCCTTGTCCCTCCATTATATGTGTAAATGCTATTTAATTAGTTTATGTAATAATTTTATAGAAATGTATGATATATTTATTGTATATTTATACTTTTATTATTTTAATATCATTATTAAATTAATCATTATTAAAGCGAATTTCTATTAAATCCTGAATATTCCTTTGGCAGGACAACAGATAATGTCAAAAACACAAGTCAACACACAAATATACATATATATATATAGGTTATTTAATCTTAGTGTGGTTAGCATTATTTGTTCAAAAACATGTTAGTTTGATCATTTATAGAGTGTCAGTATCAGTAGTTAGTTTGTGTTCGAGCAATGCACTTATGGTCACTGCCCCAGACAGCAGAGGAAGATCCATTGTTAGTGTGAAGAATAAGGGAGGAGAAAAAGATGTGAATTGGAGAGAGAACAACAAAATCCTTTCATCCACAGAATTACATCAACCAGTTCAGCTGGGGATGGAAGGGAACATACCGAAGCAACAATCAGTACATATTCATGGTACTTTTTAAGCAGTCTTAATAGCAAATACTGGTTTGAACTAAATGTACACCTAGATTTAGTTGAAGATTAATGTTGGTTCTTGTTTTGTTTTGACTGTGTCTTTCATTCAGTTTAATGTGGGAGATCCTGTAGGTGTAATGTCATCTGAACCAGTGTTAATCTGGGCTGAGTGACAAGAGGAATGCGACATGAAGTAAGCAACAGTATCCTCTAGTCATGTGATCAAGAGAATAAATCTAGGCCCCAAATGTAAAGCTATGAACCTCGCAAAAAAACAAAGGGAGGGTTTCTTAAATATGTCTCCAATTTTATGGCAAAATAAAAAAGGGTCACTGTTTCTACAGTGTACTTCAGATATATTAAAACAATTACTAGGCTGACTTTGGCATTATAAAGCTCATGTTGGGTTAAAAGGTTCAAGATTGCATTTTATACATGATAATGACATTCCTTTGCATAGTAAACTGCAGACACAACAGGTGCTGTTCCCTGCAGACAGTGCAAAACCAACCCCTTGAGCTTCTTGTTTTTCATGCTAGTTGGTCTAAGGCCCATTATAAATGAATACAACATGGATTATATAATTAGACTATTGCTATCAGGGAATACTGACTCACACGAAAGGAATGAAACCAGACATGACTAGTCTATGATTATAGTTGCATTCACCAGCAAATTTGATTTGATGTGACATTGTCAAAACATGTTTTTAAAGCAAATCATATTCAAATGAATGCTAATTCATTTCACAGAACTACACAGCAGAAAATCATGTTCTTTAATGAGTATTTTTACCTTGTATTTCAGTTAAAATATTAAATAAAATATCAAAAATCATTAAAACAAAATATATGTAACTGAGCAACATCATAAAACTTGTTTTCATAGACCGTATCTTGAACAGAAGTAAATTTTGTCCTATTGCACTGGGAAAAAACTTGAACTTTTTTATACTTACAAAAGCAAGTGAAAATCAAGACAAAATACACTCAAGATCCATTCTCTGAAAACAAGCCTCAATAATAATTTGAATACATTTATCTTGTTTTAAGGATTTTTAGAAGTAATGTTTTTTGCAGTATAGGTAAATAATCAATGTAACCCATTTGAAAAGTTGTTCTTCTACCTTGTATTTCTGGAAAGTCAGTTAATTCAACATCAACATAAAGTTTAGGACAAGACAACCAAAAACAGGCACATGAGCAGGACACAAAACGCAACAAATCTCACATCCAGACAGGTTAGTGAATTAAACAGCTTAAGAGGGGAGACAAACACAAATGACACATCTTAACTATCTTTGTTTCAGAGCCAACGTTTCAAGCCACACATTTTCCGACACAAGTAATGCCTAAGCACTGAATTTGGATCAGCTCCTACCATGAAGTAAATCACAACTGATCTAAAATCAGTATGATGGGTTGGTTTTAAAGCATGTCTTCACTTACCTATTTGGGGTATTTGGTTGAGAGAAGAGAGCCAGGCTATTGGCCTGTTTGTTGACATTGTTACTTGTGATAGCATTTGTTGAGCCATCTTGGGAATTTAGTTTCTTATTGTTCTTTATCATGCTTCCGCCCCAGAAAAGCTGAATGGAGGGAAAATATGCTCCTGTAGCACTCACACCTGCTCTGGGCCCCGAAGAGACCTTAAAATCCACAAATAAACCAACTCACAGGAATACAGAGTCTGAGATTCACAAGAAGCTTTCAGAAGGATGAAAAAGTGTCTAGAAATCAGCACATGATGGGATTCTGGTTGTTGTGGATAGTGTTACGATGATTGATTGGTTGCTGATCCTTACCTGGAGGTGCAAACAGGGTATTGTTTATGGGTTGCTACATAAAATGATTTGGTGAAGGGGCAAGAAATAAGCGCTGAGAGTAACGGGTCACAAAAGGTAAAAAAGTCCAAAAATAATGACAATATCCAGTCCTATGTATGTAGAGAATCTTCATTTGACGTCCATTGTAGAAAATTTTCCTTCTTCAGCAAATGATGTGATGAGCTGGCATTGCCTTGTTGACAAAAATGACACACTTTCATATGCTGCAAATATGAAAAAAGGAAAGTCTCAAAACAAAGAACTTCTCCATCGTAGATGTCTTCGCTGACAGCTATTAAAGATCAGGCTGGGATTGTAAAGGGTATCCTGGGATTTCAAGCCACACTGCTTCTGCCACCCGGATCAGTCAGCTGGTGTAGCTGGGCCAAAGTGTCACATGCCGGACGTCTGTAGGGAGGGGAGAGAGGGGCAATCCACAGGGAGAGAGAGAAAGAGAGAGAGGTATGGTATTTCCCTCTCTCTCTGCTTGGTAGCAAAGGGTAATTTAAAGAGACATTCCTTCCTTCTATATCCTATGCCCCCATTCCTCTCTCTCTTTTTTATGTCTCTCTTGCTCTCATAGTTAACTGCTGACCCCATGTGTTGGCTCAATCTCTTGCAAATTTTCATTTTAATAGATATGTTAACAAGACCTCTCATCTGAGTAATTTTAACTATTTAATTAAAATATCCCACTGATTAGCAGCACTCCATTTCCTTGCAAGGCCTCGAGATCACGTCACCTGTCCTTTGTATCGTCCAATATTTGTGGTCTAGAATTATAGTCAAGGATTGTTCAACATTCAGAACTGAATTTAGAATGCCTTGTAAATTCCAATTTATTCAAATTTAAATTAAGATAGCATTAGCAAACAGGATGTAGAATTGCAATTTGAATTTGAACGAAAATAAAAATTTGAATTACAAGATTTAGTTTGAAAAGACTGAAAAAAGTTTAAAAAGCTTTTAATGGATGGATGGCTGAGCTCATCTTGCTCATTGTCAAATATGACAAATCATTGTATAAGTTTTGTAATTGTACAGTACAGTTCCCTCATTCGGATTTATGCCCAGTCAACTCAACTGTGTTGAAGTCTCTATTTGACGTCCATTGTAGAAAATTTTCCTTCTTCAGCAAATGATGTGATGAGCTGGCATTGCCTTGTTTACAAAAATGACACCCTTTCATATGCTGCAAATATGAAAAAAGGAAAGTCTCAAAACAAAGAACTTCTCCATCGTAGATGTCTTCGCTGACAGCTATTAAAGATCAGGCTGGGACCTTTTAATCTGAGCCAGATTGCAAACTTATCCTCCACTTAAATTCAGCTGTCACTGGAGGCTCAAGAGATGGAATATCCTAATAAGTGTGTCCTGTGTGAGAGGACAGGTTCAACTGTACCTCTGCCCCCTCCAACCACTGGTGGTAAATCCCTCCTTATTGACTCTGATATCAATAACCACACTCTTACTGTGTGAAGAGGAAAATGCATGGCGGTAAATGTAGTTGACAGAACAACTAAAAGCACTGTTAAGGAAAACCCATTCTTTCCTGTGTTCATTTCCTATTGAAACAAGATGGGGTGGGACATATTACAAGGTCATGCTCTTTTTTTTTTAAATTATAATTTTAATTTAAGTTTGGAAAACTAAGGATTTTTAAAATGCATTTTAAATGTGTATATTTGCTGAAAGTTTAGTTTGTGCATGCAGTATGCATGCATATTGCCAGCTTGAAAACCAGCAGACACAAACTAAAAACTCTTCTTCTTTAAATAACCTGCTTCATGATAAATGAGATGGACTGCCAGATAGATATAAGTTCAGGGTGAACAGTGTGTCCTGGCTACATTTGTGAAATGAAATCAAATATATATATATATTTAGATTTGGACAGCAAGCATCCAGCCCAAAATTGTGATCATGTACAAGAAGCATAAAATGCTGGTGGTAATAGATGTGGCAGCAACATCAAGTGCATAAAAAGCAGGAAGAACATCAGCGGCCAAAGAAGGAGTAAAGTTGTGGTCACTTTAACCATTGGTTGGCGAATTTTCATGAGCGAATTCCAGTCACTCCATTAGGCGTTAGTGCGATCACGAGTCTTGCATGAGGGTGAAAAAATTCCCCATTCTCATCTTCAAGTTGCTCACAACAGAAAGCTGCTTGCTTTCAAAGTGATGTCTCTTGGACCTTGTTTTGTATGAAATATTTTACTAAAATGTCTCTAATGTGATCGCAACTTAAGAAAAATGTCTTCTGCAGGTGCAGGAAAAACAGCAAAGCTCTTAAACTGAAAAAGCACATTAGACAAACAAGATACTGATTCTTAATAGATATACAAGTGTCGAAAGTTTGGGTGACACACTGGTGCATGACAACACTGTTGACACCTAAAGTGTTTGTACTAAATATAACACATAATAATACACATAATAAAACTGTGGAAGGATAGGCTCTGAGAATAGGCATTATTATTGTCACCTGTTAATGTCCTTGCCAAGTAGTGCCATCAGAGACAGGCTTAGCACCTTGTTCTAGGAAGGTTAGATTCTGGTTATGATAACGTTTCTGATATGATGGGATTAATTTAAGTACTGACACACTACTACTGTGTGACACATAGAGAACAGAAAAGACGACTGAAGTGGCTTATAAATGATGTTTTGGTAATAATGCACAGAGGACTGGAGGTAGTGTATAGTAAAAGTAAAAATGAGATGAAAACCATTGCATCAGCGAGAGGTCATCTGATGTGGCTCCATAGTCAAAGTCATTAGATATTGGTGATTTATCTCCTGTATTCAAATTGGAATACGAGAAACATGATATCTTTAAGGGTTGTGTCTGAGCAGTTCATAACATGCGTTGTATAATTAATTTAGATTCATTTATCAATATCTAATGGAAGTGACCCTGTCTAAAAATTTGGTTTTACCAAAGCAGATTGTCTCACTTTTTGTGCTTGTTCCATGTTGTTTTTAATCTTATATGTTTGAGAAGTTTATATGTGCATCACTGTATATATAATTTACTGTATCATAATTTCCTACGTTGTTTTGCAATTAGCAACATTTAAACGGTCCGTCTGCCTGTAAACAAACAAACAAAAAAATGAGTATGTCAGTATTTAGATATGTCAACAAAATCTTCCAAGGTTGTTTTGAAATGTAAAGGGATGTCATTATACTATTCATCAGGATGTCTCTAAACATTATACAAAGTCTATATGTTTACTATTTGCATAGTTTCTTATGCAACAAAATGTATGAAGTGGTAGGAGATTCCAGCTCACTGACCATGAGTATAATATGTATTTTTACAAAGCCATCTATCTATTCAACTATAGTAAAATCACCATCTGGACAGGAAAAATGATATTAAATGGAGAAAATGAAAATAATTTGGCTCAAGTTTTTATTGACTAATTTTCATACATGTAATTTACATTTGTCATACACAAATGCACTGTAAAAAATGGCTGTTGGAAAAAAAAAACAAATAATACATTTAGATATGTTTATGCCTAAAACAAGTGAAAGATATTAGATATTTCTATACACTTTAAACACAAATTTTGAATCTCGTCTAAATTAATTTTGTTTAAGGATGCTTAGAATTTTTTGCTGGAAATCAAGACATACACTGATTAAGGTTTTATTTTTTGTATTTATTTATTTATTTATTTATTCCAGTCTGAGTTTAAGGAACTAAATAAGTAATAGGAGAATGCAGGCTCAAGTAAAAAATAAATAAATAAACAAATAATATTATTGCATGTAATTCTTTATATAGCCTAGCAGATACCACAAGGCGGGTGAGGCTGTGGTTCTTAACCAGGGGGCCAGGGTCCACTGGGGAGCCTCAGCAAACAAACAAACAAAAACCATGTACAACATTTAACTGAATTTTTTTTATTTTATTTTTTTTTTTTTTTTTTCTGTCACAACAAAAGTAGTACAGTACAGGTTAGATAGGAAGGATGGTGATGAATTCAACATCCAAAAAAAAAAAAAAATTGTATTTGATTTGTATCTTTGACAGTTAACTTGCATGATTAGTGTTGGTTGAAAGGTGTTGTGTAAAATGCTGTGGCATCCATTTACATGTCTATAATTGATCCATTCAATTGAGTCACACCTTCCGCGTACCGTATTTAAACTAAAATTTTTGTTACCTTCCTCCAACTGTTGCTTGAAACTCGAATGGCCTTTATCCTGGGGAATATGAAAGGATTTATCAAAATGTCAAAGTTGTTCTTTTTCAGAAAACAATGCTGATTATTTTAAAAGTTATATAATAAGTGGGGATTTCAGCTGTATCTGCTGAACTATAAAACTGTACTACTATATTAATGAAATACTATGCAATTATTTAAAGAACTACTAAGTATTTGTTTTCTTGAGTCCTGTCTTACAGTATCTCACCTAGGTCACCAGGACCACCAACTGGTACTGGCCTTTGTGTACAGGTATGGAAAGAAGGTATGGGAATGTTCAGTTAGCTTCATATACATAAATAATAATGTTTAGATATTGTACATATCATATTGTACAATGGCAGCATATTATACTTTGAGGAAATCTGTCATCTGTTCATGAGACAAAAACTTGGTGCACAACATGCATAAAATTGTACATTGAAAAGCCTATCGCTTTGTCAGAACCTAATCCCTATGGAATCCTGAACTTTTATAACTTATGTTGTCTGTAAAGACATGAAGTCAATTAATATACTTTTAATTCACTTTAAGTCCAGTGACATTTTAGAATAAGTTTATAACTTAAGTGATAAGTGTTAGATTTGATTACATCAGTCCCTCTGAAATCTCTAAACTGAATATATAATTGCACAGGTGGGCGTTCAGTTCCAGCAGCATTTGAATGTGATCATTTCAGGCATAAAACTATATCCGATCTCATAGGTGCCTCAGAAACATTGTTGACCAGGTTGGCACAAACCTTGTCAGTGTGAGGAACACAAGGTATATCATCTCAAGGCTTCTGTAAACAGTCGACCAGGTTAGTTGGCCACTTTTGATGTGTTATTGTACTGTTTACACAATGTCATACATATGAAGTTGAAAAGTAATTAATCATAATTATTATTATTATTGTGAGCCTTGCTTTTCAATCTATTGCTTTTATCTTAAAAATGTTTTAATTTGAAAAATTGTAAATTGTTTTTTAGCATCATTCCTCTCTATTTTTTTTTAGACTTCAGCAAAAGCAATTTGGATGAAAAAATGAACACCACTATCTCTGCCAACCGAATGTCCAGCGTTTATGAATGTTTTGACTCTTACCCAGGGATTATCGTAGCACTGAGCTCTTTAATTCTAGACTTAATTTTCTTTTTGCCTTTACATTTCTGGGTCCTTTTCATGTGCTTCAAACAGCTGACTAAAGGGAAGGGCATTCCACCTACTGACTACTTTACAGTTGTCTTGTCTGTAATGGAAATGATCGCATGCTTAGGCTTTTTCATGTGTATTATTTCCCTTGTTTTTGAAATGTCCTGGACCATGTACATAGCTATGTTCTTGCTTGGGAAATATCTAATTGGACGGCCCGTAATGAACTGCTTGATTTGTCTGGAGCGCCTCATTGCTGTCGTCTATCCTGTGGTTTTCCACAGGTTCAGTACTCTGAGGCTCAGATGCGTGGGTGTTGCAATGGCCTGGCTGGTGACCTGGTCTTTTGGAACATATGCCATTTTCACTTTTCCACTAATCCCACTGAAAGTCTACAGTATCTTTCTCACGATCAGTCTCTTGTTCATCACTGCCTGTAGTTTAGGAGTGCTGAAAGCTCTGTTGAAACCCAGTCCTGGAGATAAAGAGAAAGAAGGGATGTGCAATAAGAGAAAGAGGAACTTCTGGGCCATAACACACATTCTAGTCCAGTTATTTTTGTCCTATTTCTTATTGTTGGTAACCGTATTTATAAAGGCATACGTTCCATATGACACTTTTTGTTTACTGACAGGCATTAGCATGTGGTTTCTGAGACCAAGTAGTGCAACACAACCTATCTTGTATTTGTCCAAGTACAACAAACTGCCCTATTTCAAAAAAACATAAACAATATTCCTGTAAAGGAAGATTTATGTAAGTGAAAGGTGAAAAAAATGGTTAATGACATGAAACCTTATTTTTTAAAAATGATTGCATGAATATTTGTTTTATAAAGATGAGACCTGTTAACTGGGGTCATGAGTGAAAATAACACATATAACAGATTGTGTTTCCTGTGTACCTTGTAAACATTATGTAAACATTTTTTTAACTTTTAAATCTAAAGGTTTTGTATAGTAATGATACTTGATAAAACTTCTGGATATTCATTTTTGATCTTTATTGAATAATATTGATGAACCGAACATTAACATTGTTTTTATAGAGCATAGATGGCAGAGATAAACAATCTGATCATTTGAATACGTCTCTCATCGTGATAGCTCATGTAAATGGCATTACTTCATACATCAACATCTGTTTTAAAAAAATTGCTTGTGCTACTGAAGGATTTGCAGACATTTAACTTAATATTGTGCTGTATCTAATGTAGAAATGGGGCTAAAATAATAAAATGCTTTATTCTATAGAGTTATCAACCTATGAGAACTGTGTAATAATGCAGAAATGGTGTAAATTACTGTACATTGTGCGACCTGTCATGATCCATATACAAATAATAAACTTTTTCAAACAACTCTTCAATTCTTCATCATATTAGTACCATCTCTGAAGGCTTTGCAACATTGTGCCTCTCTTTAAACGTATACCATCAAAGTGGAAGGATTGTGCTTAAAATTGGTTGAGCAAAACAACATTTTAGGCTATATTAATTCTTAGTACCAAACAACAACTGCTTAACTACATGTTTGATTTTTCATGTATCTTCTGATCTATAGGTAAACAATGGAGACAAAATTATTTATGAACTAAAATAAATTACATATATTCTTCTCCAGTTTCCTCATCTGCCTCTTTTAATATGGATGAGAGGAGTGGCTATCATACAGACACATACTGTATTTATACACACTATATCCTCACAACACCCTACTGGCTGCACAGATATGCATGTGTGAGTGTGAATTCATTTTTTCTATTTGAAATATCAAACATCATAGCTTGTGAGGTTTTTGGAGTATGTTGTTTTGGTGTATGTTTTATGATGAAGATGTTGTGTCTTAATATTTTGTAAGTTTCGCCAATTGCCTATAGGGTTAATAATGCAATTAAATCATTAATGTATTTGAAATAATTTTATGAACTGATTTAATTTAACTCATATTCCACACAGAAAACAAAGGAACATCTGAGCAAATATGGCAGTGAACAGCATTATGGCTTTATCTAGCTGCACCTTTCAATTTAAAAGGAACTTTTCTGCTGATCCTTTTTATGAGTGCATGGACTCTTATCCAGGAAATATTCTCACTGCCGTCAGCTTAATGTTCAACACCGTCCTTTTGTTGCCTGTGAACGGCTGGATTCTGTGGCTGGTGAGGAGAACGGCAGGTGTCGCATCCTCAGACTTTGTTATTTTGAATCGGTCTGTTGCTAAGGTCATTAATGGGGTTTCTCTCATTACTTTTGTCTTAAGTTCTTTGCTTAATAAGAAAGCTCTTATTCTTATCTCCTTATTTTATTCTTATTCTTATTTTCCTGTGCAGTACATATCTGGTGGGTCGACCACTCTTTCAAACCGTTTTCTGTGTGGAGCGATACCTGGCAGTGGTCCATCCGTTGGTTTACCTAAAATACACAAAAAACCCTAAGATGAAACTGCCTTTAGTTGTGCTTGTCTGGTTGGTTATGCTGATGCTTGGATCTTATATTGTGAATTCTTACCCGAAAATGCCTGTATGGCTTGCAATGGGACTGTTTCTAGCAATGTTAGTTGTGTGTTTATCTTGCTCTTTCATGATTTTGTGGGTTTTGAAGAGGCCCAAGCCAGAGGACGGAAAGGAGAAAGAAGGAGCATATCAACAGAAGAGAAAGGCTTTTGTTGTTGTCACAGTCATCTTGATCACACTGGTGTTTGGCTATGGGACAGCTGCATGGGTTATTGTACTGAGGGATCAACTTCCTTACCACACTTATTCTTTAGCTCTAGGTTTAAGTTGGTGGATAGTGCATAAAGTATGTTTTGTGCTGAAATTCTTGAGGAATCTTCTTGCAAAATTTTATAGCAAAATATCATTTTAAAATATTGACAGTTCACTAAACTATCAGTTGTGATCAACTGCAGGACCTGCAGGTGTACACTGAAACTGTGAATGCTTACATCAAAAAGTGCATTGATGATGTGACAGTCACCAAGACCATCACCACACGTGCAAACCAGAAGCTGTGGATGACAGCAGAGGTTTGTGGGCTGCTAAAGACCAGAGATGAAGCATTCAGATCAGGAGATAAAGCAGCCCTCAAAACATCAAGAGCCAATCTGTCCTGTGGCATCAAAAATGCAAAACGGTCACATGCTCAAAAAATCACCAATCACTTCACAGACAGCAGAGACACACAGAGCCTGTGGCAAGCCATTCAGACCATCACTGACTACAAGCCCCCGCCACAGGCCTGTGATCATGACACATCCCTCCCAGATGCACTCAACCACTTTTATTCACGGTTTGAAATGCAGAATGACACACCTGCACAAAAACTGCCCACACCTCCCAACGACCAGGCGCTCTGTCTATCTGCAACCGACGTAAGGAAGACCCTATCCAGGATTAACCCACGCAAGGCTGCGGGTCCTGACAACATACCTGGCCGTGTACTGAAAGACTGTGCTGAACAGCTGACAGATGTCCTAACAGATATCTTCAAAACCTCGCTGAGCCAGGCAGTCGTCCCCACATGTCTCAAATCCACAACAATCATACCGGTACCAAAGAAATGACCTGTGTCCTGTCTAAATGACTACCGTCCCATAGCACTGACTCCAATCATGATGAAGTGCTTTGAGAGGTTAGTCATGCACAACATTAAAATCAGCCTCCCCAACACACTCGATCCGCTCCAGTTTGCATACCGTCCAAACCGCTCTATGGACGATGCAATTTCCTCCACCCTCCACCTGGCTCTTACCTACCTAGAAAACAAAGACTCTTATGTTAGAATGCTGTTCATCGATTTCAGCTCAGCATTCAACACAATAATCCCAGAACAACTCATCAACAAACTAAACCTGCTGGGCCTTAACACCTCCCTCTGTAATTGGATCCTGGACTTTCTAACCGGAAGACCTCAGTCAGTCCGTGTCGGCCACAACACCTCGAGCACTACCACACTGAGCACAGGTGCCCCACAAGGGTGTGTACTCAGCCCGCTGCTCTTCACACTGCTGACCCAAGACTGCACTGCCAAATTCAGCTCCAACCACATCAAGTTCGCTGATGACACAACAGTGGTAGGTCTCATCAGCAACAATGATGAAACACACTACAGAGAGGAAGTGGCACAGCTGGCTGAATGGTATGGCACTAACAACCTGTCCCTCAATGTGGGGAAGACAAAGGAGGTTGTGATGGACTTCAGGAGAAACTCTGTTGACCACCCCCCACTGACCATCGACAGCACGACAGTGGAGAGAGTCAGCAGCATTAAATTCCTGGGGGTGCACATCAAAGAGGATCTCACCTGGACCACCAACACCATGTCTCTCTCCAAGAAGGCACAACAGTGCCTACACTTTCTCCACCGGCTGAAAAGAGCAAGTCTCCCTCCACCCATCCTCACCACTTTCTACAGGGGCACCATTGAGAGTGTGCTGACCAGCTGTTTCACTGTCTGGTATGGGAACTGTACTGCAGCAGACCACAAGACCCTCCAGTGGACAGTGAACACAGCTGCAAAGATCATCGGTGCCCCTCTCCCCTCCATCCTGGACATTTTCCTTACACGACGCTCCAGCAAAGCCAACAGTATTGTGAAGGACTCCACCCATCCCTCCCACAGTCTCTTCCAGCTCCTACCATCAGGAAGACGGTACCGGAGCATCAGAGCCCGCTCCGCCAGACTGCTCAACAGCTTTTTCTCCCAGGCTGTGAGAGCCCTGAACTCAAATCACCCCGCCCCTCTCTGAAACCCCATACAAACCCCCTACCTCCTGAAACATGAATCATCTCACCCCCATCCAAACACCTCCCAACCTTACCACATCAAAGTAAAAACCGTGAGTGGGCCTATACAAACCACCTGTAGTAACACACTCTCCTCCTCTATGTGCACTAGTCACTTTTCACACACACTGCTGTGTGTACACAATCCCACAGAAGACTCAGTATTATATTTATCTTTACATGCTCATGCACTACAAATCATCCTGCACTGTTCCCCAGCCAGCTGCTTGACTCACAATGTTTCTCTTTGCACATGTACAGTATTTATCTGAAGCATTCGTATAGTTTGTATAGTTTGTATTTTTTTTTAGTTTATGTATAGGTAAACATTTATATATAGTATATTTATAGTCATAATCTATCAGTAGGTTAGTTGTGTATAGGTTTATACTGTTTTACTTCAGTGTTGTCAGTCTGTATTTATGTAGCATCATGGTCCTGTGAAGCACGACATTTCGTTCCACTGTATGTCCCCACAACTTGAACTTGAACTCATGCAGAATACAAATTCATTTCAGCAATAACTTCAGTGTCCAGTGTCTCAGTGATTGTTCCACTAATGTTTAAAAACAAGAAAGTATCACAATATGTTTTATTTTCTTTTTGAACAGTACATATGTTGGTTCATTATTTCAGGCCTGACAAACAATTTTTATTGCTTCAAAATTGTGTTGGTTTTGAAATATGTGATGGCATTTATATAGTTTTAAGTGTGGCTTACATGCCTAAATAGTTTTTGGGGCCACTATATACTATTGTCTGAGCCTTTCTAATTTGGCATTAGGACGATATAGATATTTCTTTAAACTTAATCTGCATGTGAATTTATTTATTCAAACTCCCTGTTTCACATGTAGATTAAGTTTTTTTATGCACTCTGGAATACTTGAGAATTTAGTGGAGAATGCGGTTGAGATTATGAAAAATTGCATCTCAAACCTGTACTTAATAATGCATTTTTAAAAATAAACTTTTAAATGAAATGATGCCTAGTAAATTATTGTGTGTAACAAGGAGATCAAGGAAAGCAAGAGGGAACAAGGATCTAAATGCAGCATTTAATCAATGAAGAAAATCTATGAAATGAATCCGGGAAAACTGAAAGCATGTAACTACTGACCATGACTCACAGGGAAAACAGGGCTTAAATACACAAGCGTTAACAAAACAAAACACACACACACACACACACCTGTTGAAACAATCAAAAGAACCAATGATCAAATAAACTACACTGGACTACAAGAACATAAAAGTGCAAACATAACACATAACTGGGAACATGTGACATTATATAACAGAGCACTTCATACAAAAAATAGTATTTGAGACAGATTTATTTTTAAAATTAATATTTAAAAATATTATGCATGTCTCCCTGCAAGTAACTATAGAATAACCTATTTTGTAGGAGAACAACTGATACTTTCCCTCAGAACAATATTTTACATAGTATTACTAGGTGACAGAGACATTTAGATTTTTAAAGACATATCACATATTTTCACGCTTTTGCATTTGAAAATCATTCATGATCATCTCTGAAAATCTTAAATGTTTTTGATGCAAGGCAACCTGTTGATTTGTGACAGGTAGAAGTATGGTTGAATGGCACTGTTTGGCAAAAGGATCCAGATCAGGTCTAAAAAAGGGTTGCAGATCTGTTTTATGACGAGAGCATGTTTTCTTTTTAAAGTGTGGCAAATACACATGACTGCTGCAATTACCTAACAACTCACAGTGTATGATAGGAGTGGCCATCAGAACAATAACCTCACAATGCACTACAGGCTGCACATATACATTCAAAACTATTAATGTGTAAGTACAGGGGTGGGTTTCTTTGTTAAAGCAATTGAATATTCTTTTTATTATCTAGTATAAAGGGAGTTATCAGTTTATTTGGTATGATCTTAAACACTGTTTCCTGTATTATCTACTAAAAGTAATGTGTGCTTATGCTGTGGTAATATAATGCATCTAAAATGGATGTTCACCTTTTCTGCTAAAGTGCGAGATTAACAGTTTGCGGCTTTATTTAGAATATTCTGACCATTTCTGAAATGATACCTACAAAATGTATGTATGGACTATTTTTTCCCCTATTTCATAGCAGGACAAATCTCACTGAATATGGAAGTGAACAGCACTGTTGACTTTTTATCCAATTGTACCTCTCAATCTGGAAGCAACTGTGGTGATCCATTTTATGAGTGCATGGACTCCTATCCAGGGAATGTTTTCACTGGCTTGTACATAGTGCTGAACGTCATTCTTTTTCTGCCTCTGAACGGCTGGATTCTGTGGCTGGTGTGGAGGAATAAAGGTGTTGTATGGTCAGACATTGTCATTTTGAACCAGTCTGTTTCTGAGACCATTTGTGGGATTTCCCTTAGTGTTTTTCTGTCAGGTACTTTGCTTAATAAGAAAGTTGTTATTCTCATCTCTAATTACCTGTGCAGTACATTTCTGGTGGGTCGACCGCTCTTTCAAACCATTTTTTGTATTGAGCGCTATCTGGCTGTAGTCCATCCGTTGGTTTATCTAAAATACATGAGAGCCCCTAAAGCTAAAGTATTATTTGTTGTGTTGGTCTGGCTGATAATCATGATGTTTGGATGGCATACTATGGATTCCTTCCCTAAATTGCCTCTATGGCTATTCTTGGGTATATATCTTGGAACGTTAGTTGCATGTTCATCTTGCTCTGTCATGATTTTGTGGGTTTTGAAGAGGCCCAAGCCAGGGAACGGAAAGGAGAAAGAAGGAGCGTATCAACTGAAGAGAAAGGCTTTTGTAGCCGTCACAGTCATCTTGATCACACTGGTATTTGGCTATGGGACAATCTCATGTGTTGTTACACTGAGGGATCAACTTTCATACAACATTTTTTGTTTAGTTATAGGTTTAGGTTGGTGGACCCTTTTGCCAAGTAGTGCCATTCAACCATACCTCTACCTGTCAAAAATCAACAGGTTGCCTTGCATCAAAAACATTTAAGATGTTCAGAATTGATCATAAATGTCATAAATGGGTACAACTAATTTTTCTGTTTTTAGATTGCAAAAGTAGAAAATGTTTATTTATTTTTGTGAAATATGTCTATAAAAATCTGCATAAATATCTGTCACTTAGTTTAATAGCAAAGTATTATTATAAAATATTGTTCTGAGGGAAGGTATCAGTAGTTCTCCTACAGATACAATTGATTTTGTAGTTTTGTAAGAAAACATGCTTAAATCGAACACGTTCATAATATGTTTCATTTGTTTGAAATATAAATATAATTTGGATATCTGTCTCATATGCTAGTTTTTGCTTACTCTTTTTATTTATTTTTTTTTTTTTTTTGCGTGGATTCCTATGAAATGCTCTGTAATATAATGCCACGTTCCCAGTTTTGTCTTGTGTTTGCGCTTTTGTATTGTAGTTCTTGCTTCTTCTCAGTTTGCTCTTTCCTTTGCTAGTGTCCTTTGTAGTTTCTTTGATCATTGGCTCCTTTGATTATTTCAACAAATGTGTCATATTTCCCTGTTAACACTTCTTGGATTCCTTGTGTTTCATGGTCACTTTATACAGTTTTCCTGGATTTTGTTCCTGGTTTGTTTTTTGTTGATTAAACTGCTGCATTTACATCTTTGTTTCTTTTCGCTTTCCTGGACCTTCTTATTACACATAATCATTTTATTTTAAAGTTTTTTTTAAAATGTGTAATTAAATATGCAACGTGATCTCATATATTGTATTTCACGTAAAATGTAGTTCTACAAAACCTACATTTACTTACGTTTTTACAGGCACTAAAACGTACAATACTGACGTATTTTCAGCATTTAAACGTACAAAACTGATGTATTGACAAAAAAAATGAATCTTTATGAATATTGAAATCGAGGCATTAATTTTATTATTGTTGTTGTTTTAGTTGTCATATCAATGACCTTATGTTTTCAGTTGCATTATTAAATTGTTTACTCGTTTACTTAATATGAAATGATAATATTTCATTCTGTTCTGTGCTGCCAGCTCGTTTCCAAGAACAGGCCTACATAATGTTAAACAAGACTTCACTTTAAACTCTTAAAACAAATAACATTTCTGCAATCGTTTAACCTTTACTTGTCATGTATTGTTTACTTTGTCATGGGCCACAAAAGGCGTTTTCTCCGACATGCTGTGACTGACAATGGAACCATAAAATATCCCAAAAACGCATAATTACGAAATCAAACAATTTTATTCGTGCGCTGTAATCCAAATCTTCCGAATCTATACGACTGCGAGGAACAGACCCAAATCCAAGCCTTTATTGGACGATCTTCATCTCCATCCCGAGCAGCGAGTCCAGCGACCGTTAGCATCAGAGCCCGCGCTGACTGACAAATGTTGCCGCTTCAAACGACAGGTTTGGCAGGAAAATCGAACGCTCATTGGCTCTCGCCTGCATTCGTCACAGATTGCGCCATGCCATGTTTCTGGTGAGGTGTGTTTGAAAGATGCGCGCGCGCCTTCACAGAGTGGAACGGGAAAATAATCTGGATAATATTTTCTGCGATTAACAACTGAAATTATGCTCTGTACCTCACAAACCTACTGTATTTCGCCAGAGAGGACTGCGACTGCAACAGATCTTCATTTGGATTACTTTTGGTACTGCTTTTTGCAATAAATAAATTATTGTAATTGCATTTATCTGTCTGTCATGTTTTTCTTATTACTGTACAGAAATAGTTATGGTTAGGTTTAGAGGTAGGAGTGGGACTAGCGACTAAAAATATTTTAATGCTATATTGTTACTAAAATGGTTTTTTTCCTGCATATTTCGGTCAATTGCGTTTTATATCCTTTTATATTCGCTGTAAAATGGGTAGATAAAGGTTTGGGGGTAGGTTAAGGGGTCTAAAAATCTAAATCGCTGATTGATAAAATGAAGAAAATGCACTGATACAAATATCTTATTGCTATAAAAGATACGTAAATATTTTATGTTTTTTTTTAGCTAAAAATACGTAGCGATTTGTATGTTTTAAACGTTGAAATACATCTAAATTGTACGTTTTAGCATCAATAAAAATGTACGTTTTGTGCTTGTAAATGTTATGTATTAATACCTACCATGAGACCAGGCTGAAATATAGGTATGAGTTGCAATTTTTTTTAATAATATTATACCTGCTAAACTTCATCTGCATGTGAATATACTCCCTATTTTTGTAACTGTCCAAGAGTATGTTTTTAACATATATGTATGTATATATATATATATATATATATATATATATATATATATATATATATATATATATTTATGCGTGTGTGTGTGTATGTGTGTGTGTGTGTGTGTGTGTGTGTGTGTGTGTGTGTGTGTGTGTGTGTGTGTGAAAGCTATAGGTATGGTGCAGATAGTATGTCAATGTGCAATATGTTTTCTCTTCAAAATGTGTACTAAATTACACACTGTCTACTGTAATCACCACATAATCTTCACTGTGGATGAAGGGAGTGGCCATCACAACATGACACAGTCCTTAATCCATCAACACACTAGAGGCTGCACACATACATGTGCAACTATTCATATGTGAGTACGTGGGTGGACTTTCTTTTCTTCTCATTGCAAAAAAAATGGAACTTGTTGTTTGAGATCTGTCTGTGATTTATCATAAAGGCATTAAATAGTCTTAATAATTACTAAAAATGATTAACTTATGTTTTAGGATCTGAAGTATTTTTCTGTATCATCAATTAAGTCATGTAGTGTCTGTATATAATGGTAATATGGTTTATCTAAAACTGTTCTTATAATATGTTCTGAACCTATGAACATGAGATGAAATGTCTTATGGCTTTATATTAATCTGAGTCTTTCTACACTTCAGCTTGAAAGCATTGCATATGTATAAAATATATGTCTTTTACCCTTATTCATAGACAGCAAGAAGAAATCTGACCAAACATGGCAGTAAACAGCACCTACCTGTCAAGAAGCAACTGTTCTGGTGTTCAGTTTTTTGAGTGCATGGACTCCTATCCAGGAAATTTTATTACTGCATTTATCATACTGCTGAAAGTCGTACTTTTGCTGCCTCTGAACTGCTGGATTCTGTGGCTGCAAAGAAATACAATTGTCGCATCTTCAGACTTTGGGAATTTGAACCAGTCTGTTGCTGAGATCATTAGTGAGATTTCCCTCACTGTTTTTCTGATGGGTACTTCGCTTAATATAACAGTAGTTATTCTAATCTCTAGTTACCTGTGCAGTACATTCCTGGTGGGTCGACCACTGTGTGGAGCGATACCTGGCTGTGGTCCATCCATTGGTTTACCTGAAATACACAAAAGATACTAAAAGTAAAGTGACATTAGTTGGACTGATCTGGCTGATAATTCTGATGTTTGGATGGTATCTTGTCGATTCCTACCTTACACTCTTAAAAATAAAGGTGCTTCACGATGCTTTACCATCTGAAGAACCTTTCTGTTTTCAGGCAAGGTAAGTTAACTCTATAACTTGAGCTTTTGTTTATGAGAGTTTGGGCTTTTAATCACATCTTTATGTGTAGATGAGAGGTTTTGATAGCTTTGTAAAGGGTTTGCTGTCAGTTTGTCAATGGTTTATTGAAAGTTATATAACTTATTTAGCCTAAAATATACGCTGTACCGTTAATCGGTGACATCACTTACAAGGAGCGCGAATTAACTGAATCTAACGTTAGTGCAAATGTGTTTTTATCTTTCATGGTAAACAAATATTGATAAAAATTGTTCTGTGGTTTCAGGAGTGATAATATAATCCCTCTACAACAGAAGAGAAGCTCCAAAATGTCAAAGTTTCTTAAGGGAGCTGCTGACAGAAATGCAGGAAACACAGGTGAACTGAGAAAGCTCTTTAAATACATTTATATGCATTTTCTCACAACATATTTTTATATCACCTAGCTTGCTTCTTTTAAATAAACCTGCCTGTATACTAAATATTGTTGGCTCTGTAATAAATGGCATGTTATGTTTCTAGATTCTTCTATGCTGATGGCCGTGCAGCAGAGTTGGAGCAGACCTCCTGTCGGACAACATCTCTAATGTGCTATGAACCATATGACTAGTAAGTAAATCCTCAAACATATACTACTGTTCAAAAGTTAGAGATTAGTATAATTTTTTTAAATGTTTTTTTAAACATGTTTTTTCTTCTGCTCACTGCATTTATTTGATTAAAAATACAGCAAAAACAGAAATATTGTAAAATATTATTACAATTTAAAATACCTCTTTTCTGTGTGAATATATTTTAAAATGTAATTGATTGCTGTGATCAAAGCTGAATTTTTCAGCATCATTACTCCAGTCTTCAGTGTCACACGATCCTTCAGAAATCATTCTAGCATGCTTGCAGCTCAAGAAACATTTCTGATTATTACCAATGTTGAAAAGTTTTGCTGCTTAAAATTTTTATGGAAACAATACCATTCAAAAATTTGTGGTAAGAAAAGAGATAAATTAATACTTTTATTAATCAAGGGTGGATTACATTTATCAGAAGTAACAGTGAAGACATTTATAATGTTGGAAAAGATTTCTATTTACTAAATTGTTTAATAAATCTAATAAATGGTGTTCATTGTTCTTTCTATTCATCAATAAATCCTGAAAAAGGTATCACCATTTCCACAAAAAAATGTTAAAAAGCAAAAACTGTTTTCAACTGTTTCAATTATTTTAAAAGAAAAATAAAAAAGTAATGATGCTGAAAATTCAGCTTTTTATCACAGTAATAAATTACAATTTACAGTATATTAAAGCTGCAGTCTGTAACTTTTTTGGGTTAAAAATTATCCAAAATCAATATTTGAGCAAGTACATAACCAGCCAGTGTTCAAAACTATCACCTTACTTTAGTCATATTCACTACGGTTCGCTTATAATAATGTTTTCTAATTTGAGTGGTACAGGTAGGTTTCCACGGGAAATTCGAGCATGGCACTGCGTCATTACGTCACGTCTGTAAACATAAAGAAGTTGTCCTGGCTTCTAGGCTATAGCACGTGCGGATGCTGCAGGTGGTGGATCGTTTATAACCTTTTCTCACAGCAGCTAGAATAATTAAATGTATCATATTGATGGCGGATTGTAATCCAGAAAGGATTATGTGTTTATGAAACACATGTGAATGAAATCAAATTATATTCCAGTTTTAAATGTGCTTTTGATTACAGATAGCCTGGGATTACACAGGATTTGTATTTTAAAGACAACCAGTTCGAAGGGAGCATAATTTGCTTTTTGGGTTAAAAGAATTTCTTAATATGAAATTCGAATGGCATGACAATTAGATTAGACTATACAGAAATTGAAATCTACACGTTAATACACACTATACTCATTGTCATGCAATGCTGATGTTGTTAACATTAATAATTTGAGAATAAAGTATAACAATAATAATAATTTGCACGGTTAGATGTGATATGAGCTAATCGATCATTAGATTTAATTACCATTGGTAGCATGATTTATTTTAATTCTTTTTTCCTCAGTTGGGCAGAACAAACGTGGCAGACTTGTTACTTACTTGTTCAGATGGCAATATACGGTGAAAATTCTTATTTGGGTCATATATTCCAAGACATAGGCTAGAATCTGTGATTCCTGAGTACAGTATCTTTGTTCTGCAGTGAGGGGCTACTGGTGCGGTGACTGACTGCCACACATTCACCACAAAACATTAGATTCATCCGCGCTGGAGCCGCGCCGGAACACCGGATCACAACCCCACGCACGGAAGATAATTCCGCAAGAGGCTGCAATTCCAGGTTTTCAAACAGAGATGGCGACAAAGAGGCAAAACTTACGGACTGCAGCTTTAAAATAGACAACAGTTCTTTTAATTTGTAATGATATTTTACAATATTACTATTTTCTCTGTATTCTTGATTAAATAAATTTTTATATAGATTTTTATTTGTTTGTTTGTTTTTTTTCAAAAACATTGTAATGTTTCCAAAAATTTTGACAGGTACTGTATAACATTGTTACCTAGTGCTTATATTGCTTAAATACCATTAATTGGATGCATTTGTGGCCCAAGATGCTGGGATAGGCTTCAGCCCCCACGACCCTACAGAGGATAAGTAGTTTGGAGAGTGAATAGATGGATGGATGAACTTCCAAAATTCTTTGACTTTGATTTTGTTTCTACACTCTAAAAAAACGGTTCTTCAGCGGTTCTTTGGGGAGGCTGAGGTACTATATAGCACCACTACCATATAAAGAACCTGTCAAGCACCTCTGTGGTTCTTCAGTGGTTCTTCAGCGGTTCTTTAGGGTGGTTAAGGTGCTATAGAGCACCACTGCTGTACATAAAGAAGCCATTAAGCCAGCCATTAAGTTTTTTTAACTGTGTTTGCACTTGGATGGGATTAATGCAAAAAACAAATTCCAAGTATGGGTTACCATACTTGCCCACATCTCACTTCATTATACTCCAAATTTTGTAATAGCCATTATACTCCAAATTTTGTAATAGCAGTAAATTAAATTATCTCATTTACAATATGTATTTTATAACATATTGATTTATATTTATAAAACAACAACTCTCCGTAAATTGTGATGTTGTATATGTATATTCCCTGGCTTGTCAGCACTCATTTTATTTGCTGCTGAGAGAAATAAATTAAAAGGTTTTGAAAGTGTGATGTATTTTGTTTCTCAGTAAGCATTTAGTACAGGATTTTTAATCTTTAAAGCCGCAGAAACTATTAGTTATCATTCATCTTTTAAGTAAAAGTGTCATTTAGAACCATATTGGCTCATCTACGGTAGTCATATATGGCACCTCTAATGGTTCAGTATAACACCATTTGACAAATGTGCTATAAAGCTTCTTATCTTTAAGAATATGTGCCATATAGTACCAAACAAGGTGTCCCTATGATTAAAAGCCAAAGAACCACTGTTGAACACCATTTTTGAGAAAAAGTGCTATATGGCACCTCTTATGGTTCTAAATAGCCCCATTTGACAAAGTGCTATATGGCACCTCTAATGGTTCTATATAGCACCTCTTATGGTGCTATATAGCACCATTTGAAAAAGCAAATGATGCTATATAGCACCTTCTTTTCTAAGGAGCTTTAAGAATAGGTGCTATATAGCACCAAAAGTGGTTCCCCTATGATTACGAGCCAAAGAACCACTTTTGGTGCTATATAGGACCTTTTTTTTTTTTTTAGAGTGTATTCTTACTGCTGTTCAGCTTAAAAATACCTTTCCATTATCTTTGTTTGTCATTTTGCATTATTATACCTGTGCTAAACCTATGAAAATTAAGAAACTAATGAAAATGTCTTTTTTTTTTTGTTTTGTTTTTTGTTTTTGTTACAGGATCCTATGTACCCAGCCTCAACCATTCATCAAAAGGACTGTGAAAGCAGGAACTCTTTGAACTACCAGTGGCAGTTTCCAAGGGATGAAAAAGGGCATACTAGTGGATGATGAGGGTACTGACATTAACCTGCTGTATTCACTGTATTGCACACTAGGGATGGACATTTTTGTCAGTTTTTCATTTCAATTACTGGTGGTTTTGATTTTGTCTGGATGGCATGCTGTCCTAACACTAACTAGTCAGAGCTCAGGTACCACCCAAAATGCTGCCATAACCAATCAGAAAAAGAGAAATATATAAAGTCAGGTGATCATCGAGTACTCAGACTTCACAGCGATGACTGATCATGAAAACGATGATTGCAGTGACTTTAAAAAATGATCAATCATTGCTGTCAAGTCTGAGCACTCTAGTACTTGTGCACATCCCTATTAAACACATATACACAGTATTGAGGTATAATGTATACTGCATTGATTTATACTGTAAATGCAATAAACATTTTAATCATACATCTTGTCATGTCTTGTTACTTCTGGATTATCTTTTTTTTTTTTCAAAATTATTTTATGAACAATCCTATTAAAGAAAATTTATAGTATGATAAATGTAAGGACATTGATCTGGAAGAAATGGGGCCAAAAAGAACCTATTCATCAGTGGTTCTTTGAAGAACCTTTAAAAAGGGTTCTTTGTAGTACCAGAAAAGGTGCTTTATGGCACGAAGAAAAACACCGGTTCTTTAAAGAACCTTTCACAAAATGGTTCTTCAGGGAACCAAAAATGGTTCCTCTATGGCATCGCCGCGAAACCCCTTTTTGGTTCTTCCTGGCACCTTTTTTTTTTAAAAAGTGTTGCAATGCTAGTTGTGTGCACATCTTGTTCTGTCACGATTTTGTGGGCTTTGAAGAGGCCCAAGCCAGGGGACGGACAGAAAGAAGGAGCATATCAACTGAAGAAAAAGGCTTTTGTAGCTGTCACAGTCATTTTGATCACATTGGTGTTTGGCTATGGGACAGTTACCTGTGTTTTTCTGCTGAGGGATCAACTTTCATACCACACTTATTGTTTACTTGTAGGATTAAGTTGGCGGGCCTTTTTGCCAAGTTCCGCAGTTCAACCTTACCTCTACCTGTCAAAAGTGGACAAGTTGCCATGCATCAGAAACGTTTAATGTGTCCGTAGATGTTGTTTAATATAGATTACAATACGTATTAAATAGCGTTTGAATTTCTTCTGTGTAATATATAATAATATTTGCAAAAATGCTCTGTTTGTTGATATTACCATGATTATTAAAAAATAAACAAGTTTCAAATACTTCCTCAGTTTCTCTGTGTTTGTTCTGTGTAATATTGTGTTAGTAATGTGACCTTTGTATGTCACCTTTGTCAACAAGTGGTCTATAGACTTGGTGGAAAGTTAGGAGGCACAAACCCACAGTGTCATCAGTTTCAGTTAATTTGAATGTAGGGTGAACTATAGTGACAACCTCTTTATAAAGGGTAAACAAGATAGAATTAGTAATCATTACCTTTACATTTGCACTTGTCTGTCTACAGGATAATCAAGGTTGGAGCTAAACTGTGCAGAAAAGGTCTACAATAACATGGCTAGTAACCACTGTAGCACAGCAGAAGCAAGTTACTATTTTTGTTTTCCATGAAAGAGAGCAGTAGGTAGCCAAAAAGTCCCAATTAAAGTGTGAAAAAACCTACCGTATGGAGCACAGCTCACACAGAACTCACTTTCAAAGCAAGCAGATTTTGGTTAGCCATTGCGGCAAATCCAGTTGTGAATTCTGCATGGGGAAATATTGTGCAAATATCGCTATTGAAATTAATGGATTGAAAAATGGTAAATGTAACTGAATCCAATAACAACTGGTTAAACTATTTCCATGGTTTGTCTCCCCACAAGCCCAACATTTGTGTTTTTCTAAATTAATAATTATATCTAATGTCAATCAAATTTGTAAATGCTCACTACTGATAGGCTAACCATTTTCTAAATTACACCAGTAGAAATACTCAACGTATACTAGTTACAAGAGACCCATTAGCAAACACTTTTCTCTGATGTCATTTACTATGGTCACCCCTGTCAACATGTGGTCTATTGGCTTGGTGGAAACATGGAGTTTACATGAGGCACAAACCCACAGTGTCATCATTTTCAGTTCATTTGAATGTAGTGCAGTCTGTAGTGACAAGCTCTTTACATTGTCACATCAGTGTTTTTCTTATGGGAAAATGATCAGACATTGATTTGCCTGAACTGGGTATGTGTTGGTTGAATAATACAAAGAAAAATCTTTTTTCTGCCAAGGGATCATGTGGTGTGCCCTGTATTTTCCATCATTAAGAATCAGAGCTAGCCATGCCTGATTTGTGAATGAACTTTAGGGTTTTTTTTTTTTGTTTTGTTTCTCGTAACACTGCTTTCATGAGTTTAGCTATTGGTCCAGTTTTACACCATATTAGTTAAATGTATTCATTATGTACTAGTTCAGTTGTTATTTTGTTTTTTGTTTTTTTATTTCATTTATTTATTTTTTTCCTAATACAGCTTTTAATACACCTTTTCTTAAAAATGTAACACTCATATGTCCTGGACGGAAAGAAAGAACAGGAAGAATTATAAATTATTATTATTTTTTTCCATTAATACTTTTTAAATGAGCTTAAGAGCTGCATAATTTAAAAATGGATATAACATAAACAAAGATTAATATTGTTTTAGCCTATTAATTTATATATATATTTTTTTAATTTACCTTATTATTATATAATATTTTTGTCTTTGTATGGGAGTATTTTCTTAAAATATACATTACTTAGAAATTCAAAAAATTCTTATAAATATAGGGATACCTAAATTGACTATTGAGTGTAATTAATTAGAGTGAGGGTAAGTAGCTGTGATACTAGTGACACTGAATGATTAATTTAATCTGCATGTGAATCAGGGACGTTTCCTCTGAGGAGGCAAGAGAGACAGTGCCTCCTCAAAAAAATCTGTATACAAAAATAAAACATAAATGATAAAAAATAGCATTTAAAAGTGTATAAATCCCCCCTCTTGTGTTTTAATGAACAATATAATGGCGTTAATGGGAAGACTAATTTTAAAAAGCAAGTAAACAACACACACTTAGATATAACCAATTTGTTACGTCGAAATAAGAATTAAAATTGCATGAAAACATGATCTGTGGGAGTTTTTAGTGAGTAATCAGCTTGGTGAAATTTAAAGTAAATCTAAGTGACCAATATTTACAGAGCTTTGACGACTGATGATCCAAAAAATTCAAAAATAGTTAAAAGCTAACTATTAAAAAGAGCAGAATTGTTATTTTTCTTCTTCTTCTGATAGTCTAAGTAATGTTTATTTAACCAAGAAATTTGACTGGGACATGAATTTACATTTGATTAAAAAAAAAATAATAATAATCTTTGAGGACTTTGCCTCCTCATTTCAGTGAATATATATTTATTCAGGCAGCCTGTTTGTTTTTCTGTAACTGCCCAAGAACATGTTTGGTTTCTAAACTTTCTACATAATTATGTGTGAAAACTTTAGATATGAAGTAGGCCTAGATAAAGCAACATATAGGTCTATGAACTCTAAAATGTTCTAATAACTCCACAAAATCTATAGGGAATGGCTCCAACAGTAGCCCTTAGAGTCTCTGAGTCACCTACCAAGCACCTTCTATAAATAGCATCAGGCGATTAGCCACGTCATATCAAGATCATGAAAAAAATATATGTTGACGACGATAAGCTCTGAACATTTTTAACCAATATGGATTGATCTAACATCCTATCACAATGCACAAAAAAACGCGACAGCACCACTCAATACATGCCACTAACAAGTCTGTCTGTCTCACAGGCACGTGCACAGGTAGGGCTCAACCTGTGCACCCAGGGGCGCCGCTAGCAATTTTGGGCACTATGAAAGAATATGAGGTTGGGCCCCCTACTGCACCAAACATACACAATATTGCCCAAAGTATTGGGACACCACTTCTAATGAACAGGTTTGACTACTTTAGTAATTTCTATGAGTACAAATCTTAATGTTTAAGTATATAATGATATTCTAGGGAATTGTGTGCTTCTAATTTTAAAGCAACAGTTTGGACAGGACCCTTTTCTATTCTAACATGACAATCTGTGTATAAGGCAAGGTTCAAAAAGAAATGATTGATTCAGTCAGTGTGGAAGAACTTGACTGGTCTGCAGAAAGCCAAGTCCTAATCCCAGCTGAACATCTCTGGTGTGACTTTAAATGCAGATCTTGAGCCAAAAACTCTTTACCAAACACCAATGACTTGTACATACACTATATGGACAAACGTATTGGGACACCCCCTTCTTTAGAACAGAAAAAGGCACTTCCAAAATTAATTTTTTCACTGCTGACTTATTTTAGGAAAAATGTAGTGAATAAGACACCTTCAAAAGACCAACATCCCTGGTCCTCCACAGTATCAAGTTTTTGCCAGGTATACGGATACATGCTATAGTTTCCTATAATCTCCTATTTTTACTGGAATTGTGTTAGACATAATTATTTAAATTATATTCAAAATAGTTAGGCAAAAATACTGATAAAAAATACTCATTGCTTTACCTTCCCCTCTTCTGAATGACATACATCTTAACCAAATAATGCAAATTAGCTTATCAAACCAAACAGAATAGCTAAAAAAATATATATTTTCTTCAAACATATTTTTATTGAATTGTATTTTTATATTTTTATATTTATGTGCAGAGAGGGACATCCCAGTGGATCACAGAGAAGTCATAAACATCTTCAAGCACATGGCTCACAGAAGATTGCTGTTGTAATTAGGTTTAAAGAAACCCTGAAACCCTGTATATCTACAGTATATTATCTATATTATTATTATGATTGTTATTAATAGGAAATAAATCTAAAGCTTTTGAGACTATTATTTTGTGTTATTTAATTTGTCATTAAGATGTGACCAATTAAAAAAACAGGGGGTGGGGGGGGGGGGGGGGGGTGCCCTTTTTGCAGTTTCAGCACATGCCCCTCAAAAGGTCTGTGCATGGCCCTGCTGTCTCTGTGTGAATGAATGGCACTGTTTTGTCTGATACACAAACTCAAACTCACAGTCGCTGTCTTTTCAGTGTCTGTGGCTCAATAAGAGGACATGAACACATTAACTTAATCTCCAGAGCTGTTCACAAAATGGAAAAAATATTGTGATAGCATATTTTTTATATATTTTTCTGGAATATTTTCCAGGTTTGATTGTTGAATCCAAAAATGTAAATACTTGTGAGAAATTATTAATGTTTATTAAGCTAGGATATTATGATATTTTAATTATTCCTTTGACATATGATGGGGATTAGTGATTAGATGGTGATTAAAGTGAAAAAAGTGCCACCATGTTTATATTTTATAACTTTCTCTCTCTCTCTATTTATTTATTTATTTATTTACTTGGAATAAATGAAACAAGTAGCCCTCGGGACTATTTTATTTCCCCAGGGAGCCCTCACTCACAAAACGTTTGGAGACCCCTGGTATAGAGACTAAATCCTCACAATACACTACAGGCTGCACATATATGTGTGAAACTATTCCTGTGTGAGTATGGGGTATGTTTTTAATTTGAATTTTTAATTTTTTTTAATTTTCACAGTTGTTATATGAGAACTATACATGATTTCTTATGAAGTACTTAAATATTATTTTTTTTTATTCTAGTAAAATAAATTATAATATAAATAATGTCAAATAATAGAAATGTGTGTGGTATGTTACTGTATTATCTACTAATAGTATTACACGTAAATTGGTGCATCTCAATGGCTGTTCGTCTTTTTCTGTAATACTTTCTCAAGATGAGAAATACAAGATTTTTTTGTGGCTTTATTTGGACTAATCTGACCATTTCTAAAACGATACAAAATAAACATGCTGTCACATGTCCCCTGTCTGTGTTCTCCCTCACGCACTCCCTCACTCTGCTCACAGATCCCTGATTATTACCTGCACCTGCACCATGTCAGCAGCCTCATCATCTCCAGCATATAAGCACACACTTCTCTTCTGTTAATTGTCTGGTCTACTTGTTAGTATATGGACTACTTACCTGTCTACTTAACTCTTGTGATTACTCCAGAGATCTTCTCCTGTGATATACTCCAGCGTTTCCCCTGCGTCTCCGCAATCCTCCATCGTTTCTCTAATCATTCAAGTGTCCAATCCTGAGAAGTGTGTGCACTCCAGCGGATTCATGAGCTCCATCTGCAACTACAGTTAAGCTCTTTATTCTCCAGTATTGCCTTGCTCTATTGCTCTAGCCCATTGCTACTCACCTGCATTCCTTGAATAAAGATCCCTGTGTTGTTTGCATATAATCCTGTCTTGTATCTCCATAACACTTGCAAGAAAAGCACATGTACAAATATGTATTGAATTATTTTCCCCATATCTGATATAGAAAACAAAAGAAAATCTGACTGAATATGGCAGTAAACAGCACCTTTGACCTTTTATCCAATTGCACCTTTCAATCTGGAAGGAACTGTTCTGGTGATGGATTTTATGAGTGCATGGACTCCTATCCAGGAAATGTGTTCACTGGCTTCATCTCAGTGATGAACTGTGTTCTCATGCTGCCTCTAAACTGTTGGATTCTGTGGCTGGTGTGGAGAACGGCAGGTGTCGCATCTTCAGACTTTGTCATATTGAATCAGTCTGTTGCTGAGATCATTAGTCAGATTTCCCTCTGTACTTTTTTCTTAAGTGTTTTGCTCAATACTAAAGCTCTTGCTCTTACCTGTATTTTCCTGTGCAGTACATTCATGGTGGGTCGACCGCTCTTTCAAGCCTTTTTCTGTGTGGAGCGATACCTGGCTGTGGTCCATCCACTGGTTTACCTAAAATACACAAAAGATCCTAAAAGTAAATTGAAATTTGTTGGACTGGTCTGGCTGATAATCATGATTTTTGGATGGCATTTTGTGAGTTCCTACCCTAAAATGATTTCATGGTTTTGCACGGGACTGGTCGTAGCAATATTAGTTGTGTGTTCATTTTGTTCTCTCATGATTTTGTGGGTTTTGAAGAGGCCCAAGCCAGGGGACGGAGAGAAAGAAGGAGCGTATCAACAGAAGAGAAAGGCTTTTGTAGTTGTCACAGTCATCTTGATCACACTGATGTTTGGCTATGGGACAGTCGCATGTGTTATTACACTGAGGGATGTACTTTCATATGACACTTTTTGTTTAGCTCTAAGTTTAAGTTGGTGCACCCTTTTGCCAGTTGGTGCAGTTCAGCCTTACCTCTACCTGTCAAAAGTGGACAAGTTGCCATGCATCAGAAATCCTTAATATGATGTTGTCTGATGTAGATTGTTTGATGATATGTTTGTTTTATCTGCATATTTCTGATTAACAGGGTCAAATGCATTGAGTTTAGTAACAAAAAGTTATTAGACAATACTGAGGGGAAGCATCAGCTGTGATCCTACAGAGTAGAATTTTTCTTTCACATATTTATGTAATTTGCCAGAAGACATCTGCTTACATTTTAAGTCTTTGTTGTCTGAATATCTGTGTCTGTTATAATTACCCTGATTATTTTAATTAAAATATGTTTAAAAATACAACTACTCCATTCTTTGGATTCATATAAAATCTCAGTGGTTATCAAACACTGACATCATTAATTAGTCACATTTGTCAGCATGTGGTTTGTAGGCTTGGTGGAAACACAGAGTGTACAAACCCACAGTGCCATCAGTTTTAGTTCATTTGAATGCAGTGCAATCTATAGTGACAACCTATTTAAACTGTCACATCTATGTTTATTATATTGGCAGGATATACGTTTTAGTCAATTACATATGCAATTCCTGATTTTCCATACATTATAAATGTATTGCGATGTATAATCTACAACTGTTACCAAAGAGGCAATCAAAATCCATCAAAATAAACAGTAAAATAAGATTTTATACTGAAGTCCCATATGATGCATTTGGATAAAGGGAGGGGTTATTATAACAACATAAACAGTATAATGGCAACATCCTCACAACACATTACAGGCTTCATGGATATGAGTGCAACTATATGAGTATGACGGCTGGTTTTTAAAATTTATTTGGTATAAGCTTGCATGACTTACACTACCAATGTACTATAGAAAAGTATTCATACAAACCACACTTATAAATGGATGTTCCCTTTTCTTTTTTCTTTCTGTTAGACAACAAACCATTTTACCTTCTTTCCATACAGAAAAGAAAGGAAAATCTGAGCAAATATGGCAGTGAACAACACTACATACTTTCTCTCCAGTTGTACCTCACAGTCTAAAAGCAACAGTTCTGATGTTCAAATTTATGAGTGCATGGACTCCTATCCAGGAAATGTTTTAATTGCCTTCTACATACTTCTGAATGTTGCTTTCATGCTGCCTCTGAATTGCTGGCTTCTGTGGCTGGCAAGAAGAGCATGTTGCATCTTCAGTTTTTGTCTTTGTCAATCTGTGTGTTTCTGAGGTCATTGGTAACACCTGCATATTTATTTATCTGTTAGGTGCAACCCTTAATAAGAAAGTTATTATTCGTATTTCTAATTACATGATCAGTATGTTAATTGTTGGATCAACCACTCTTTCAAACCTACTTCTGTGTGGAGCGATTCCTGGCGATGGTCCATCCATTGGTCTAACCTAAAAACATTAAAGCCTCTAAACTTAAACTGCTATTTGTTGTACTGGGTTGGCTGATAATCCTGATGTCTGGTTGGTTTATTATGGATTCATTCCCTAAAATACCAAAATTTTACACAGAACTGTTTCTAGCAATGCTAGTTATGTGCACATCTTGCTCATGATTATGTGGGTTTTGAAGAGGCCCAATCCAGCAGACGGACAGAAGGGGAAAGAAGGAGCATATCAAAAAAAGAGAAAGGCTTTTGTAGTCATCACAGTCATCTTGATCACACTGGTGTTTGGCTATGGGACAATCTCATGTGTTATTATACTGAGGGATCAAATTCCATACAATACTTTTTGTGTATTTGTAGGTTTAAGTTGGTGGACCCTTTTTCCAAATGCTCTAGTTCAACCTTACCTCTACCTGTCAAAGGTAGACAAGTTGACATGCATCAAAAGCTGTTAGCTTTTAGATATGTCTGTTGCTAATATGCATCATGTTATAGATGTGTACGTGTATTTACATTATATGCATTATTTAGATTTCAGAATTAGTGATAATATAAATGTATTTCTTTCTTTACTCTCTATTCTAGTCTGTTGATAAATTTGAAACTTTGTATTTTTTTTAGCACTTGTCATGTTACTCTTTAGGATGACCTGCTTGTTATATTCCTCATTTGTAAGTCACTTTGGATAAAAATGTTTGCTAAATGAATAAATGTGATTAAATACAATATCTTATTCTATATACTATAAACAAAAGCATAGATGTCCAGTGGATTCATATGAAATCTTCATTCTCAAACATGAGATCAGTTACTGTTGTCACCTTTGTCAACATGTGGTCTATAGGCTTGAAAACACATATCATGTGTTTATACAGAAGGCACAAACCCACAGTCCCATCTGATTCAGTTCATTTGAATGTAGTGCAATCTATAATGACAACCTCTTTACACTGTCACATCAGTGTTTATAATATATAGGATTTATTATAGTAGATGTCATTTTACTTTACAGTATATAAATTCAATGCTACATAAAATGAATATGAATCTGTTTATATGTTATAAATGTATTTACATTCCTATTTATAATCTGCTGCTTGAATTCTTACAAAAAAAAGTGTTTAACTATTTGGAGAAAAAAATACCAACCTGTGAAAATGAAGCATTTAATGATGACTTTCAGATACACAAAGCAAGTTAAATTGTTCATCTTCTGTATTTAAAGGACATAATAAGACAGTGTTATTTGTATTCGTTATCTGAGGTCTATTTTATGAAAGTCACAACAAAGGATTATTTTTCTTTTATTACTTATGTGATAGAAAAATGTATTCAATATATCACTTTTTAAAAAGCCGATTAAAATATTTTGTAACGGTAAATAATAATAATAATAATAATAATAAAGCTAAATGTGTCTAGATATTATATGGTCTGCATAGTACTTTTTTATACCATGCAGCAACTGCATTTTTACAGTTTAGGTTTTATTTATAGATTTCAGATATTTTCTGAATCATAAATTCAGCTATTTTATTATTTGTGCATAGGATCTCAAACCTGTTTAACAATGATGAAACACTTTACTGCAGGCAAAATAATTAGTTGCTATAATCATTTATAAATGTCTAATACATGTCTCCTAATGTCTCCTAAATTCAAAACTTTGTGATATTTGCGATAATGGCATCTGCATGTGTGTTGGCATCTGCTTGTGTGTGTATGTGTGTGTGTATATATATACATATTTGTATGTTCTCTTTGTGTACTGCAGTCATCTGTGAATCTCTCTTATGATAAAGGGAGGTGCTGTCATGTAAAAATACATGGTATAAATGCAAAATTTTCACAACACACCACAGATTTCATGGAGATGTGTGCAACACTTCATGTGTGAGTATGTCTGTCAGTTTCTTTTCCCTTTTAAAAACCAAATGTTTTTGATAACGTATGAAAGTTTTGGAAATACATATATATATACATACATGCATGCATATATATTCTTTAAATATAATAAATAAAAGTAAATAGATAAAAATATTTGATTTAGGGATTTAGTATAAACCACAAATCACTAGAGTGCTATCATACAATACCGAAAATTGTTGTTCAGCTTGCTCTTTCTGTTAAATGAACAACAAACTATTTTGCTTGTTTTCCATACAGAAAAAAGGACAATCTGAGCAAATATGGCAGTGAACGGCTCCGCTGACTTTCTTTCCAACTGCACCTCCCAATATGAAAGCAACTATTCTGGTGATCCACTTTTTGAGTGCACGGAGTCCATTCCTAGAATTATTCTCACTGGCTTCTCCACACTTGTGAATGTTGCTTTTGTGCTTCCTCTGAACATCTGGATTCTGTGGCTGGCAAGAGAAACGGCAGGTGTTACATCCTCAGACTTTGTCATTTTCAATCAGTCAGTTGCTGAGGTCATTGCTAACAGCTCCATCATTGTTTTTCTGTTAGGTTCAATCTATAATAAGAAAGTGGTTATTCTTATTTCTTCTTACCTGTGCTGTACTTTAATTGTGGGTCGACCACTCTTTCAAACCTTTTTCTGTGTGGAGCGATACCTGGCTGTGGTTCATCCACTGGTTTACCCAAAATACATGAAAACCCCTAAGCTTAAACTACCATTTGTTGGACTAGTTTGGCTGTCAATCCTGTTATGTGGATGTTTTGTTATGGATTCATACCCTAGAATACCAAAATTTTACATAGGTCAGTTAATAATAATGTTGGTTGTGTGTTCGTCTTGTTCTGTCATGATTTTGTGGGTTTTGAAGAGGCCCAATCCAGCGGACAGACAGAAGGGGAAAGAAGGAACACATCAACTGAAGAGAAAGGCTTTTGTAGCTGTCACAGTCATCTTGATCACACTGGTGCTTGGCTATGGGACAGTCTCATGTGTTATTATACTGAGGGATCATCTTCCATATGATACTTATTGTTTAGTTCTAGGTTTAAGTTGGTGCACCCTTGTCCCAAGTGCTCTAGTTCAACCTTACCTCTACTTGTCAAAAGTAGGCAAGTTGCAATGCATCAAAAGATATTAACCTTATTTATGTAGAGAGATGTCTGTATTTATACTATATATGTCATGCGATTAGTGTATAAATAAGTTTACATTATTTAAATATTAGAATGACTCATCGTTTTCATGCAGTTGATGTTGATTCTGTTGATTTTTACTTAAAATATTTTTCACTTAATATTTTTTACTCTCTATCCTAGTTTGTACCTCTCTAAACAACTTTGGTTTGAAAACCTTTGATAGTTTGTATTTTAGCACTTCATGTGTTACTGCCTCCTTGTATTCCTCATTTGTAAGTTGTCAGTAAAGAAATAAATGTAAATGTAATTCAAATACATTTGTGTCTTTGTGTTCTATATACCTCAAACATCTGCATAAAATCTTAAACATCTTAAATCACTGTCACAAATATTATTTTCCTTATTATTTATGTGATATATACAAAAGCTATTTCATTCTTTATGTAAATATTGACAATTACATTAGACAAAATTAAAAAATGAATAATATAATACAAAAAAATGTCATCAGGCAGAATACTCATTGTAAAACCTGTCACTTATTCAGTCAAATCCAACATCCATTATGTTTGAATTGAAAATATGAAAATGACAATGTGTCTAGACATAAATCCCAACACTGTGCCATTTCTGACATTTACTGTTCGGTTTTTAGTCATAACCTTTGGAATTCTAGTATTCCACAAAAATCTGATGCTCTATTGTTGGTGTTTTGGTTCTTAAAGCAGTTTAGCCACATGAGACTCAGTTCTTCTGGCAACAGAAACTGTTGATGCAATATATGACACCTGTAACCACATATTTATAAATATTTTCACTCCCTGGTATATCATCTCTGAGAATGAAAGGAGGGGCTATCATATTAAAATACACAGTACGAAGACAAAATCCTCACAACACATCACAGGCTTTATGCGTGCAATTGTTCATGTGTAAGTATGTGTCTTGATTTCCCCCCTTTAATAATGTTTTTTAATAAGGTTCTAAAGATGTATTTGATTCATAATAAAAATATAATATTAGATCTGATATTGTTTTTGGTATAACAATTTTACCTGTACTTTATACAGAAAATAAAAGAAAATTTGAGGAAATATGGAAGTGAACGACACTACTGAGTTTTCTTCTAATTGCATCTCCCAGTCTGAAAGCACCTGCTCTGATGTTTTTAAGTGCACAGATTCCTATCCAGGATAGTTTCTCATTGTCTTTTCTGTAATTCTGAATGCTGTTTTAATAATGCCTCTGAACAGCTGGATTCTGTGGCTGGCGAGAAAAACTGCACGTGTTTCATCCTCAGATTTTGTCATTTTGAATCTGTCTATTGCTGAGGTCACAGGCAACACCAGCCTACTTACTCATCTGTTAGGTACAGCCCTTAATGAGAAAGTTATTATTCTTATTTCTAATTACCTGTATTGTTGGGCTGGTTTGGGTGTCAGTCCTGCTATTTGCATGGTTCATTATGGATTCCTATCCTAAAATAGCAACATTTCAGTTAGGACTGTTTCTAGCAATGTTGGTTGTGTGTTCATCCTGCTCTGTCATGATTTTGTGGGTTTTGAAGAAGCCCAAGCCAGGGGACGGAGAGAAAGAAGGAGCGTATCAACTGAAGAGAAAGGCTTTTC